>CAJRST010010001.1:13525671-13616786 GCA_907169785.1 Menidia menidia
CTATCTATCTATCTATCTATCTATCTATCTATCTATCTATCTATCTACAGAATCTATCTATACACACAATTGTTCTTACCTTTTTAGGGAAAACATCTTAACAACTGAATTACTGTAAAATACTGTAGTGGGAATAGAATTCTACTTGTCACACAAATCAGTCTTCAAATCATTAAGTGTAAGCATACTTTTTTTAATTGCGCATTGGTCACTTGTTGGGGTAAGACTAAAATACTCTCTCCAAAATCAGCATCTTTACAAGGAAAATTCCCTTGAAGCCCAAGTCTAATTGGAGCATCTGCAAGAGAAACCAGAGCACCTCAGTTTGATTCATAAAATACATCCAGTGCCATCCTTCAAACAACAAAAATCCTTAAAAATGTCATTGAGAAACATTACCTTTGTTAAACAAAGGACTTTTCATAACCTTTGCTTTGTGATATTGATTGGCATGGAAAAAGGATTGCTGCCGTTTATCATGTCTTTATTGATTAGCTTTCATTTGACACTGTTATATTTTATTTCATGCTTTTGTCAAAATAAGACTACTGTGAAACTGATCATCCATTTATGCTGCCACTTTTATTCTAAAAACATGTATTTCTATGGCAAATACAGGAAATACACCTTTTTTCTAACCTTCTTAATATTTTCCATTTTTCCACTGAAACATAATGTGATAAAAGTAAAACTACAATGACAATGACTGAGATTGTATTTTTTTGTATATGTCAGACATATTCACAAGTATTTCCTTTTACTTCCTTTTTTGCATCTGCAAACTAAAGGGAGTCAAGAGCTTAATTTCTTCTTGCTGTAAGAAATGACATAATCTGGAAGGCAGCCCACTTTTTTTTGCTAAACCATACACTATCATTGTCCAATATTTGATAATAGACCCAACATCCTATATCACTATATTGAAGTGAATTATTGACTGGCCACCAAACAATTTTCAACCGCAATTGGTCATCATACAGACATCCTCTGATCATCTGGTCCCGATGTTCGACTGGCACTAAAAAAAGACGTCATCAGGCATCACAGTCTGCACATTCCACCGACCAAAATAGAACGCGCAACTTTGACTTTAACAACACTAACCCTAACCCGTCTTTGATCAATGCGTGTCTGAATAAGATCGTTCTTTGACTGGTACAAATGCCTTACCTCATGTGTTAAATAGTCTGCATTTCCCCTCGTCTTGTGCCAATGTGTTCCGTCTTACGACCCTTACTGTGCATTATCTATTCCTCGAACCATAGTCCTTGCCTCGATTCCTGTTTTCCTCTCACAAGTGATTTTGTGTTCCTATTCCCCCTAGTGTTTCTGCCTCTAGTGAGTATTATTTTGCTACTTTTTTTCCTTGCCTTTTGCTTCCTCGTTCACGAGTGATTTTGATTTAATACTTTTGAAACCTCCTTCTGGAGCGATTTTGTTTTGTACTTTGTTTTCACTCCCAGTGAGTCTGCCCTGTGTTTAATAAAACTTTGTTTTTGTACTCGACCTCTGCACCTGAGTCCTCTCTGAGCTCCACCCTTGTCAGTACACACTGGCCAGTATGGACTCAGCGGAGACCCCTCAGATGGCCGCCTCCTTGCGTGAACAGGAGGCGCGGATCAGACACCAGGAGGAGTGCCAGTCCACCATGGCGGCCCACATCAGCTCTCTGTTCGGTCATCCCCAGGAGCTGTTGGAGTGACTGCTGTGGGCGCCCTCCCCGACCACCGCGGCGGCCAGCCCAGCCGGAAGCCCCACGCCTCCAGTGGCTCACATCTTTAGCCCCAGAAATAGATCTGCACCCCCGAGCGTTTTTCAGGGGAGCCTGGGCAATGCCAGGCATTTTTTCTGTCCGGACGGACAATAGACTTCGGGAGCTCTGCCTGTCCTCCTGCAAGGGGGTTACAGCGGAGGTTGCTTTCCATCAGCCGGGTACGGAGATGCCAGCGCCGACCCCGGCGGCATTGGCAACGGACTCCGCCCCCATGCGGCCAGGGTAGGAACCCATGCAGCTTGGCCACGCCCGCCTGTCTTCGGAAGGAACGTCAGCTGCGTCGTCGAGAGGGGCGGTGTTTTTACTTTGGAGAGGTGGGGCACCTGGTGAGAATACGCCCTGCCAAATGGCTCCCACGGAATAAAACCGTGAGTACCACTCTTCAACCCCTCACCAGAAATCAGATACCTCCGGAGTACCACCCACTCCGAGAGGTTTTTAGCAAGTCCAAGGCCATGTCTCTTCCCCCGCATAGGCCCTACGACTGTGCCATCGATCTCAGGCCCGGAACGAGAGGCGATGAAAGAATACATCACCACCTCTCTGAAGGCGAGCCTCATCCGTCCCTCCTCATCTCCTGCAGGGGGCAGGATTCTTCTTTGTGGCCAAGAAGGAAGGCTCCCTCAGGCCCTGCATTGACTATAGCCCCCTCAATAGCATCACCATCAAGGACCGGTACCTCTTCCCCTCATGTCCTCAGTTTTTGACCAACTCCAGCAAGCCCGAGTGTTTACGAAATTGGACCTTCGTAATGCTTACCACCTGGTCCGTATTGGAGAGGGGGATGAGTGGAAAACTGGTTTTAACACACCCAATGGTCATTACGAGTACTTGGTGATGCCATTCGGATTAACGTAACGCCCCTGGAGTTTTTCAGGCCATGATAAATGACGTCCTCAGAGACTACCTTGACCACTTTGTATATGTTTACCTGGACGACATTTTGATCTATTCAACGAACCTTGACAGCCATAGAATTCATGTGAGCCAAGTGCTCAAAAGGCTCTTGAATAACAATTAATGCAGAAAAGAGTGAATTCCATGCCACTACCATCTCCTTCCTGGGCTTCATTGTGGCCCCTGGAATGGTGCAGATGGACCTGGCAAAGATCAAAGCAGTCACTGAATGGCCCGTACCTGATAACGGCAGGAAGGTGCAGCAATTCCTTGGGTTTGCTAAATTCTAAAGGTGGAGCGATTTTGTTTTGTACTTTGTTTTCACTCCCAGTGAGTGCGCCCTGTGTTTAATAAAACCGACCTCTGCACCTGAGTCCTCTCTGAACTACACCGTTGTCAGATACAAAATAGGTTAAAAAAGGTATAAAGGTTAAGGCAGACTGTCAGTGTTTTTTAAGAGACGTTAAATTCTCCATCCAGTCTTTTTGTAAGTCTAAGTAACTTCATCAAATGCCAGTTGAAGACTTGACTCAACCAGAGACAGGGATTTGAAAGAATAAATAATATGGCGTAAGACCATATTCCTACAACTTTTCTTCCCATATCCAGAGGTACGGGAGGCTTTTGAAAATTGTCCCAGATACAGTAGGACACTTAGACACATTTCGATTCACATTCATGGTCTGATAAACTGAAAGTAAACCAAACCTCACCTCACACGTTCACCAAATGGTGAAAAAACGGTCACAGGAAAAAAAATCTCTAAAAGGGACAGAGTATTATCTTATTGGAACTGCATGTTTTTTTTTATATTGCCACTATAGTATTTGTTTTAAAAAATATATGAGATACACAGATGACAAAGACTATGTTTTTGGCAACTGGTACACCAGTTGATTTTCCATGAACATGTTCATGAGTGCACATAAGATGCAGCACATGTCTTTTCTCCAACCCCCCTCCTTGTTTTATCTACAACAGTCTTTTACATTTTCTTACCACATTCAGTGATCATATGAATAGGACTCTGGCGCGTTCACGTCAGAGGTAGCTGGCCAATCAGAGACTCAGTAGGCAAATCTGGCCTATAATGTGGGGTGTCACCTACCCAAGAAAATAACTGTGCTCTTTGTGTCTGTGCTCCTGCACAACAACTCTCTCATAAAGTCCAGGGCTGCCTTAATTTACTTGTGACCTGAATGAATTACACATCTCAGTACTAACGGCTGGTTTGTTCTGAGGCTTTCAACAGAACAATCAAGCTAACAATCCCATCATTAAAAACCCACATCAGAGGAGAGGACGCATTGACTTACTAGGTGGATTGTTTGCACCTACATGTTAGTTTGTGTGCAATACATGTTGGAAAGATTGTTGCATAAATCTTTTTCAATTTTTAACGTTTAGTATTGGTACTTGAATTAAGCTGCTCTTTACTGTTCAGCAAATTATTTAATGCGAATAATTGATCAGTTGGTGAAAAAAACTGTCAATTAAATGTGAAGGTTTAATGAAAAATAATTTCAAAAAGGAAAAATCTTTTTTTTTCTATTTTCATTAAGGGTGTTTGGAATCTGCCAAATGCAGCAGTGAAACAATGATTTGCCATCATCCCATCTCCTCGTCATTGCATTTCATTATTCCTAAACTTCTCTGGCCAGCCTTGCCTCTATTTTAATAATGGACGGTCTCCAGGAGGGAAGGAATTAGAAATTGTTGAGCAAATAATTAACTTTAGAAAGGATAAACAGTGATTCGTGACCTGCTTTGGATATTATGTATTAATGTGATTTGATTTGAGAGCCACACCACTTGTGTATGAATCCGATACATGTGAACAGTCAGGTTGAGTGTCCAGCCAGGTTGCATTCATCCGACCTGCACTTCATTGTTTCTCGACAAACGCTGCTATTTTGCGTCTGCTAAACTGACGAAAAAACAACAACCCTGGCGGACATAATTGCGGAAAAACAATCAGTGGAGAGAAAGCAAGTTTTTCAGTCCACCATGAACCACTGAAAACCCATGCCTTGTGTTTTTGTTTTTTTTGTGATCGCATCACCTGACACTGTCCAGTCAAGGATGTACCTCTTTCCACTCATGTCTGTGCTTTTGCAAGCATTTTCAGTGATGAAAAAACACAGTTAGATTGGGTTTGATCAGGTGTAGTACGTTTTAATAGCCTGTTAAAAGGACGGTTTTTCTTGCCTGTGTCGCCTAGTGCTTGCTCATGGTGGGAATTGTTGAGTTTCTGTAATTAACTTCAGAGTAGGGTCTGACATGCTCTGTTTGGAAAGCGCTGTGAGACAGATGTTGTTGTGATGTGGCACTATATAAATAAAATAAAATTAAATTGAATATATTAACAATTTGGTTATCCTCATCAAAGTGTCTTGAATATGAATCAAATAAACACAAACATTTATTTTCTATCATACTTTATATTTCTTCTTTCAAATTGCACTTAACATGTCTACTTCAAAAATACGGAACAGTGCCATAACAATGTGGTCTTAAATTTAAAGAGGTGTTTTTGAAGAAGTGTTTTACAAACTCCAATTCTGTCCAAAAGCATTCTGTTAGCAGGAATTCAGAAAATAGTAATACGAGTAATAAGAGTAGTATAAGCAAGAGAGAGTAATAAGCAGTACGATTTGGGAAAGATTTCATTGTTACAATATGAAGAGTTGCATGACAATGTCAATCTCAGTATATTTTACTCACTTAGAGTGAAACCTGTGCATGTTTGGATGAGCACAGAACTGATATCCTGGCAGGAACTGAAGAAAGACACACACAAAGCTCTTCCTCAACAGCTCTCAGTCTCTCTCTGTTTTTAGTTTCTACATCTTCAGGTCCAAGCATCTCATTTACAATGGCTTTGCAGGCAGGTAATATTAATGTCTCTGCCACAGTGTGTGGCCCTTTTGATATAGCTATAAGTTCAGCTGTGTGATAGCTAGCTTTAAGGGCTCTCCCATTTACCTTTGTGGTTTTTCTCCTAAAAGTTGCCTGTTTCTCCATGTGTTTACGCAAAACAAAATAGTCTGCATTCTCGTTTTAAAGCGAAGGGTTTTTTGTTTGGAGATGGCATTTAAGCTTGCTTGGATAGCACTGTTAGGTAGCTTTTCACCGTATACCAAGCAAAATGGAGTCGGTGTTGTTGCATCCCCAGTAAAAGTAAATACAAATGAAATATAACTCTCAGTGTATTGCCTTGAGCTCTTTTTGATATCCAGTCATACTAGGGCCTTCATCTGGGTCCGAATTGTTTCCTGGGCGCTGATCGGTGTTAGCTTTTTTTCTTTTCAAAAACTTGTCCATCACCGTCATCACAGTCTTGCTAGCCACAGTGCTTTCACTGCTACCTGTCACATTCATTCATCACTAATTGTCTTAACGTACAATGCTATTCGCTACCTGCTGCCATCTAGTGATAAGGAATTATTACATGATTACGCCACCAGCCACTACTACAGCACAGACACTCGGAATTGGCATATTATTTGCAGATAATTCATTCGTTATCATTATCTATTCGGCGGTTCTGGAGAGGAGGGTCCATCGGATAGTCGAACCTCGGATTCAGGAGAAACAGTATGGTTTTCATCCTGGCTGTGGAACGCTGGACCAGCTCTATACCCTGTGCGGGGTCCTGGAGGGTGCATGGGAGTTTCGCCCAACCAGTCCACATGTGTTTTGTGGACTTGGAGAGGGCGTTCGACCGTGTCCCTCTTGGTATCCTGTGGGGGGTGCTCCGGGAGTATGGGTTACCGGGCCCTTTGTTACGGTCTGTTTGGTTCCTGTACGACCAGAGTCAGAGCTTGGTTCACATTGCCGGTATTTGGTAAGTCGGAGTTGGACTCCACCAACGTTGCCCTTTGTCTCCTGTTCTTTTTATAATATTTATGGACAAAATTTCTAGGCGCAGCCGAGGTGATGGGGGGGACGTCCTTCCCCAAGTGGAGGAGTTCAAGTACCAAGTCTGGTTCGCGAATGGGTGCAGGGAGCGGGAGACCGACAGGTGGATCAGTGAGAGACCTGAGCTTAAAGGTGAAGCTCTCGATTTATCAGTCGATCTACGATCCCACCCTCATCTATGGTCACGAACTTTGGGTCGTGACCGAAAGTATCACTCACTGGTGTGCTGCAGCACAGTGGTTGAAAAACACTGATGTACCGGGTGTACTAACCAAAGGGGATCTAACTGCATGCCATGCTGCTTAATTTGTTGTAGTTAAACAATGTTTTAACGCTATATTGTGCCATTTTGGTCCACCTGTGGTGCCTAGCTAGCCTATACAAGAGCACACGCCCCGCATTGTTACGTGTTACTCTAGTCATGTATTCAGATTAAGCCTGTAGAGTGGAGTGTAACCACGGGAGTCAAACACGATCAGGATATTAATATGTAATCAGACCATTTTTGGGGAATTAATCCTATTTGACCAATAAAAATATCAACTTATGATTATGACATTACTTACTTGTTTTTTTCTCCTTTTAGTCGTGCTCTTGTCTCTGCACCGATCTACTGTTTGTTCTGGGATTTTATTTTTTCCCATTTCAAGATATGTAACTATTTTTGTGCTTTCATTAACACACTTCCAAAATTCTGTCTCATATCTTCTTTATGCCAGTAAATTCCTGATGTAAGGGTGTACAACTCAGAGGGGCAAGTTATATTTGCCCAGAAGTTATTCAGTATTCAGATATGTTGGCCTAAAAAATGAAAGTGCACTTTAAAAACAAACAAACATAGAGAATTAACTATTGAAAAACAGCTCACATACAGTTATAAAAAACTGTATTATAATTAATGGAGAAGATATTCAGAATCAGCCTTTACCTCAGTAAATTTCGTCATTTCTCAGTATTGGCTGCAGGTATGTGTAGCAGCATTTTCAACTTTCTCTGATAGTCTTACATTCATTACACACACACACACCCACACACACACACACACACACACACACACACACACACACACACACACAAACATTTATACATTAAACTATGTATATGTATATATACTGTATGTAATATATGTATATTTCCGATCTAATGGAATCATATAGGGAAAAGAATGATAGGTAAAATGCATAGAATTTGACGGACTCATTACAACATTCATTACAAAAAGATCTAACAGGTCCAATTTACGCTGATGTTTTTATTTTGAAAGGCTTTTTCGGAAATGGGTCTGCTTTGCGATTTAACTTGATGCTGGTCCCAAGCGGTGAAGAGGAGAAGTCTGGTTTGAAGGCTTGCCACCTGGCGAAGGGAGTTTACTGAGATGTAGGGTGTCTTCAGGTGTTGGACGTACCAAACAGCTGTCCATTCACATTTAGCTCGCTTTTAATACTTGCTTCCGGAAACACTGAACATTGATTTAATGAAAGCGACCATGCGTTATGAGTATTGGATGGATGCTCTGTGAAACGGCACTGGATGGATTTGTTCGTTTCAAGGCGCGCTGGAATATAACAGAGAACTAAGTAAACGGAGTCCTGGTTAGTTTTTTTTTTGTCTGGAGCTCATTTGTGGATTTTAAAAAAGTCTTCCGAGGTGGAAGGTGCATAATAAGTTCTTATGCTCCAATCACCTGCTATATGTCAAGTGTGGAGCATACCTTGTGCAAGGTGTACAGCGGGATCGAACGAGGGAGGACAGGACTTCAGCATCCGATACAGCTCAGTCATTTATTTGTTTCCCATTTTAAATCAGCGCGTGATGTGCGTGGAATGAACTCGGAAGATGGATGTAATTTGGGAAATACTGATTATTCTTCAAACTAATTTCATTGTCAGCATATCAGGTGAGATAAGTATTTTGTCTCCTCTCTGGCAAGTGCATCACATTCATCCTGAATGGATCATTACCGTGACATTTACAAAGCAAGCGGAGTTTCAGTTTGTGTTATATAATGATTTTTGCAAGAGAAATGGAAGTTGCACATTGGTCTTTGTAATGTAAAGATATCCCTATTTGCCTGTAGGTGTGCGTGTCTAAGTGTGTGTGCATACGTGACTTCATGTCAGACTCCAAGCACTCGCGCACTGGATGCGCTATTTTGCGCACGACAGGCGCGGGTTAAAAAGCATAAACAAATTCATATAACGTAATTGTTAGTCTTTTCGTTTTGTGCGTGCGTATTTAAGTTTACGTTGTCCCGCTGGTTCAGTCCCTTTTCATTTCTGTTCCCGTCAGTTTTAAGCCTCTGCTCTCCAGAAACAACTCAGTCGGAGTTATAATCGACCGAGGCAGTCGGATCGCTAAATGCTCTGCAATTTTCGGTGTGACAAAGGAATGGGACGCTTTATGTTCAATAATGGTTTTGTAAAAACACAACCTTTAAACCATTCCTTAAACCTTTTTTTAAACCGGCTGGGAATGATCATGGTTTTGTCTGTTTTAATTGCGTAAAAGTGCTCTGAGGAGTTAAAAAAGGGCAGTTTTTATATAAACTGACCCTCCTTTCCAGTTCAGTTTTCACACAGCCTAATTTTTTATTTCCCACACGCATTCCCAACACACTGTGTGCGAATAATCAGTAGCTGGAACCGTCACTTTAGTTTTTCCTAATCACGTACACCTGCTGTTTCATCATTATTTTATTTTACTTACAGTTGCGTGCATCTATTAATGTTTATTCCTCTTCCACCTATTGTGTATGTGAAGATGTGATTAATTATTAGAATCATCCTGCATCAGACACATGTCCCCACCCTCCCAACTTGACAGTTCTCATTCTAAAAATGTACTTCAATTTGAAACTGGGCAGGATTTAGCTCTGTTTCAGTAAAGATAAGGCTGATGTTTTCCCTTTGAACATCTTTTCTTTGCTTTATATGTGCTTTATGTTTTTTCACTTCTAAAATCTTGGATGGATTCCAGTGCCACACATACAATCCTAAATTTGATTAAGTGTGGAGGATTGATATACATTTTATGCTTAAAAAACTAAATTAAAACATAGCCATAGATTTACAAGCTGAAATAACAACCCATGGTGTCTCTCTTCTTACAGAGGAGTCCAATAAAACAACTTGCACTTGATTTGTTACTTTCTGGAGGGATGTGAATGTGAAAATCTTTAGTGATTCTTAACGTTCTAAGATAAACTATTTCCATTATGTAGCCTGAAAAAAGCATAAAAGTTAAAACTGCATTGCAATTTCTTTATTACCATGTTTGGTAACCTTTAGGCCTATGTGTCATCTGTACTTGTCGTATGACTCACTTTTGACAGTTAAAATTTGACATCTGCCACTGTAATGAATATTTACATTTTGCTTTAAACAGGAATTCTTCTCTGATGGACAGAACACATTTTCCAACCAGCTGCTTATACATGCACAGCAACTGTAATGCAGCTTAATCAGACTTCTGAGACTGTCTATTATCTACCACAGTTAAGTAGGGATTGTGAACATGAGACTCTCCTCAAGGCCAATACAAGAATCTCTGATGTAATCAAGAGGCAAACCTTGGTATTGCTCCGACGACAATGAACATGAGGCACTCTGTGTGCACTAAGAAAAAAACCCTTAGGTGATACTCCAAATGGAAGCAGCTTTAACTGCAATTCTAAAGGAAAACATTTCTGCAGAATTTCAATTTTGCGCATATGTGACACAGAGTGTAGATGTTATAAACAAACTGAAATATCAACAAGATTAGGTAAGTTATTAAGCAAATGCTATGGAAACATACATACATTTTCTGTACTGCTTATTCCCAACATGAATACTGGAGCCTATCCCAGCTGACAACGGGTGAGGGGCAGTGTACGACCTGGAAAGGTTGGCACTCCATTGCAGGGCAACACAGAGACAAACAAGCACACTCACAATCACATTCACATTCACTCCAAGGGGAGTGTCCAATTAACTGGAGGAAGCTGGAGTACGCAGAGAGAACCCATATAGACAGTCCTGGGACTTGAACCGGGAACCCTTGCTGTGAGGCAACAGCGCTAACCAACACACCACTGTGCCACCCGCTTTAGAAACAATTAGTGAGTAATCATAATAGGATTACATAACATGCAGTCTGTGACCATCCAGGAAGGCTATCACTGTAGAGAAGAAAAAAAGAAAAAAAAAGATGCATGCCGAGATGAGGAAACACTTCATGCTTTTATATTTACTGTATTTAGTTACATATGAAACACACAATATTTTTGTCATACAGTGGTATGAAATTCAAATTTTTCCCAGCAGTACTGTGATTTTCTGTTAAAAACACCGACACATTCCAATGTGTCAACCTCCATCATCAACCTGTACTTTTTTCCTCTTTTTTAAATCCAATGACCTGTGGCAATTAGATGAAAAAGGTTTTAGGATTTTCAGTTTGGATTTTCGCCGCGTTTGGATAGAAGACCAGGTACAACAGTGAGCTTTTACCAAAACTGTGGTAACTTTTCAACAAAGGTTTGGCTTGGGGAAGAGTTTTGGGTTACATTGTGAGCTATATCCAGTTACCAATGTATCTATGATACCAGTAATTATTATATTGGATTGCTTTGAAACTGACAACAAACGTTAGCAACATCTGAGTTTTTTATGATATCCAAGCTATGTGTAGATATAAAATCACAACAGATTTCTATGTATCTGTTTGTCTACTTTGTTCTAAGTTTGGCTTTCTACACTGGGTCTTCTCTGAGAGCAAAAATATCTGTTTCTTCCCTGTGGGATGTGTCCAAAAGGCATACAGACCAGTGGCGGCTGGTGAAAAAAAAACTTGGTGGGGCTGGTGTGCCAATAGATTTCCCTGCCTAACCCAGTACATGCATTCAAGTTAAAATTCGTAAAATTAGTACAATTCCACAATAATGATTTAATTCCCTTATCAGAATCAGCAGTTTACATATACAGTTAACCATTTGAAGCTATATTAGGTATTATTTTGGAAAGGAACAGTATGAAATACAACACTCAATTTTACTATTTGTCACCAATCACACAAAGTAGGCACACAGGTGGTTAGCTTAACACAGTTAGCTTAACACAGTTTTCCATATGAACTCGTGATATTTCATGTTTCTTAGTTGTTCAGAGAGGTGTTTTAAGTCTGTCTGTCCAGACTGTGACCACGACAAATCACTCCGGTCACTTTTAAGGATGCGGGAAAAAACATAAACGTGCAATGGCCTTCCCACCGGCAGTCAGCCAGGACTTACGCTGGAACCAGCTCCTGTAAAAGGCCGGCTGTAGGACTTAGCTTTTTCATTGGTTCGCTGCGTTAAATTTATTTCGGAATGTCAGGTCCCAGCTCCTTTACATTGAATTTTTCCACCATTGTCCTTCTCACGAAAGGGTAAAGATCTCAGTAAAGATCTCACTGAATAATGTGAAAGCTGCTCTTCAACTGTTGTCGTCGCCGTCATCTCTACGTCACAGCCTGACTGACCACTAGCTACACGTCTATGGCTTTGGGGCGCCAGCTCCAGGCGCCCCAAAGCCATTAATTTCGGCGATGCTGATTGGCCAAATATTTATTAATTTTCCCTAGCAACATTTTTCAATTGGTTATTTCGTTTATCTTCTGGGGCGCTTGGGGCTAGCGCCCCAGAAGAGAAACGATACGTTCTGTGGGTGGAAATGAATGGTTGAATGAGAGTCAGTTGGTGGAAATGTTGTTTTAATAATTCATATTACATGTAGCCAGATATTATTAAGTAAAACTGACACTCATAATACTTTAAAAATAAATATATATATTATAACTTTCCCCCTAAACATCTAGGGGGGGCGGCGCCCCAGCGCCCCCTATGGGCCGGCCGCCAGTGATACAGACCCTTTGAATGCCCAAACCACATCAACCACATCTGTGATGAAAAGGAGTGAAGGAGTGACTCTTGTCATTACTGTAGGGAGCCCACCTATATGCAAAAAAGCATGCCCAGAACCTGAATCTCTGCCAGACAAGATGGAACTGATAGGAAAGTTTGGTCATGGAGCTGCTTAGGCACCTGGTATGGAGCTTGATACCAGCTCTGAGGAGCCGCTTTAGAGGGTGATGGGAGCCGGGATGGGGGGGTTGAGGCATATGGAGAGCGGGCAGGACGAGGATGGCTGAATTGTAAAAAACAGCCACTGGTTCGGAGGCTGAACTGCTCACTGGAGGAATGCACGTGAACCTCCGATGGAGGCGAGGAAAACCTGGCAACACAGGAGAAAAGAGGACTTAACTAGGGAAACGTGGTTAAACATGGATGTAGTCTCAAAAATCCGATGTTTCTGGAGTTCTCCAAAATAGTTAGAGCACCAGCCAATGAAAGATTGCAGCTCTTTAAATCACCAGCAACCAAAAGAAGGTATTCTTCCTAAGTGAGTTTGGCAGATGATAGCCATCTGACACAACGGGATCGTGACCACTATTCGTAGGTCTTCCTCAATGACTAAATTGTTATCTCTGTCATTTAAGTCGGAGCCCATACCCTTCGCATGGTGTTCATTTGAGTCAGTTTTTTTCAGGTAGACTACCCACACTGCATAACCATAGATGAGGATGTGCATGTAGGACAGCTTTGACTTTTGGCATCCACCTCTCCAGAGATGTTCAGTAACTAAGTAGAACTTCTTAATTACTGTACTTAAGTACCCAAATGCAGTATCTGTACTTTATTGGAGTATATTTTTTTCCCCTACTTTAACTTTTACTCCACTACAAATTTACGATTAATTTAATACTTTTACTCCGATCGATTTTTCATGGTCTGAATCGTTACTCGTTACTGAAATGTAAACGTAATGATAGATAGCTCTGTCAGGGTTTGGGAAGCTGGCTCCTTATTGGGCGATTTGAGCGATCAAGCATAGCCTATTAAAAAAAAAGCCTCCCGAAAGATTGAGAAATCATGGCCTTCAAAAATCCCCCATCTAATCTGAAGAAGCACATAAAGGTAAATTAAAAAATACAAAGACATATAAGATAGTAAATAAGCGCTAGTTCAGTTCTCCCTGTTCACTGAGGACGTAGCAGCAAACATTAACTAAAGCTAACGTAGCTGGCTAGCTGTATGATAACGTTAGCTAAAGCTAACCTAGCTGGCTAGCTGTATGATAACGTTAGCTAAAGCTAACCTAGCTGGCTAGCTGTATGCTACATGCTAGCAGAAAGGCTCAGCTCAGGATTCTGACTCTGGAATAATAAATAATAGTAGATGAAGTGCTGTTGATTGCTAATGCAGATGTAGTTTTCTGTTTTTTGTAAACACCTGTGTGGCCTTCACACGTTTGAAATAATATAAACAACACCTATCAAACTTTTGACTGACTTTTTTAATATAGGCTACACAGTACTTTTACTTTTACTAATACTTGTACTTTCGATACTTGAGTGGCAATTTTTGAAATACTTCTACTTGAAATACTTAAGTACAAGAAAAATGAGTACTTCCGTACTTCCACTTAAGTATGGAGTTGAAAGAATACTTCTACCTTTACTCAAGTAATTATTTTTATATAGTACTTGTACTTCCACTCCACTCCTCTACTCCAGTACTTTCTACATCTCTGCATCTCTCTTTATCGCAACCATTCAGAGCAGGGTCAACACTGTAGATGCTCCTCAAACTTGTCTGTTGATCTATCACTGGTTTATCCAACCCATAAAACCCACAAGTTTAAACTATTTTGCTTGAGGCAACAGCTCACACTGAAACCAGATTGCTGAGATGAAAAAAAAGAAATTCGATTGAAATGATTTTTTAAAACTTTTACTAATACTTTCACTTAAGATTATGTGATTGGGTAGTGCATTAGTTTATCTATTTTTTTCTCCTTAAGAAATAGATAATGGCATTGAAGGGAGCACTTCTCGTTACTATGGTTTCATCCCATTATGGATTACTAATTCTAAACCATGATTTGATGGTAATTGCGAACAGTGCTTTAATTATGCAGAACGTTCTGAAAGCAGTCCTCAGCCCTGTATCGCTTTTCATCCCTGTCATATTCATCTGACTGGTGTGCTGAGCTCATCTGTAATGGAGTCACATAAAAGAAACATAAGTTAAAAACTAAAAACTTGATGTTGGACTTGGTAAGTTGAACTTGGCTGGTATAATTTTAAAGAACTTGGCAATTTAGAACACGAGCCTAAGATGCCAACATATGTGATAGATTTGAACTGCACTTTTTTTGTTACTCTGTAAATTGACACTGAACTGTACAATGTAGTTTGGAAATGTTTCTCTTAGAAAGTAACTACAGTACTTGAAGAAACTATCTTTTGGTTAAACAGGACCGGGTCATTCAACAAAGGATGAACATTGTTGAGTAAAGCCAGTTGTAGACCGTACCTGTGACATTCTGGCACTCACCACAGTTCGTAACAGTACCATTTAGTACAATTAATATCTTGTCTGAGTTAGATCGTTTCCTATTCACAATCTTTGTGAAAGGATTATCGAAAATTGATAATTGAAATATTTGTCAGTTGAAGTTCAGAAGATTTTAACACTAACTGTTCAAGTGTCATTTGAGCTTAAGAATCTTTTGTGTGGAAGCTGTCGCTTTAAGCAAATGTGGGAATTGTTGGTTTTCTGTAAATAACTTCAGAGTAGGGTCTGACCTGCTCTGTTTGAAAAGCGCTGTGAGATAACTGTTGTTGTGATTTGGTGCCATATAAATAAAATTGAATTAAATTTAATTAGACAGGAGCAACAGGAGCAGATCGCATAAAATCATTTGTGAAGAATATTATCTGCGAGAGAAATATAGAGAAATATCGAGAAATATCTTTTTAAATACTTTAACCCTTCTTGACCTCTGCAAACCAGTTGCAGCCTGTGTTAAAATCTAGAAAAACATAACATTAAAACAGTTTAGTGTCATTCGAAAGCACCCACCGAGAATTAAATACGTTTTTCCTATTTAGTTCACACTGTAGTTTTGGGATGAAACATCACTGTTCTTTAAAACAAATCTCCATGTGTGCAATGTTTATCCACAGATACAAATATGATTTTTGTCAAGCTGAAAAGACTAATATTTTCACAGGGCTCCAGGGATTCAAAGCAACTGTTAGGTTTAATTTACAGGCCAGAACTTGGATGAATACATAGCTGTTGTAATGTGTAATTCCCATCTGCAATGATATAATGTATTGAAACAATCTATAAACATATTTCCTTACTCTAGGAACCAAAACCACTGATCACAGCCAACACGAAATAAAGGGAAAAGTGATCAGGATGATATATATTGATAGTTATGAATCACACAGCACTTACTTTATTAATAGAAACAATAATTAAACACATCAGCAGAAAAAAACTAATCAAATATTTACCACCAATAACATTTAATCTAACACTGCTTCTGTCTGTTTCTCTTTACTTTCTCAATATTAAAATACGGTCTATTTATTTTTCTTTCTGAAGCATGGTAATTCTTCTATTATAACCCTTGAATTTACTTGTTAGGTATACCAAATATTTATTTTAGAAAAGAAGAGAAAGAACATCTAATGTGTTGCCCCTTGTACATTTAGATGTTTTGTCTGAGGGGTAACTCAGCTTTGATATAAAAATTGTGAACTGGAAAAATATATAGTAACTACTTACCTACAAATATCTTCCTGTATTGCCAGTGATTTATTGTGTTACCCTCTTTATTACTCAAACTTTACTTGTATCTATTATTTGAAGACACATACAGTATCTATCATTAATACAACCATTATTTAAACCATGTTTATGAAAGTAATCTGGCTATAATCTGGTTTTTGGTTTTATTTGTGTTCTGCCAAAATCAAATATAAGAAATTCGGGCTAAGAGGAGTCTGAATATTTTAGGAATTTAAAAGAAATGAAAAGAAACACTGATTAAAGTTGCTGATATCTAGCTATCCAACAGTCTATGTATATGTGCTGCTTTTACACGGTTTGTATATTGTATGACAAAAAGCCAGAGTGGGAGCAAGTTGTTGTGTTGTTTTGGTATTGCAGACAGCAGAGAGCCTTTGCAATAAGTTTTCTCATTTAACATTTATTGACATATTCTTGCTAAAATTGGACCAAAAATTATGATTAGTAAGATTTGAAGTTAGTTTGGCCTGTTCTCTTCTGAGGTAGATATAGATCATGTTTTGGTGTAGATATCCTTCTATCTTTATACTTATTAAAATAACCTATTTTCTTCTGTCTAATAATTTGATAATTATCAAACAATAACAAGATCTATCTCTACTTTTTTATGTGTTGAGTATTCACATCACCGAATTGAATTCTAAGACAAACTCTTAAAAGAATTATATGCTCACTTCGGATCCTGTTTGCCAGTCCTGGTTCCTGTTTGCCAGTATAGAACCAGAGAAGATCCCAGCATTGGAATAGTGAGGGGATAGTGAGATTTTTATTCTGGGGAAACTAGCTATTGGACTCCATCAGAAGGTAATTCTGGACTTGGTAGAAGATTTTAAAGCTTTGCGACGTCTTATCGAGGAAAAGGAAAAACAGATTTCTGTTGTGGAGAACCGAGTGGCAGACTTGGAACAATATACCAGCATGAAAGATGTAATCATCACTGGATTGTGAGTCAAGTCACATTCTTATGCTGTGGTTGGGCCCGGTCTGGCTGATGATCCATCACCTGGCGTGATTGACCATACAAAAGAACAGGTGGCATCTTTCCTCTCATCCAAGGCGAGAAAGGTGAACTTTGATACATTGGAAACATGCCATCTGCTCCCGAGAAAAGTTAACAACAACAAACCAGCCATTATTGTGTGATTTAGTAACCACAAACACAAATCTGCTCAGCTGAAACAGGGCAGGTTACAATTATCCAATGTCTACATTAACGAGAATCTGACAAAGAAGATGACTGACATCATGAGGAAGGGCCAGTTCCTGAGGAAACAGAAGATCCAGTGAATGTGGACCACGATATGTAAGACCTTCGTTAGGGTCAATGGATCACCGGAGGAGGCGAAAGTGCTGGTCCTTCAGGACATCACACAACTGGACAAATATGAATGAAATCTTTGAGGAACATCAGAAGCGCAGTTGATACCATGCATGACTATCACTGTGTCACAAGTTACAGGAAATCTTTCTTCAACATTTATGGACACAACACTAACACACTAACTACAACTGTTAGTGGCGATAACCTGGAACTGAAAACATTCAATCATACAGATTATAAATGACTGGTCATGGAAGAGAATGTAGACCCAGGTAATAACTCCTTCAATGACATTGTTGACAACTGCTGTTATTGTACAATAGATCAATACAACAGGACAGTTAAAGTAGACCATACGCTCTCAATTGTACATTTCAACGGTCTGAGCAAGTTTAAACTGCTATTTAGCATCATTGCCATCTCTTAAACCTGGGATAACTCTTAGAAGGGAGTTGACTTTGTCCTGGTGAGTTATGTGGTCAGTTATATCAACAGAGAAGGGAACACTGGTGGAGGATGTACTTAACTCAAACAATCATAAACCTACTGAAGAGTTCATTAATACCATGCACAGTTTGAGCCTTTTTCCGATTAGAACAAGCAAGAACACACTTAACAGGGCCGTACAATTGAGTAATTATTCAGCATATTAGTGATAATCTACCTTTGTAGTTCGTGACAATGTCCATAAGAAAAATGAAAACATTTTTTCAGAGGTTTTTGAATAGTAAGAACAGCAGAATCAATCAAATAACTCAAAGATGAATTGGAGAAACACAATTGGGAGTCAGTATTTCAGCAAGATGATATTGGAAAATATATTTCTGGTATGCGGCCCATATTGTGCTGTACAGCTGTTTCATAACATCACAATGAGTGGTACATTTCTCCAACACTTCAGAGCTATAATCTTCAAAGGTGTGGATGGGAAGGTCTTTATATTTCAGTTTACCCCTGGATGTTTGGGCTGCATGGACCACCAGTTCATCTCAAAATACCTAAAAAAACAGTTGGGAAAAAATACTGGCTGGGGGGCATCATTATTTCCTGGGAGTCCCACAATGTGCACATTTTTGCAATGGCTTCTGGTCTCGAGGTGGTCTATTTTAGCCCTCAGTTAAGCATTTTCTACTAGCACGGTAGAAGGGTTTGAGTTGTTCTTCATGCCAGACATTCTAGAACAAGTCCACAAACTCTTCCAGCCAGGAAATGCATGATTGCTAACACTGGCCCTGAACATTTTCCAACTTGTCTTCAAATTTGGGGGCGTACGGACTAGTGCTACTACTTCCTCAGGCTGGAAGTCCAGTAGTTTAGCAGTCTTGCTCCTGGGAGGTTCTTCCTTATTGTGTGGTTCTGCCAAATTTGAATTGCTTCACCCTTTTGTACATTTTATATTTCATACACAGATTTCTGAGAACCAGTGCCGTTTTATATGGTCAAAACCGTTTTTGAAAAAAAAAAAAAACAGGTTACACATAGAGTGGTTTATAGAGAGTGTTCCCAACATGAAAGCTGTGTGTAAATCATTCCATGACACATGAGACATGTCAAATTACTGTGACAATCTCAAAACTCACTCATTACTATATGCAGTAATTATACTGTGGCTCAATACTGTTTGTCTGTGTCATGCTGATGACCTATTGATCCAGTAAGTTCATAACAAGACTGATATAATTCAGTTTAGCCTGTTGTTCCTCCCATCTTGATATCCATTCCCCTTGAAATACATAATGTTTATACAGTTTACAACCATCACAATCTTTTGGAATCGTGATCAAAACAAATATATATATATATTCAATTTGTTAATTTCTCTCTAGGGATTTTCCACAAGTGAATCTATTTTGAAGGTTATTTTCTTTTCTCATGGGAATCTTCCCTCCTTCACAGTCTAAAAGAAATTCCTTTCCTGCTTTCTCTCAATGTTTTTACTTGAGGACTGCTTGGTATATGCTTTGAATAAGGGAATATGGCCTTCGTGACGATCTGGTTACTATATGATGGGAGACAGACCTTTCTTGAACGGGTATGAGGGTCAGAGGTATCACACCTCCCCGACCCCATGCTAAGTGAGGGTATCAAATGTATTATGGTTTTGTTGTGCCTTAGAGCAGTGGACCTCAATCCCTGGGCCGCGGACCAGTACGGGTCCGTGGGTCAACTGGCACTGAGCCGCAGGCTGCCCAAGTAATATTTGATTGTTTCCGTTGTATTTATCCTCCGAGTCTGAATAATCTTTCATTTTGTCAAATCTTTTATTTTGAAAAATCAACGGATTCTCTCAGTTACATCTCGGTCACTTGAGCGACCAAATCTAACCCACAAGTCAGCAAAATTAGACATCTTTGGAAAGTTTCCTTTCGAAGGGAAAAGGCCCAATGAGGAGAGAGAGGAAGAGTCGATGACTCAGAAGAAAATGAAAGCTTTTAACAGTCAATACCAGGAGTTCTACTTGAAATATGGATCTATTGCGACAGACCGGATTCACGTTCATTATTATTTTTGGAATATAACCCCCCCCCCCCCCCCCGGTCCCCAGTGATAAAAACGTTGGGGACCACTTTAGAGCGGCTCAGTATGTTGTATTAACCACTTGTATGATTGTGCTGGTTGCTCACATCAAGAAGTTTTCCCTTTTTAACAAATGTATATTTCTTACTTCCTCAGAAGGGCTAAGAATTTCCACAACAGAAGAAAAACTTATTTTGAGTTCTACAAGAGGAGCACCTGTCACGTCTGGGGGAATGTCTGGTGTCTCGTCATGTCTTGATTACCTATTGTGTACACCTGGGGTTCCCCTCCATGTGTTTAAATAGTCCTCGTTTCCCATGTCCTGTGCCAGTGCGTTTTCGTCTCTCGTCTTTCGTCTCCCCACGTCATGTAAGGGTTTGATTATTTGCCCTTTGCCATAGCCATGTTTTGCCACAGCCTTGCCACAGTTTTGTTAATTTTTATTTTGTTACTTTGCCATAGCCTTGTTTACTCCTTGATATTTTGCCACAGTCTAACTTTTCGTACCATAGTCTTATTTTTGTCACAGCCTTGCCACAGCCTTGTTTGACCACAGCCATGTTAATCTTGTTTGTACTTTTGCCATAGTCTTGTTTTGATACTTTGCCACAATTTTGTTAACCTTGCTTTGTTACTTTGCCCATAGTTTTCTCACAGCCTTGTTTTGAACCTTTGTCTGGACATCCACTCTTTTGAGTGTTTTTTAAATAAAACCCTTGTTTTTGCATCTCCGCGACTGAGTCCTCCCTCCAAGATCCACCCTCTTGACAGCACCATTTAAATTGCAAAGGCTGTAATGAAACTTTGACCAGAACACAGAGTAGAGTTTTACCTTCAGAAAACAACACGCCTGCGGAGGTAACAGAAATTTAAAATGGGATGATGAAATCAGAGGGTGGAGGCCTTTGCTGTACTCGGGACAATAACACTTGTCTCCACCAGTCACCCATATGGCACCAAGCAAACAGGTGTGTTACCAAGGACACTTGCAATCAGTCTCTTCTCACACTGAGTGGATGTAGCTCATGTTACAAGCCTCAGTGGCATATGGAGCCCACAGTGTGTTTCTGTTCAAATCTCGGCTCATTCACATCTGTCTGATCAGTGTCAGCATGTGTCTCCTGCCCTTGTGCTCGTCTTTTGAGCTCTAGCTAGTTCATTTGAAATACTAAGAGCAAAAATACAGACTTGTAACTCAATCCAATTAAGAGCTTGCAGAAAAAAGGACGGTATGCAAAGTATTATTTCTTGTTTTACCTATGATATGCTCCAGACCAACACAAATTAATCTACCCTCTTAGTTTCTTAATGACAACACCAGGCTTTTTTTTGTTGAATGCACTCTTGAACTTTAATGAGGGTTGTTGGACTGAAACTTTCTATAAAGTGGGAAAAACTGCAAATATACTTACATTTACTCTATAGAATTCACAAACATGGCCATAAGATATAGCTTGTCAGGTGGAAAACTGTAATAATTTCCCTCTCTGGATGTTTAATCTTTTCATTGCTCATTTAATTAATTTATGGTCAAAGCAGATTGGCTATTTTGGAAGGACTTCATATACAGAAAAACATAACAAAAAAAAACGTGAACGTCTGAGTGAAATTTTTTTTGTAAATTATTTTGTTTTCTCCTGATTTCATTTCTAAAACCAAAACAATGAAAAATGGACAGTAAGACAACAGTTTTATAGGCATTTTAGTTGGAAGAAACAGAAAAGTTAAAGAGGTCACATTTTGGCCTGGAGCACTGAATAATAAGAAATGCGAGTTAGTTCAAAATTAAAATGTCTATTAACATAACACACACAATAGGATTAAGATTATAGTTAAGACCTATAAGGAACTTTTTATGGATGTCAGAAATGGAAAATCAAGGCAGGACTCAGTTGCAGAGATCTTTTGCAAAAAACTTTAATTATACAAAGGCGCACTCGCACATAGTGGAAGAAAAGGCAAAGTACAAAATAAGAACGCTCGAAAAAACTAGGCAGACAAAGCTATGAACAAAGTACCAAATAATAATCTCTCTAACGAGGCAGAACAAAACTGTGGACAAAGTACAAAATAATACTCACTTGAGAATCCAGGTTGAAAAACTATGAAGTACCAAAATAATAATCACTCAATACGAGCCAAAAATGGAGAGATTCAAGACAAGGCTTTTCAAGAACAAGGTTAACGCACAGTTTGGGTCATAAGACGAATCAAACTGGCACAAAACACAAGACTATTTAAACACAAGGGAAGGGAACCCCAGGTAAACACATTTGGTGATCAGGAAAGAAAATCAGACATTTGACAAACAGGGGAGTGCAGGAGACCTGGATGAGAGGAAGGTTGCTATCAAAAATAAAACAGGAAATGATAAGACAACCACGGAGACAGGACAAAACACCAAAAAATCCCCCAGGCTCAACAACTGAAAACTATGAGTAACAGGGTATAACACAAAATGTATAGACTAAATTGAACAAAAATAAAACTACCGAACGAACTAGCACAACATAATGAGAAGGGCTTTATTCCCACAGGGTTTAAGTAAGGGGTTAACAGTGGGGAAGTGGGGAACATCAGGGTCTCCAAAACAAGAACTAACAATACCCTTCTTACGAGAACATAAAGATAAATCCAACCTAACCACACAGAAGAAAAGAAAATGGTGGAGAGCGCCTTCCAACTATCCAATATTACAAAATGATCTCTAAAATTGAGCAGTACCTGTCACTAAAAAGTGGATTTCAGAGTTAACCCAAAGCACAAATGCCCATTGAGAAATGAGGGGTGTGGCAGTTGAGCTCTGAAGGAGTACCTTGAGAAAAGCCATGCAGACAAAGGGAGAACGTGCAAAGTCAGACTTCATGCATTCATTTGGCCTCTTTTTCTTTGGAAACAAGTAGGGTAATATTCCTGCCAATTCTTCACAGGTTGATATGTAAATAGTTTTCAGGAGCTAAATATTACTTATGATAACTTAAATTGATATACAATAAATAATAAATAAAACCTGAAGGTGTATTTAAAATGGACTTTTGTATATGAAATATGGTTAATAGGAACGACCAAGGGCTATGTTTTAATGCAAATGTAATTGTATGTGGATTGACCTTACAGGATATATGAATTCTCCTATGTTTATCTGATACACTTAATCAGAAAAGGGGGAAGGAAGGGAGTGAGAGGAGACAAAACATAGAACACAAACGTGTGGGGGGTTAATTGAAAATAAATGACCATGAAAATATGGTACAAATACGAGAGACTGTGGTAAAAATGTTTGTATATTCTCATGATTGTGCCAGTAATCACCTTACCTGTCCCCAAGCAGCCATTGGTTATCACATCTTCTGCTCAGGAATCAGGTCCATCAGCCAGCTGGAGATGACTTCCATGCCAGCTGTAATTTACCATCGTGAGATGGGATGGAAGAGTGTGTACCAACATAAGTACGAATGTGTGTATTTGAAAGGGATTGGTTCAGTGAGAAAGAACAGGATTAGTAAGTCAGCAGTGTCTGGAAGAGATGGAAGGACAGGAAAGAGGATGTAAAACAGCAGAGAGGCCGTGGTGTCAACAGTGATGTGGCAGCATCACACTGCAGGAGGAAGAGGAGGTTTTGTAAGTCCCTGTAAAGAATCTGTCCTGTATGCTGTGTCCATTGGCACATTGAAAGTTGCTACAGCTCAATTGCTGCTGCATATTCTCGCGCACACACATGCCCTGTGAGGGAGGCTAAATCTCCAGCTGCTAATCTAATAATCCTCTGCAGATGGGTGTCCTTCAACAGGAATAGGAATACTGCATGATGAAGAGTGAGAATCTTCTACAGTAAGAGGGTGATACTAAAAGACTGAAAACTGATTGTAATCCGAGGATGGAACCGCTCCTCTGGAATAATGTTTGCAGATATTTACAGATGTGCAAGGTTTTGGTCATTTGTAAATTCTAGAAATGGTCAATATTAAAATATGGATGATCAGATGTCTTAACCCAATTTTTGTTTATCTTTATGATCATTTCATAATTTTTTTTTTTTTTAAACAAACTAAACGAAATCAATAATCAGATAACCAGCCAAGAATAGTTCTTTAAAAACTTTTTAAAATGGGAGATCATTTTACGGGAAGGCCACATTACTGTAGAGACTGGATTTATTATTATCATTAACTTTTTTTAAAATCAGATACATAGATATCCACACAAAGTGGTCCACTTCTTAAGTCTTTTATTTATTGTTTCAAAAAGTTCAACACAATTATTGCGCTTCATTGAAAGAAACCAGGTTTTATAAGCTAGGAAATCTAATGTGAAGTATTGAAAAGCTGCAAAAAAGAAATGTGAATGAAACACACAGCACTTATTTGTTGTGAATAAAAGAGGCTTCTCTTTTGTCCATACCTCAAGATTGAAAACAATAAATATTTTCTAAGGTCGTATATTATTTGTCTGTGTATGCATTTCCATTTTAGCTAATGCATGTATTCTTTCATAACGGTAAAGAGATCATTGAGTTTGATCCAATTAAATGCTTGTGAACAAAGGAAATGGTAACAGTAAACAGTAAAATAATAAAAAACAAATACACAAAACAATCAATACAAAATCAAAAAGTTTTGGATGAACAGTCCTATTCAGTTCAGTTTGCAAACATGTTGAAACAGCATTAATTCACAAATAGCTCGCCTAATCATGGAATCAACCTTTTGTATTTATCTATTTTCAACAGTGGTGGGCTGTCAGGGCCTGCAAGGCCTTCTCTGCTGGCCTAAGAAAATATCTGAATCACAGACTGTTGTTGATTATATTTTGTCCATGAATACTTATTAAATATTTCCAAATGGTCTGTCCACTTCCTTTCAAAGCTTTTCCCCCCATTGTGCTGCTTCCAGACATGTATTTTCATTTAACCAATCGCATTTCAGCTATCATTGGTTGCTAGACAGGGTCAAAGTCAAAGATGTCTGCCTGGAGGCCTTCACAATCCGTTCTGAAGGCCCCTCTAACAGAAAATGTCGATTAAACTGTTTCTTTAACCAATCAGATTTTAAGTTGGTGACACCAGGGCCTTCTAGAAGGCCTAAGGGAACGTCACTGTATTCACACCCGCTGATTGGACAGTCAGATAGCATACCAGCCAAAGCTAGCAAACTAACCGAAATATAGTTGTGTTGGTGTAACAGCTATTTTATCAGCCCAAAATGGCTGAAGGAGAAGAAATTGATTTGGTGCCATTTACTGTCAAGGCCATTTTCAAGACCGACTTTTCAAGAAATGTAAGTGAGTAAAATGTTGCTTTTTTCCCAAATGATATTGCGACTTTATTGAGGATCTTATTGATGTTTTTTTTTTGTAGTAGAAGACTTGTGCACCCCTGATCTTTATACTGTATTTCTACATAATAAGATGATTTTTACAACCAGAAAATAGTTATTGAGGGGTGAATTGATTCAGACGGATCACTACTTAAGGCCTAGGTGTGAAATGCACGGTCCGCCACTGAGTTTCAATGCTCTATTTTGTAGTCAAAGCACATAATCAAGGTAAAGAAATGGTAGTCTCTAACAAAAACAAGTAAATACAGGTAAACATCAACAAGAAAAGTTCATATTAGATCATTTGTACTGGAAAGGTTTGACAATTGACTCTGTAGCCTGTGTCCTGGCTAGCTGTTGAGGTACTTGTACATTCTGTGGCAAGTACTGAGTTTAGTCACTGGCATGGCAACACAGGTTTTATGACACAGTTCTGCTAAATAAAATCAGAGGCCAGGAAGGACAAAGGAACTGACCTTTCTTAAACTGCCTCAATTATTGATGGTACTAACCCTTTTGTTCAAGCTCTCTGTTTTCCTACTGCACACATATAATAACCTCTGGGCCACAGACCATATTGCACTGTGAATATTTTTTTTTACTTTGTTGTGACTGTACTGTGAAAAAGACAGAAACATTTAAAAAAGATGTATACAATACCGAACAGTAACTGTCCCATAATAACTTTGGACCAGATCTTTGTAACAAATTAAAGACATTTACGACTGACTAGCTGCTGATACAGACTCAGTCATTCATCCATTGAATACAAGTCCACTGTTTTAAACTACACATGGTAAGTATATTAAAATGAATGACATGATGAAATCAATAGAAATTTCATTATTTTCAGAAAGCCCTTATGTTGTAGACTCAGTAATATTGGTAAAAGTTTCTATAGACACACAAACGAGTCATGTGGTAACTGAACATACTTTGGTAGCTCTGTGCTGCTTCATATGATGTTTTATCTCAACAGCTTCATTAAAAAAATAGTTGTCAATATTGTCAAACTTTTTTGTTTAATCAGCTAAAAACAGTTAAATGGAAACGTGAAAATTGGGACTTCACATAAAAATTTGTGGCAGAATATAAATGGAAAAAGTTAAATCAAGCCTTTTAGATTATTCAATCTGTATTAATCCAATTATTTTAGCAATATTCGGGTGGTATGGTGGTATGGCGGTATGGTGGTATGGTGGTTAGTACGTCTCCTAAGTAGAGGGTTTCCAGGGCTGGGATAACCTCCAGCACCCCTGTTAGCCTAAAAAGAATAAGTTCTATAGATAATGGATGGATAGCCATATTTGAAATAATTTGAAGCAAAACGTTTGTTTAGCTAAAACAAATCAGAGCATACCTAGTTGAGAGAATGGACATTTGAAAAGAGTTTACATGTGTGCAGTGTAAGCACATATAGCTCTCCTGTTTGCACGTATATTTTTTGTTCACGGTATTGATAAAATAGTACTTGACAATGGTATAACATATGTGCTTATGTACACATTATGCATTGGTACAGTATAATGTGACTCATAATGGCACATTGATGTGAATTGGTCGTGCTGCAATGAGAATTTAAAAAAGCTGAAACTAAACTTGAGAAAAATAAAAAACTAAATTATAAGAACTATTAAGTAAACATGAGGACCAAAAAACCTGAAAAGAACAAAGAGACTCCAGGATGAAGACATAAGGAGAGCTATGGCTAGATAATTGAGATGTCTATATAAGCAAATATGGTAAAGATCTGACTCTCCTGAATGAATCAGTAGTTTATGTATAAGGAAAAGTGATTATTGAGTGGAAGCAGCTGAGGATACTGAGCCTCATGAAGAGAATGGAAGTGATGAGGGAACCAGAGAACACTGAGGATCAGGAGTGAAGGTGGCAAAGATTTAGAAGGAGCACACAGAAAATGGATAACAAAACCGACAATAAAGCAGAAAACTGATGAGGACAAAGGTACAGGAAACAAAACCAAAACCCCCCCAAACCCCCTAGTCATGATAGCCACAATAAATATGCATTTAGGAGTTGATTTGTTTGGATCGCCAGCTGAATATATGAAGTTTCCAATGGCAGAAAAAAATATATGGCTTTAGATACTAATAAGTCACTTACAGTAACAGTTGTACAGTTACGAAGCATTTTTCTCAGCAGAGGATCTCACCCTATACAATGTTAATATCTAATTACTGTCAAATGGTCAAAATAAATGTAGGTTTACTTTTAAAATATGTAGATTATATTATGGTTTAGATGGACAACACATATTTAATTTAAATACCAGTTCAATATATCGGCTGTACTTGCAGCATTTCTCTTGCATTCAACCACTCAAACTTTATACACAAATTTATATTAAAAAGAGGGAATTAAAAGGAGATTGTCACGAGATAATTGTCGCATAAGTTAGTAAAAACAGCTGCCGTCAAGGTCAAGTTTTATTTATGCGCTCAAATGATAGCATGCTATTAGTTTTGTCTGACTCTCTTCTACAATCTGTTTTTCATCTGCTTTCTTTTTTCCCTTCTATCCACTGCCTGACACTCTCCAGTACCTTTGATACTCCCTTGTCAGTCTCCTCAATTCTTGCTCTTTCTGCTTGGATGGGCATCTGGATTGCTCATACTCCACATTGAATATTGATGGGGGAGCTTGGATATTACATGAAAATGAACTGTTTATTTACAGAGACTCTCTCTCTTGCCTTTATGGAACTATGGCATAGGGATACCAGACTCCCAAGTATGAGGATGGAATACGTCAGTGCTCTGCTAAACAGGATTCAGGGAAGCAAGCAATTCTGGCCAACCGTATCTGTCATATACAGTGGGGGAAATAAGTATTTGACCCCTTGCTGATTTAGCAGGTTTGCCCACTTACAAAGAATGCTTATTTTTCCTCATCAGATGGTTATCAATTTTTATAAATTCATATGATGTGATTTTCTGGAATTTTCTTTGGGATTCTGTCTTTCACTGTTAGAATGTACATATGATTAAAGTTATAGATCGTTGCATTTTTGTAAGTGGGCAAACCTGAAAAATCAGCAAGGGGTCAAATACTTATTTCCCCCACTGTAGTTTTAGAGGAATATTTCTTTTTAACCGTAGATGCAGCTAAATGCTACAGATATTCCAAACAACATTTTTTGCTATTTGTTTTATTTTTTTACAGAACTTTCTTTCTGATCACTGTTTGAAGTCAACCAATCATATTTATTATGAATGGGACTTCAGGTGACCGTTTAGATTTCCTGCTGGGTTTAACTTTGGAATGGACAACATAAGACCGAGTTGTGACTGGGGTTGATGGTTTTGCTATAGCTGTAACACTATTCCAGTGGGAGGAGTCAGTCGGACTGTTGGTAGCTTCCCCAAATCATTAGAACATCCTGGAAAGTGTGTCAGCCAGGTCTGCAATGTGAGGCTCCATATAAGCTGCGATCCCACGTACAATGATTTGCAGTTCAGGGCTTCGCAACCTGCACCGGAGCCTTAATAGAGTCAAGAAATTCCTCGTTCACACAAATGTCTTGCAGCTTTTCAATCTTCTTCTCGGGCTATGTCATCCTCACAGAGAGTCGCTTACTCTCTGATATGGCAGGGTTAGGAGACATTGTTCTATTAGTGGGTTGATACCAACAAATGTAGCTCCAGTGATTATAAGTATCAAGGAGTCACTCATCATAAAGTATATCTGAGTGAACATAAGAAGAAATCAGAAAGAAATGTGCACAAATGTGAGTCTTTGAAGAAAATTAATGAATACTCAAATGCTAAAATTCCCTTGGTACCTCCTCAAATGAATGCTGAGCTGTAAATATTATTTATCGGTTCAGTCATAAAGAGCTTGTGACCAGATTTCTGTAGATGCATCATAAATCTATAATTCTGTTATTATTTCCAATGCATTCTGAGGAGATTATTCGCAGAACAAAATCTATAAAAAAGTGTAATTCAAATCAAGACAAATACAATAGGCCAGGTTAACAAAAAAGATGAATGTAAACAAGTGAAACTTGTTTGTGGGGGTAGGAAATAAATGACCACATGGTGCTGCAGAGACGCTTTTTAAGGAGGAAGATTCTTACTCTCAAGATTCACTGCAGCATTTGACTAAATATTGTGATTCTGCTGCACTTGCTTGCTGATTCAGTTCATGGTTTGAAGGACTAATATAAAATGCTAAATAAGGTTAGTCTCCCAGCGGGTCTTGTCCACTAGACACAGGCCGAGAAACGGAACCCAAGTCCCACAACCCCCCAGCAGTGATCTCCTTCTTCATATACTGCCTAATGATATTTCAAACATTGCACACATTTCTCACCCCCCCCCCCAAAAAAAAGATATCTATTAAATTTTACCTCAGTGGACCCCAGTTAACTCCTCCCACCCCATCCAGCATCATTGCTGTTTTTATAGATGGAGGTTTTATTTAAAAAAAAAAAAAGGTAGAAAGTATGTTTAAGGGCATAGCCACAGTGAGACAAATGGAGTGGTGCTTTCTGTACTGCTTTTCTTTCATCATTTCACTTTCTTCAAATGAACCACAGAATAGGATTGAGTTTTTTTTTTTTTGTTTTCCTCCTCCTATGCACCATGCAGTCTGCAGGAGTAAGAATCAACAATCATGAATAATGATAACCGTTTAAGGTTTTCATATACATTTATATGGAAGAACTACACTGTTTAAATGTTAATGGCTGCTCTATTGTTTATTTAATTGAAACAATGTTTTTCATCATGATAATATCTACTATCTTGCAAATCATTCTTAGAAACTGTACAGATGGTCATGATCTTGGCACTAGTGCTGGTCTGATCCACCATTCGACACACATGTGCAGCTCCGCCCCGTTCTCATCAGCCTTCACCAGATCCACCTGCACCTCTGACTAGATAACCAGCTCTCATACCAGTCACTAGTGCCAGATTATTACGAGCCACCCATGAGGTTAATCCAGAGTTCTTGAATCCTGTCTGCCTGTTTCTGACCCATTTCTGCCTCCTGAATTCTCTGAGCCTGCCTAACCCTCGTCAGACTCGATTGTTGTGCTGTCTGTATCTCTTACCTGACTCTGCCCCCGGATTCTGATTCTGATTTTCCGTGTATCTCTGATCATCTGGATCTGATCTAGGAGTCTGATTATTCCTCCTGACCATCCTGCCTTCTTCTACCACCACGGTTTAACCACCACAATTAACTGTTAGTCCCGTGAGTAAAATCCTTCATGCTTCCCTCATCGGACTCTGAATCACATTTTGCTTCACCGGTGACATAACCCACCAACAGGAGCCTTCATTCACCATCCAAGCCTATTTCCGGATTGTGCAAATTGGTTCCTGTCCCAGACGCTGGTGATTCACTCCCGACCTGCAGTAGTTTACATCTCAAAGTTTTTGGGGTTTTTTTTGCATCTCATCTTGTCCGGCTGAATTCTGGGTCCTCTGTTTCCGTACGTCACACATCTTTTAACCAGGATAAAGTCAGAGTATTGCAGAGTTTTGGCTGTAGCCAATACTGTGTGACTTTGTGAACATTTTATTATTATTATTACATTTTATTATTATTATTATTTTGCATAAACCAATGTAGTTGAGGACAGGGTCTGGGGAAATGTAAAATGATCCAAATGTAGGGCAAAAACTTGGGGAATCAAATTTATTCAAGTTTATTATAAAACCAACAATGCATAGCAATGCCTGATTACTAGACTGAAACTAAATTTGATTAAACTAAACCGATAATACACAAACCAAGAAATACCTGACTCTGGAACCACTACAGGAACCCATTAAGGCACTTACATGGGCCATGGAGTTGGTTACAAACAGGAATGGCAATATATGGCAAAGGATCTGACAAAGAAATGAATAAACCAAGAGGGTATGTAGGTGAGAGTGATTAGAAAAATGACAGCAGCTGGTTTAGTTGACAAGAAACCCTGAAGACTGAGGAACATAAATGTGGCCAAAACACGGAAGCGAAACGCAGGAAAACACAAACTTAACAGGGTACCGTGGCAAAAAAGTAAACATACAAACAAAAAAAACACAGGAAGCTAACTGGAAACACCAAACTCACAACCCTAGAAACATGGAAAACAAACATCACAAAAAAGACCCAAACAATAGCAATAATGTATGTTGCAACAAAACACAATTTTAAAAGGAGATAAAAGACAAAATTAAGTTATCAACATAGCTCTATAAAACTGAATTAATTAGAAAAAATCATAATGTTTTACTGCACTTGTCTTTTTAAAAAAAAACAAACAAGTTTTTGTCTACTTTTCAATATCTATAGATGCGAGATGCAATTTTTCAGTTGTATTTCTTTGTAAGATATGCAATTATTATCAGGACTACTGTTAACTTATTGTTTACCACAGGGATTATAAGGTGCCAATTTTTTCCCGCACAGAATTGATCATTTCACAAATTCTGCAACTGTTTTCTTAAACTGATTTTAAATAAAACATCTATAATTATTATGCAAATGGGAGAGAAAACTGAACTTAAGACAGCTGTTGTATTATGTTTATACATGTTTATATAGACTGTATTAGAATACACATACAGTAAGTTTCAGAAGAATAAAAGCACATTTGTTTGTGTCGGGAGTTTATAAGAGGACCATGCCCACAGGCTTACAAAATGCTTTTATATTATGAGTAGGGGCCATTTTCCAAAAAGCTTTTCCTTTAACTATTAGAAACACACACCCAAATACAATAACAAAGTTAACAATGTGTGCCATTTTTCTTACTGCTCATGAGTTTGTTTTGGATGCTGGCATTAGAATATTCCAACATTGCAAAGACATTCTGCTTAAGTGTTGTAATTTCACCTCCTTTTTAAACTAGATATAAGCACATTGCATAGTATTTGTATGACAACTTTGACTTTACTGGAATTTTGAGCAGCTCGATGTTACTGCTGCAATGTTAATTAGCAATCACTGGATAAATCTTTGTGATGAGGCTCAGGAGAGGGCAAAAATGGCAACAAGGTTCGTCAGTGAATCTGTCTCGAATGGACCAGTAGAGTCACACCAGATAGGAGTATAGAGTTTATTTTCTATAATATGGGTAGAATAAACTACCTCTTTCCACTCCTCAGCCAGACTCTGAAATGCAGAGATGGACTGGTTACTTGTCCAGGGTGTACCTTGCCTCTCACCCATTGTCAGCTGGGATAGGCTCCAGCCCCCCTGCAACCCTTTTGGGAATAAAGGGTGTAGAAAATTAATGAATGGATGGTTTCTCCACTCCTAGATGCCAGGATCTAAACAGCGGTGGTGATGCAGGACTTTCTGGGGAAGGTAATGAAGCCTTTCTCTGAGAAACTAGGGACTCTGGATAATATAGTCCTGGTTAAGGGCTTCGAGCAGTAACTCACAACCAGCAGGCTTGGTACAGTAACTCTCCTTGAGTCTGAAAATGGTTGCTTAGGTATTGAAGCAAATTCTGTGGGTCATGATGTCACGTCTGGGGGAATGTCTGGTGTCTCTTCATGTGTTGATTACCTATTGTGTACACCTGGGGTTCCCCTCCCTCGTGTGTTTAAATAGTCCTCGTTTCCCATGTCCTGGGCCAGTGCGTTTTCGTCTGTCTGCTCTCGTCACCCCACGTCAGGTTTGATTTTGTCACAGCCTAGTTTAGCCATGCCACAGTCTTATTTACTTTTTACCATAGCCATGTTTTTGTCATAGCCTTGTTTGCCACAGTCTTGATAACCTTGTTTTGCCATAGTCTTGTTTTGATACTTTTGCCACAGCCATGTTAATCTTGCTTTGCTACTTTGATCATAGTTTTGTCACAGCCTTGTTTTGAACTTTGCCTCCATCCACTCCTTTGAGTGCCTTTTTGTTACAAAAAACCCTGTTTTCACGAATCTCCGCGACTAAGTCCTCCCTCCAAGATCCTCCACTTCCTGACACATGAAGCCCCATGGACTGACTCCCATGGCAAGGGAAAGAAAAAACTTGTGGGTATTAATAACAAATGGAGATGTAAACTTGGAATTAACACTGGAAGTTTCTGGCAAAGAAATCAGATATTCTTGCACTTAAGATGACACTGAAGGTTTGAATACTCAGGAACACACAGGAGTGGCATGAGGTGAATGAGCTCAGTATGTAGGCATGAGCAAACCATAACAATATTATTGCCATCATATCTTTTTTTTTCTTCTGTTGAGGCAGTGTAATTTAGTTTGTACTTGTAATGGTTATCGTCATTTATTTTTGCATCAACATTATGTCCGTAAACTTATCAAAGACAAATTTATTTGTTATGTGAGCCTGTATCATTAGTCAATTGTCCTGTATCACGCCTTTGCCCTGGCAGTAATGTTAAAGTTTCACAGTAGTCAGAATAAAAATGTCAAATGTACAGTAACTAATCCAATGACAAAACAAAACAGTTTGCAAAAACATTTCGAAAGAATTATTTTACTCTTATTTTATTTTGTTTGTTTTGAAAAGCGTATATTGGCATGTCGACACCAATGTTACATTTTTGTCTTTGGTTTAAGTATGAATTTAATTTTGAGGAGGGCAATATACAGCAATATTTACAACAAAATGACCTATTGAGAATATGTCCCTCACTGCTAGCAGCCATAATGACACTGACATTAGTTCATTTAGCATCTACAGAGCTTGAATACAGACATTTTGGCATTTTATCATGTTATTTTGGATAAGAGAAGTGAAGTAGAATACTTCCTGAATTAGTCACCATCCATTCAAGGTCCACAGAGAGACAAGAAAGGCCCTTTTTACACAATATGAAGAAATTTCGTGTTTCCTGGGAGACAAAGTGATACCACTAACATCCAACATTTCTTTTTTTTTTCTTTAAGTAGACTGTGAAAATAGTATTTTCTGGATCACATCCAGCCCCTCCATTCAGTGTAATTGACCTGTTCTCCGGTGTTACTGCAGCAAAGCTATTTGGAGTGGATAGCAGAGAATAGCAGGTGGTTCAGTCAGCTTCTCTTCCATTAAAGCAAACCTTAACGGGAGCCTCTGGACCTGCAATAAACCCGGGGTTGTGTTTTGTGGAGGATGTTTGGGATGGCTGCAAAGATGACGGCTGTAACCAAAAGTCTCCAGGTGTACTTTTTGGTCAAATGCCTTGCTTGTACCTACACTTTTACTCATTTCAGTTTATCACTTTGCTCTAATCAGGTATTTGTTTCCATCTTACACAGCATTACAAAATCGATTTAAAAAAAAAAAATGCATTGAATTACACAGTATGTGCTTGTATGTTCAGTTGGATTGAAACAAGTTGTTGGATTCAGTATGAATGGCCCAAGACCATATTTGGAGCTTTGCTTACTCACTTCCACTTGAGTTTAGCAGGTTTTATGAAAAATAATAGTGTTTGAAAGATTTTAGAATAGTAAAGGGGACATTTTAGTCAGAGAGATCTTGAAAAATCCGATCATACTTGTCTATTTTTAAACAGCAACTGATGTCCTCTCTTCTGTGTCTCTTATCACCTCACAGCTCAGCCAAATCCACCGAAAATTCATGAGGGATGGTGGGCTTACAAGGAAGTGGTACAGGGGAGCTTTGTTCCAGGTAAGCCTCACAACAAGGTGTTTAACTTTGATGTGTGTAAGTTTCTCTTGGAATACAGATGATACTGCATACACCTTAACACAACATACTCTTGAAGTCAGAGCTTTTTATATATTTCAGATGGCATTGAGCAACCTTGCCTCTGGCAATAGTTTAATTTAGTCAATCTGACAAGATCTTTTTGTCCTTTCTTCTAACTCGATACTTTTAAATATGATTAAATGACTGATACACTCTTCACTCAATCTTTTTCAGCATGTTTCTGTAAGTTAACCTAATATTTTTCTGCGACTCGTGCTGCCCTCAAGAAAAGAGTTTTGGAGGGCAGATGAGTAAGAACTTTTGAAGATTGAACTTGAATTTAAATGTAAAGTTTTCTGCACAAATGACTTTTTTTCCAAAGTCGTCATGGACAATTATAATTTCGTTTGTTGGGAAAACTAATCAGACCACATGTCATAAAATGTGATAACATTGGCAATTGTAAAGTTTTCTTCACAAATGCCTTTTTTCCAAAGTAAATAAGTCAGTCATCATGGACAATTATAATTTTGTTTGTTGGGAAAACTAAACAGACCACAAGTCATAAAATGTGATAACATGGGCAATTAACTGTTAAGAGGAACCATGTGTAAGTGAACAAATTATTCACAGGACGATCGTTTAGTTTGAGACAGCTTTCTGATGGTTACTCTATCAGCTTTCCACCTCTCTCTGATGCCACTGTATCAGTCATTTACATCAGTCATGATATTATTTCTTTCATCAGTTTCTTTTCACCTTATAAAGCTCCCAGTGTTATGTTGCAAGCTCAAAAGTATTGATGTCCTCTTAGGTGTGATTTTCAATGACAATTTGTGTGTGCCAGAAGTGTGATTTCTCACATACTGTAGTAGAAGCTGAAGTTTAAACTGCTGTAACACTAAATATATCTCCCCTAGAAAGATACGATAAGATACATCATCAGCCAATTCTGAACAAACAGAGCACACACCAGATTGAGACACTTTTTGCTCACACAAAGTGTGAAGTGTGTATGTGTCTTATATTTAACTGTGTTTTGAAACTCTGTTGTTTTTGGAACTCTCTCACATGGCAGAAGTTGGAATGGCTACAATGATCAAACGGGCTATGTCTTGGTGTTTCACATCAGATGTTAAACTCAAAATTAATTTGATTTCTGGGCTTATTTTCCTTTATATAGAGATGTAATTTGTGAAATATTGGTTTAAGTTTTACGGTACTATGAATGATGAAATATTTACATTGCTGCATCAGTAGATGTTTGACATGAATTTACATGATGTTCCAGACTGTTGATTTGGATGAAAACATTTGAAAACAGTAGGATGTAAGTTTATTTCACCTTCCCCTACTTTGCAATCCATCCACTGCAACAACTTCCACAGTATTTTCCATCAGCTCATTGAAATGTCAATAGTAAATCCTGTATAGGTCACCAGTCAAACCTACAAAATGATTGTTGCAATGACTAAGATCTGTAAAGTCACATGGAAGCTTATTTTAGGATTTTTAATCATGTTTTTGGGTGGCAGATCGAGAAAAAGAACAAATGTCTCAGATTTGGAAGGTCAGATTACTGGATTTCTAAAGCTACATGTTAAAATTTTATTGAGTAAGATAATCTTGGTGTATCTAATGTATCAGTGTGTAAAAACAAGTCATTGAGAAAAAGCAATGTATAGAGGCATGGGTGTTTGTGAAAAGGGAAATGCGTTTGTTGTAGCACTTTGAGTAGTTGATTAGTTGAGTAAACTAGAAAAGCACTATACATAACCGTTAATAATGTTGACATGTGGATGAACATGCTTATTACATGTTTGTTGTGAGTGTACTTTACATGTGCAAATTTATGTTCTACTTATTTTTACTGGCTTGATGGAGTTTTTAATGTTTCCTATTGGTTCCGACCTTTCGGATCCATTCAAAGATGTAAAGAGTGACCGGCAGCTTTAGATAATTAAATACAAAGAAAAATCTAATCTAAAGTTTGCATCCATAAACTCGCTCGATACAATCGTGCCACCGGTTCTCGAATGCAACACATTAAAAAATGGCTACTTTGAATAACCGTGAGACCTTCATAAACCCTTTCACTCACATTGAATATATTGAACCAGAAAGGAATGTCTGTACAAACTATATTTTAAAATAGTCCATCAAGCATTATAGGGGTCTTAAAAAATGGTGAATGACTGTACCCTCTTGTGAACCCAAATGCAGTTGCCGTGGAGCAAGTTCAAAGGGTGGGTTCCTTGATCAGGTCCTTGCTGGGGAAAGCTAAACATTAGAGGTTCAAAGTGAAACAATACATTTTTTGATAGGTGGTGTCTTACAGTGAGTATTAAGAAGAGTGAACGGAGGAGTGGTGGCGTAGCGGTTAGCATAGCTGTTAGCATAGCTGCCCGGTTAGCATAGCTGCCTTCCAAGCAGTTGACCTGGGTTCGATTCCCGGGCCAATGCAGCTCCTCTCTACCCTGTAAGTCGCTTTGGATAAAAGCGTCTGCCAAATGCAAGAACATGAACATGAACCGAAGGAAGGAAGGCTCCAGTGGAACTGGTTTAGGCAGTGGCCTGGCAGGACAGCCAGAGGGAATGTGAGTGACTCCGGTGATGATATCCACACTTGAAGGTAGCTCAGAACCCTCAAGGAGGTAACTGAAAATATAAAGAAAAAAGTTTAGGAAACCGGGACAGTTCCTTGTCCCACCCTTATCCTAGATGCCTGCTCTGCCCCACCTGGAACTCAGAACATCACAGCCAAAAGCACTCCTGACATGGTGTTTTATTGACAGCCCAAATAACACTGTAGAAATTAAAAATAGAAATATTTTTTTTCTCCATTCCTGCAATAGAGAAGCAATAAAATCAATTTAAAAATTCATACAGCTGTGGTATAGTACTACCAACAACGTTCTTAACACTAGTTCTTTTTTTTTTCTTTTTTTTTACCTGTTAATGGCCTTTTTTAGGCCATTAACAGGTGTAGGTAAAAAACAGTAGCCCAGCATTTGCACCCCAGGCTCTGCAAATTACATTAAAGTGCTCTGTCACTTTCCCCTTATCTATCCCCCATTGTTCCTTTGCAGCATCAATGTTTAACAACAATGTTTATGTTAGGATCAAAACTTTTAAAGGTTTTATTAGAGTACGTTTTTGCAGCGCTGAAATTTGAGTAATTCATTTCTGTCGCGCCTGAGGGAATTTTGGGCGTTTTGTCCTGTCTCCATGGTTGTCTTGTCATTTCCTGTCTTATTTTGAAAAGTACATCCCCTTGTTTCAAGTCTCTTGCACTCCCCTGTGTGTCACATGTCTGCTTGTCTTCTCTTATCACCAATTGTGTTCACCTGGGGTTCCCTTTCCCTTGTGTTTAAATAGTCTGAGTCTGTGTTTCCGTCTTATGACTTAACTGAGCCTTACCTTGTCCTCATACCTAGCCTTGCCTTGCCCCTTGTATACCCTCATAAGAGTGATTTTGCTTTTGATCCTCATTGTTCTTTTAACTCAAGTGAGTATTATTGTGGTACTTTGTTTCTTGGCCTTTTTGCCTTCCTCGTAAGAGTGATTTTGATTTCATACTTTGTTCATATTTGGTAGACCACATTTGGTCTACTTTGTTTTGCAATTTGTTTCCACTCTTTGAGAGTGCGCCTTGTGTTCAATAAAACCTTTACGAACCATCTCTCTGCATCTGAGTCCTGCCTCGAGTTCCGATTCTGACAATTTCAGAACTCAAAGTGCAATTTGTCAATTTTAGAAATGCACAGGATATGTGTTTTAAGGGTTAGATTTATGAACTCATCTGTTCATATACTTAGCAACATGATATTCAGATAACAAGAAATCAATAAAATGCTAAATTAAATACATTTTACAAAGAAAAAACTGAAAACCGTATAGTGCTTGAAAGGCTTTGTTTAGAAACGTTTTTCAAAGTACCAAAACTTCAACACAAAGACCCAAAGAGTAAAAGCATAAAAAACGTTAAAAGTTATTAATCTGCCTTTTTCCAACTCATGTTTAAAAGATATCAAAACCATTTCTCTGACGGATTCTTGTAATTTTTTGATTTGCGAGAATAGATTTTAAGAATTGATTCAGTTTCAAATGCATTAACATGTTCCCTCCAAAAATATATATATATATTTTTTTTAAAGATTTTGTTAGCTCTAGTGGCCTTTAATGATAGTGGCTGGACAGGAAGGGGGGCAGAGAGAGAGAGGGGGAGACCTGCGGGAAAGGGCCGTGGGCCGGATTCGGACCCACGGCCGCCCGCTTGCGAGCAGGGGCTCCGCATATGGTCCGCCCGCTGTACCCATTAGGCTACAGCTGCAGCCCTTAAAAAATTTTTTTATACCAATCCTCATGAAACTGTGATACACATTATTTTTACCACTGATTTTTCTAGATTATATTCAAAAGTTTTCCCAGTTTTAACTTTAACAGGGATCTGTACTCAAAGGGTAAAGTGAACTATGCCTCTGTAGTTTATAAAAGTCTATACATTTTCTATACACAACTATAAAAGGAATATCAAAATTGTAACCACATTTCATTTAGCACAAAGAATTGTTTGAAATGATTTTGGTTGTGCGCCATGCTATTATAACAAAAAAAGATAAGTAAATGTAAAAAACTGTAAACCCTGAACAAGTGGAGAACAAAAAGGAGTGATGAGCAACAGTTAAACAGTATCTGCAAGTGAAATTTAAGAAAGAGGAAAAAGTCAGCTAATACCTAACACAGGACCTGCTACAAAGTAGAAAACATAGTTTTAAATAATTTTGCAGAGAGTTTCATCTAACCTATTAAAAGATAATATTCATATATATTTATAAGGAAATTTATATAGATATTTTAAACTGGGATATTTTTACACTGTTCAAACTAATATTATTTCACTTTAGCGAGGTATTTTCAACTCCAAATATAGTTTTAAAATAACAATGTAATGTGTAAGAATATTCCATATTAATTTATATTCAGTGGTAAATTTTAACTGATAAAACTGGTGGAATGGAAATAAATACACACAAGGTTATGGTAATATCAATTGTTATTTTTCTCATTTCAAAGTAATGTAATCAACATGACAAACAATAATGTTTTAGAACATGACATCACATTAAATACATCTCTTTAAAAGATTCTGCAAAAGTCTACCAATGGTGCAAAGAAACAGCAAAACAAAACTCCTGTCTCTATTCATCACTATGGAGTTGAAATGTCTCTACATGCCTTGACAAGGACTACTTTCAATAGAGTTATAAATATTCTATGTAAAAATGAACTTCAATGTTGCGTCTCCATTTTTTTTACTGTGGAGATGCCTCTGGAAATCTTCAAGTGACTGTTCATGACAATATCTTAAGTAATAATGTCTTTGGAAGCCATTTATTGTAAAGAAAACTGCAAATGATTGACAAAGGTCCTATAAAATAGTGAATAATATTGACCCAAATTGACAGACAACACCCCCCCAAAAAAAACAGAACAACAAAAAACCAAAACAAAACAAAGAAAAATATTGGAATATTCCTCAAGAATAATCACTTCAATTGGATAATAGTCAAGTTTAGGAAAGAATGATAAGACATTTAGCCAAAGAGTGTCCAGGTTTCACAAACGTGATCATATTTAAAACATTTTTTTTTAAAAAGGTTTAATTTTTTTTGGACAATATTTTGTCAAGCTTGTTGAGATTGTACTGTGGCGGTTTCAGGCTCAACAAATTCTCCAAGACAAGGTGTTGTCGTAAGACTTTTATTTTGTGCGCGGACATACACTCCCGCACTCTTTACACACACACACAGCGTTATACTCGGTTTTTCTGTTGCTTAGCGGTTTAGTGGCTGGATCCCAGTCTGCAGTCTTTCCTTCCCAGGTCCAGTACGGTACTCCATTTAACAGGAGGAGAGTGATTGGACAACTGATTCCAAGTGTGATAATCACCTCCCCTGGCACTGCTCCCCCCTCCACATGTACAGACCATGTCTTTGTAGCAGGAATTCGTCAGGAATAGACGAAATAAGGACAAGTTAACAGACCATCATAGGGCAATCACAGAGACCAACAAGACATATGACATATAACCTTATACGTTCACACTCACTCCTGTGAACCAGGAAACATCTTGCGGGGCAACCATGAACAATCATGCTACTGTCACACAGTTATAAATTCTGTACAATTCTCAGATAGAATCAGTAATTATAATGGACCCTCTTTTATCCCTGTACGCAGCTCTCTATTGCCAGATGCATATTATGAGACCTGCTTGCACAGACTTTTTAAACCTTGATGTGAAAGTTTAACGGCCTTCGTATTGGCTTAGTATTCCAGCATAGTTACACATCTCAGATGAGACACTGAAAGGCAATGTGAAAACATTTGGAAGAAAAATGAGATGAGTTGAGGTTCAGATTGCACATAGTGCCATTCACATGCATCTACCGCTCAGTTTCTGCAATGCTCGTAGTCTTTTTTGCGCTTCCATCAGTCTCTTTCATTGGTAAAGAGGTTATGGTGATTGGGACTGCTTGGTGAAGTCAGTCGGACTGCCCTGAATATTATAAACTTGAAGACTTATGAACCTCCTCCGTGTTATGTTGTTTACTGTATGGTGCTGGTTTATGATTGCTTTCTTTCGAATGTGTAACAAGGGCCTCGTGCGAAAGAGAGATAGAATGACTGATTTACACACAGAGGACCACTGTATACCTCTGGCTGAGTGCAAGTACTTTAGTAGAATTTATATAGCCACATTTATAAATGCATGAATACTGCAGAGACAGTTTGGACTGTATTAAAGGTGGGTGTTTTGATGATTATACCGTGGGGAGTTGTTGATACTAGGAATGTTAGAATGCAGATTACAGTGATTTCCATTGGGTTCTTGAGAGCTGATCTTTTTTTTTTTTACTAGGATTCCCTTGTAAGATTTCAATGATTATAGGTCTTGAAATAAAATGAATGTGGGAGAAACACAGAATTTTCCTGTTACTTGATATGTAACTATAGTATTGAAAAATGTTTTGGCATAATGTCACAGCAATGCCCAAAACTGACCTACTAATCAACCTCAAGACACCACTAACTTGCAATGGTTTGGCTTCTAATCCAGCTTAGTCTCAAGGAAAAGAAAGCCATACTTACTGTACACTGGCTGTGGACTAATTGTACTAATTTTTTTAAGGTAATATACTGTTTAATGTTCAGTTTGTACAGATACTTCCTCTTAGTCGGTCAAGCGACCGAATGGGCTGTTTTTTTGATTGGTCAAAGATTCTTTAAATGCTCCCACTGGCTGTGGAGCACTGGCTAGCCTCACTTGTCACACTCACCTCATCTTTAGCCTAATCTGTCTCACCTGTCTAATCCGTCATGGACTGCATGATATAAAACAATGTTTTCATTATGGGTCAGTAGAAAGGTTCTTTCTGGGTAATCTGGCTTCTTTCCACCGTCCAAAACATGCATTCTAGGTTAATTGGACACTCCAAATTGCCCGTAGGAGTGAGTGTGTGTGGTTGGTTGTATCTGTGTGACGCTGCAATGGACTGGCGTTTCCAGGATGTAACCAACCTCTTTCCTGTTGTTGGCTGGGACAGACTCCCGTGACCCCGTTGGCAATAAGCAGAAGAGACAATGGATGGACTGATGTTTTCATTATTGAAAATAGAAAGCTTTTTTCACATTTTAGATTTTTCTTTTACAAAATAACACAGTAAATGAGATTGTTTACCCAAAAAAGACAGGATGTTCATCACCTGTTCAGAATCCAATATGGTCACAACTTGAGCTGGTGTATTTTTCACCATCATAAATGAAACTCTTTTTTTGTACTTAATCAGTCTCAGACTGAAGAGGGAAATGTTTTCTAGTTGAAAGTGTCAGTTAAAAGTTGAATGTGGCTGAGTATCATTACAATTTCTCCTCCAGTCTTTTGATAAGGAGGAATGAGCCTCTCTGACTGGCTTTGAAAGCAAAATGATGGCAGATTATCAAGTACGTAACAAACACTTGACCTGTGGGACTCTCATCAGTTATGTGACATGTGCTGTCTCCCCCTGCAGACTGCAGACCCTGAGGGGGTTACGCAATACTAAAAAGCTGTTCTATTTTGCATAGCGCACAATATATGTTTGTTCTGACGAGTTCCAAATATGCAGTGACTGAGATTAATCACAACTGTGGATTAAACCTGCCAATCATATCATCACATATTATTGTCTGCAATTTTTTTAAGTTAACTTGGAGAGCCTCAAGTTTACACTCTAAAGGCATTTGGGAGCCACGGACAGATATTCCTTAGGTGAATTCAAATTGTGATGTGTATTAAATGATCTGTAGTGTTTTGAGTCCTGTACCATACAAAGAAGATTACAGTAAAAAAAGTATATGATAACATGTTTCCCCTCATCTAAATGTCTTTATTTACAACACTTTTAGCATCTCCATTGTGTTTAACCCTTTAAAGCCTGATCCAAGAATAAAACAAAACGGAAATTACCTTTTTTTTTGTTTGAATTCCTTATTTGCCCTTTAACAAAATATGTAAACAGATAAATCAGAAATACATTTTTGATATTAATAATTTATTACTATGTGATATGTCAAGATTATTTTCTGTGTAGTCTTCTGCCCCCTGTTATCAGGTGTATCTGATTGTGTACAATAGGATTTTGAGCAAAGTTTTTACCATTAAATTATGCAAAAGGTGTCAGACGCAAAACATTTCAGAAACCGTATGTATCAAATATGATACATTTGGAATAACAGGGTTAATTTCTGAGTTGTGTTTAGGAAGGTTAGAGTACAGTGTGTGCTGTGCACCTGTAGACATACACAATGTTTGCATTTTCTATCATACAGATTGTTTACAGTTTTCATAAGACGCTTTATGATATTTCTGTTCCTCGTCATATATAAATTCTGAAGCTGTAACACGCTAAATGATTCTAATCTCTGATTTTCCATGTTTACTCTGGTAAGGATTAGTTTACCTGAGTTCTTGGATCCAACAGCTCAGCTGTTTTATATTCTCTGAACATATCACACATGTATTCTGGGCCTAAAACCTTTTTTTTGGGATTTGCAAACCATCTGATTGGAGGCCAGTGTTGAGATTTTAAAACTGTTGTGATGTATTCAGATTTATTAGTCCATTGCAACCAATGTGTTAATGTGTGTGTCACGTCTGGTGTCTCGTCTTGTCTTGATTACCTATTGTGTACACCTGGGGTTCCCCTCCCTCATGTGTTTAAATAGTCCTCGTTTCCCCTTGTCTTGTGCGAGTGCGTTTTCGTCCGTCTAGTCCGTCTTGTCCTTCGTCAGCCCCACGCCAGGTTTGCTTTTGCCATAGTCTTTTACTTTGCCATAGTCACAGTCTTGTCACAGTTTTGTTAATCTTTATTTTGTTACTTTGTCATAGTTTTGCCTCAGTCTTGTTTGCTCAGTGCTTTGTTACTTTGCTCACCGTTTTCCACAGTCTTGATTTTGTACTTTATCTGGACATTCACTCACTCATGAGTGTTTTTTGTTACAATAAACCTTGTTTTCCGTCATCTCCGCACCTGAGTCCTCCCTCCAGGACCCCCCCTACATGACAGTGTGTGTGAATGGGTGGATGATACGTAGTGTAAAGCGCTTTGAGTAGTCAGCTTGACTAGAAAATCGCAATACATTAACACTTTCTTTAAAATCATATTTGTAAAAGAGATATTAAAGACAGATCTGTAGTATCTTAGATGCATCCAGAGTTCTTTTCTTTAGGAGTGGCTTCATGGTGGCTAGCCTTAGTGACTTGGGAAATATTCCTGATGTCAATAAGCTGTTAGTTATTTGTAGCAGATCCCGTTTTCTTTCCAAGTCACATGGCATTATGTGCACATTGCAAATGCAAGATTTCAGATGGCAAACTGTTTCCTTAAGGATTTTTAAAGCAGTTCCCTAAAAAAGTTTAGCAAATTCATGGCATTTCTCAGTGGAGAGAAGGTCTGAGTTTAAATGTTTAGGAGGATTTGTGAGTTTTTCAATCATAGCAAAAACATTTAAAGAATTGTTGGCATTCTTATTAATAATTTCAGATAAATGCAGTTTTCTTGCCTGGCACAGCTCATTGTTACAGCTATGCAGCCTTTGTTTTACAGTTCATAAAGAATGTGAGGCTTTTTTTCCCTCCACTTACATTCAGCTTTCCTGGCTTCTCTTTACAGGTTTTTGACCATAGTGGTGTTTCTTTATTGTGTTTTCTGTTTGCTCAAGGTGCTCTTGACTCTTATCAGTCCAACAGCTTCCAATTCATTTGAGATTTTAAAGTTTAAAATGATCTAGCATTCCTTCAACCAAATCTGCGCTCACAGTAATGGCCTCATTAATTTAAATTGAAATTAACTGAGATGCTGGTTGTATAAATATTTTTAGTGATCAATAATTTGAATAGAATACAAAAATGGTTAGACAAAGCCAAATCAGTAACCGCAACTGAGGAAGGCGACTTTGACAGTTTTTTTAAAAAATGTTTTTCATATTGCATCAAACCAACTATGTTTGATTAAGAACAGTAGCACTTGTGCTTTCTGTTAATGTTGCTGCCAGAAAAACTTCTAGTCATCAACTGAGAGTGATGTATTGGATTAAGTAAATATAAGTAAAATTTTATCAATACAAATCAAAATGAGTATAAAGTAAAGTTTGTGGAGTTTACTTTGGTGTCTTGCGTGTTCTGAGATGTATATATACAAAGCTATATTTAATAAGTACATATACCTCCTGTCAGCTGGTACGATTTCTTGAGAGCTCTCATAGTTTAGTGAAACTTATCTGATATGGGTCTTTATGCTGTTGTAAGCAGAAATGTATCATCTGTCATCTTCACAAATAATGGGTCTTTTGCCATTATCTGCTGCTATCATTTCCTCCTACCAGCAGGGACCGAGTGAAATAGACAGATAGTGACTTAACTGTTCCCTTACCTTAATCTTTGGCTTTTCTTTTGTGTCAGATACCAAATACAGAGGACGCTGTGTTAAGTTTACTTGAGACTAACCAGAAATAATAAAGAAACAGATGGACAGCATGGGTCACAGAGACGAGAAATAATGGGAGTATGTTGTTGTTTAATTCATTCTGCTCCTCAGAACCATTTTCCTTACATCTGATTTGGAAATGTGCCATATGAAATTTCACCATTGAGCTAACTACAATGTTTTCTCTCAAAACATAGACAAATAGACATAGACAACCCCAAAACTAACTAGCTTTCAAGACAAACACATTCATAAGAAGTGGACTTAAGGAGGTTAATTATGTTTATAATGCTCTTGAGGCCAAAAAACTCAACTGAACTATCTGGACAAGCAAAGAATGTGCATCAATGGTGAGAAGACAAAATCACATTGTTTAAAACCAGCCACTCATAAGGAGCCAAATCTGTCAAACATTAAGAAGATACCTGTGAACACCTGTGAAACTCATTGCCGACACAAAGAACATGACAACGTTGACATCCAAAAGGACAAGCACAGGTACAAATACCCTATCAAAGGCTAATTGGAGATCACTGGTACATTTCTATTTCTGTGTGCTCTTAATCCTGGATTGAAATATAGGCTGATAATAGGTTGATAATGAACTATGACCAAGAGTAGGTTTGTAGCTAAATGTGCAGACTGAAATGGGACTGAAATGTAATATTAATTTACAAAAAAGACCTAATGTTAAGACCTATGATGATCAAAATCAAACACTGCCTTTGCTGAAAATGTAAAGATCTACCAACAGTCTCAGAAAACGATGGCCCAAAGATTCTGGGTGGAATACTGTATGTATCAATCCTCAACCCTTACCTTACAAAAGGGCTTTATAGCTACAATGCACACATTTTTCGGAACAAAAAATGAAGAAAGTTAAGGGGACTAAGGTAACCTGCCTCTTAAAATATCTTAAAATGTCCATCCTTAGGCCAGCCAAGCAAACAGGAAGAGCAGCTGTAGTGAATAGATACAATATGTGGCAAAAGTTGATTTGCAGTGCCCAGGTCTCTTCTGCACTGTATGATGTAGGGTGTGTTGCCTACAATGCATTGCAGTGTTAACAGCACTGGCCCAGTTTCTTTGGCAAGAGTAAAAATTCCAATGTTAACTGAGTAGCCATAGAAGTCACATTAGCTAAAGGATGATATTGGGACTTTTTAATCTGTGTGAAAAGGCAAATTATGGCCTTGAAGCACATTCACAGAAAAAAAAGTGTTTCTTTCTAACAAATCAGAAACCAACACCCCTTATATGCCCCAAAAATACATTAAAAGCAGTTCAGCAGGAGCTTTCTTGCAACAGTATTTGAAATTAAATAGTTTTTCTGAATAAAAAAACATGATTGTCATTATATTGACTTTTTTCTATCTGTATTTTTTGCACTTTTCCTTCACTTAACCACTACAACAGGCTGTTTTGGCTAAAAAAAAATGTATCCAAAGATGTTAACTTTAAAAAAAAAATATATATTTTCCTTTATATCATGCACCTACTGGATACTGTAACTTCCTGACTCTTGACATGTGACATGGCTCAGAAATAGCAACTGCAGGGTGCTGCTCCTTAGTTAAAGGTTACGTAAGATAGGATCACTTTCAGAATCATCCTCGTCTCATATGAATTCATGTTTCTCTTTTTGAGTATTCGGGAAACTCTTGTATTCCTGTCAGGTCACAGAGCTGTGATGAAATTCACACCCTATGCAGTCTTGTGTAAATCAGTTGGAATTTTTATGAGCTGTGGACACTGAGTTGCCCTGCCTCTTTTTGATCACCATCTCAATACAAATTAGACTTTGGCAGGTGTCCCAATGTGAAATGTTTGTGTGTCTATTCAAATTTCTTAATTGATATTTAATTCATTAGAATTTGAGAAGAGAGCTCACAGTGAAACTTAGTCTCTCCCTATTTTTGCACTATGGTTCTCAGACTCAACATTGTCTAGACAGGAGAAACACCATTATGGCAAAAAAAAAAAAACCTGAAAAGAGAAGGCAGGAAAGCTGAATTTAATTTGAGGAAAATAAAACTTCACATTCACTATGAACTGTACAACAAAGCATTCATAGCTATAACAATGAGCTGTGCAAAGTCAGAGGGCTTCATTTATCTGAAGTGATTGATAAAAATGTCAACAATTCCCAAACTCTTTTGCAATGATTGAAAAACTCCCAAATCCTCCTGAACGGTTAAACCAAGACCTCCTCTCCGTTGAGAAATGCACAAAATCTGGTCACAGTGTTAAACAACATTGGGTTCAATACTGATTCTGGTCATGTTTCAGTCCTGCATTTTATACATAGAATGCTGTTTCACAGGCTAGAATCTGGGTTAGACTTTCTGGAGTGTTCCTTAACTGGTTTTAAGGAACACTGGTTAAAATTGTCAGCTTTCAAGTGGCCATTATTTATGGACAATTGAGGGGTCCATTGAACCTCTTAAATTCAACTTGCACAAGATATTACAGAACTTTAACATCAATTCCCACAGTCATTTAGACAATACACAGCTTTATGTAACTGTGTCACCAAAGGACAGCCCAGCACAAGTTGTTACCAAAGCAGTTTTTTATCCATGTCAGTAGCATAAAAAGTTTTTTTTTTCTCCTCGAAAAGACCAGGGAAAAATCTGGTCAGCTAATTCATACCAGGCTCCAGACTAAAATGCCTACTGTGATACTTGCAAGGATGAAAAGGGTCAGAAACCAGAAGTGATGCAGAAGTGTGCGTGGCATGTTTTGTGGTATGTGTAACTGTAAAAATGAAAAGTGTTTAGATAATAAGATAATAATAAGAACATTGCACATGAATATGTTAAATATCAGAGTCAGAATCAGAATAAGGTTTATTGCCTAGTAGGTTTTTGACTTACAAGGAATTTGCCTTGGTGTTTGGTGCACAACACTTCTATGAGAAGTAAAGAAATACAATGTAGAAATAAGAATATAGAACAGAAAATATAAAACTAAAAAGTACAATCTTTGAAAATATAGATCTGAGAATAGAAGACTCAAAGATACAATATTGAATATTAAATTACAAATATCAAAAGTATGCATACAGGTGTGAATGTACAAATTATTATGGTTTTATGGTTATGGTTTTAATAATAGGAGATGCAGTGAGTATGACTATTTTTGTTCTAAAATGCATTTGGTTTGTGAAACTTAAATGTTGTAGTTTCTCGTGAATTATCTGTGTAAATGAGAATGATTTATGTTGCCTTATTTAGCGAAGGTTCAGCAATAGCAGTGAGAGCCATGTTGCACTGTGATGTTGCACTGTGTCTGTGTTTACAGATGTAACCTCTTTTTTCTTCATACACACGGGAGCATGTTCTTTTTCTTTCCACGTGTGTAACACATATTTGAAGTAATAGTTATAGTCCACAAAAACACAATAAAACAAGCAAGCCACACATAACAGTGACAGTTTTGAGCTCAGCTTCTACACAGCTTTTCTGAACAATAAAACGTTGGAGGAAGCAGAATATTGCCTTTTATAAAACAATAAAATCAGTGTTTGCGGTCAGTAATGGGGTTGTAGGATATCCGTTAATGTCACTTGTCAAAAACACTGTAGGAATTTTCACTGCTTACTGCAATTTTTGCCTAAATGTCTATAGGCTGCTTTTGTGGTACAGATATACTAAATATATAAAATATATTATACTAAATATCTATACTAAATATAAGTTATGTTAAAAATATGTCTAAAAATATGTTCAAAATTAAACACTATTTAACAGACCAGGGGAGTTGAAAGGGTTGAAGAGGTTAAACAAATGTCTTCAATCTCCTGAATCTCTGACATTATAACTCAAACAATAACATACAATAATTTGGTTTCACTGTGATGGCCTTTTATTGCAATGTTGAATAGAACTCATTGTGCAAAAAAAAAAAAAAATCTATGTAAAAACAGTGGCATGGTGGGGCACCATTATGCAAAACCACAATGGGGTTGCTGGTTGGGGTCTTTCTGCACAGAGGCTGTATACTCTCCCGATATACGCATCAATTCTCTCCCACTGTCCATAAGTATCCATATTTGATTTATTGTTGCCTCTGAATTGAATGTGGGTGTACGTATTTGTTTGTCTTTGATCACCTTGGATCTGATAGGCTTACAACCTGCATCAGCAGTCAAAAGCTAACCAAATGTTTTAGAAACCCAGAACAACAGCATACAATAATGAAAATAATAATGATAATAATAATTGTGTAATTGCATACGTAAGCACAAGCTAGCCAGATTCCACCCAGAACCAAGAAGCTGTCATGAACGTGGATCTTGGAGGGAGGACTCAGTCGCGGAGATGCAAAAACAAGGGTTTTGTTTTCAACAAAAATACACTCACAAAGAGTGGATGACCAGACAAAGTTAAAAAACAGGGCTGTGGCAAAACTATGAGCAAAGTAACAAAGCAAGGTTAACAAAACTGTGGCAAAGTATCAAAACAGGACTATGGCAAAAGTACAAACAAGATTAACATGGCTGTGGTCAAAACAAGGCTATGGCAAGGCTGTGACAAAAATAAGACTATGGTACGAAAAGCTAGACTGTGGCAAAATATCGAGGAGTAAACAAGGCTATGGCAAAGTAGCATAATAAAGAAGAACAAAACTGTGGCAAGGCTGTGGCAAAACATGGCTATGGCAAAGGGCAAATAATCAAACCCTTACATGACGTGGGGAGACGAAAGACGAGAGATGAAAACGCACTGGCACAGGACATGGGAAACGAGGACTATTTAAACACATGAGGGAGGGGAACCCCAGGTGTACACAATAGGTAATCAAGACATGACGAGAAACCAGACATTCCCCCAGACGTGACAGAAGCCTGCTCAGTCCAACCTAAGATTGAGAAACTAGCTACCACAACCAGACACAATTATGACATAATCAAACCTTTTTAATGGCAAAAAGTCAAGATTAATGAGTGTTCTGACTCATCACAGAACCAAAGTGGCACAATGTGGACATTCAAAGTAATACATTTATAACTAATTTAGATAAGATTGAATTGCCTAACCACAAACAAATCCTCGTGAATCAATGGCATAGTCAGTCTGCACTAACTATCTTCAACATATCCATGCTCTCAAACAGTATGTAGTCGAGCAGCCTAAGTGACATCCTTAATGCAACTGGACATAAATCGACGTAACCTCAGCCACCCAGTCAGCATCTCCTCCCCGTGGGTAAAACAAAAACGACCTAGATAGAACAGCACTATTGGCATTCCAAAGCGATTATGTCTGGGCCATGCTGAAAATCATAGCAGCCTTCTTTAATCAATTCAGTCTGGGTCAGGAGCATGTCTTCGGGGAGAAGAAAACTGGATAATCGACAGAGATGAGGCTGCCCCACCCTCTTCATCGGCCCCCTACGATTGCTCCTTCACGAGGAGCCACAAAACACTGATCTGTCATTTACGCTCCTGGCAAAATATCAAAAAGTATGATGAATAAGCCCATTGAATATCAGGCAGTGCAGAGATCCGTGGAGAGTGTGCACCTTTTTCTCTTCTCTGTTCATGTCCTCACTGAGGGCTCAATAAGATTTGAATGAGCAGAGCTTCACATCAGTTCAGCTGCTCGCTGATTGAAGCCTCCAGTGCCACTGCTGGTGTGATTTTCTGTTGATTTGTATTCAAATCAGTCTGCCACATCATTAAGATGAGATTCTATTATATGTGATGTTTCATTTTACTCCTAACAAATAGTGCTTTGGGGTTCACTGGTCTTCTGTTGCATGCTGTGCATTACTGCAGCTTAGAGGCTTTTTAGTTGAGTTCATTTGCTCATTTCGAACCAGTCGAACAGATAAACAGCCCTCAATTTAAATAAAAAAGGCCGAAGAGAAGGCAAAGCAGATGTGTCAGAAAGGAAGTTCAAAATAAGGGCTGCAGCAGGTGTCCATTTGATTTTCTAAGGTGCATGTGTTGGTACATAAAAAGTTGTTTTAATCTGCTTGAATGGATAAATTGATCCAAACCTTTGTGTATTTAGATGCATGAAAACACATTTAGGATTTTGTGTGTGAGCACGAGTTCTCGGAAGCGAAAATTTACCTCAGGCCCTGTTTGAATAACCTGGGAAAGAAACCTAACACCATTTATTTTGTGTAAGTTAATTTCTTACTAAGTCTCAGTGTTCTAATAGATAGACCAACATATTGCCTAAGCTCCTCTTCCCAGTGATGGACAAAAACAAAAAATGAACCTGGGAACTGTGCCTGTGCTGTGTTGTTTGAGCTTTTGGCACAATTTAATTGCCTTACTAATCTTTTCTGATGAAATGCTTAGTCTTGAAGAATACTTTTCATCAATCAATCTTTTAATCAGTTCACTCGTATGAGTTTGGCAATTCTGATCTACGACTGCTCCATCAGACTTAATCAACAGAGAATGGAAAATTCAAAATGTATAGATACTCTTTTTATTTGCTATGAAATACATTATTTGATTTTAAAAATTCTTTTTCTGAATCCTTGTTGCAAACCTGCCATAGCATTAGTAAAAAAAGATACTTAGAGGAGTGTGAATTTGTTGTATTTGAGTTATTTTGACTGATTTAATCCATATGACTATAGCTCAAAAATCATATTCCCTGGTTAGATTTTATCGGAACAGCATTTAAAATAAGCATAAAAGATAAAGACATAAACAAATTGGAACAAACAGAGTAACTTACAGACGAGGAGGAACAAATAAGTCCAAAAGAAAACAAACTATTTCTTAAACAAAGACAGACAATCACTACTGGCTGTAATTGAAACAATGACTAACAAAGTAATTCAAATTAACCACAGTTTGGAGGAATGAAAAAACAACAATACATTTATGTATTCGGCTCAGAATTTAAAAATGCTCTAATTTGCAAGTTACTCTGTGTGTACTTAATTTACAAATAAATGACCGAATCTTTATTTTTTTCATTTCTCCTTATATGCTTTGCTCGTCACTGCTCTCTTTGGTTTTTCCTTTCCTATTACATTTTGAAATAAAGGGATCTGAACGTAATTCTTTACAATTAGTGTTATATTACTGCCATCTGAATCTAAAAAGATAGTTTTTAAATTGACATAATTGGAACAAATAGGACATATCTACCATTTTACCATGAAACCATTTGCTGAAAATAAACATCTATATACACACATATAAATATCAGCTATGAAAGTCTGATTTATTCTCTGTGATTTAAATTAGACAAAGTCGAACACCTTTACAGATAGTGTTCATAAGCTGTGAAACACCACATAAAATGTGAAACACCATGGCGTCATTGAACGATGCACCAAAATGATAGTTGAATGATAATGTTTAATCTGATTGTCTTCTTTAGACTTTTTGTGTTTCCTCTTGCCTTTCTCCATTGAGTAATACATTTCTTTATTCTGGTGGTTTGGTAAAATTACAGAACTGCATGTCTCATTATTTGAAAAACACCCAAAAGTGGGACCTTAGGAGACTAAATAAACAATATAAGGCAAGGCAAGCCTACAGTTCATACATAAGGCAATTCAAAATGCTTTGCATTATAAAACCCCAAAGACAAATAGAAACATTCAAACATAGAACCTAATCATGAATTAATTAGATTCAAATTAAAAGAGAAAAGTGCATATACAATACTTTCAATTGTCATATGCAAAGCCAAATAGTCAGATATTGTCAAGCTGGATTTAAACGCTGTCAGAGTTGAGGCTTGTCTCACTTTTTCAAGGAGATTGTTCCTGGGTTTATGAGCATACCATTGAAACACATCCTTACCTTGTTTGTTCTTGATTCTGACCACCAGCAGGATACCAATATCTGAGTTTCTCAGTGTCCAAGTTAGTTTATATGGCTCTTACTTGGCAGACATGAACTTTGGTGCCTGTGCAGAGACCTGAGCACTGAACTAATATGGTTATTTTTCCTGGTTCTGGTCAGAACTCGAGCAGCAGTTTTCTGGGTGATTTGCAGCTGTCATAGAGCTCGGATAATCTCCTCAGATCAGTGTGTTCAGTGGGGATCAGTCGTTCTAGAGTAAGTAGACGACCAATGGCATCTGGAAACCAAAATACGTAGCTCCAAAATAGCTCCAAAATACATAGCTCCAATGTCTGAGGTCTGATTTTCACCGAAACCTGGATTTCTGATGATTACCTGGGATGTACCTTTCAGGAATATTGTTACTGGTGACTACAACCACTGCAAAGACTGTATTTCCTAAGTATTATCAGCATGATGATATTCCCACTCCTGACAGTAACACATAGGATCATGCACACAGCAACATACATGGTGCATACAGGGCTGCACCCTGTGCCTATTTCGCACTCTCAGACCACATCTCTCTTGTCCTCTACCTGACCTACAGACAGAGACTCGAACAGACAAAACCCAGTCATGCAACAGATACAATTTTGGAGACTGAGAGCACTCTGCAGGACAGTTTGGCCCAGAAAGACTGTGATTTGTTCAAAGCTGCGGTTATGTTGGAGGACTCTTTTAAGCATACAGAATTATGCTGACTATGTCACTGGGTATATCAGCAATTGTGTTGAAAGCAGCGCTCCAGTCATACAAGTGAGGAAGTTCCCCAACTTAAAGCCTTGGATCAGGAGTCAGGTACAGCACCTGCTGCATGTTTGCTTAATTGCATTTAAATCTGGCATTGAGATGGAGTACAGAGCTGCGAAATGCAGCCTGAGGAGAGTCATCACAGTGTGTAAAAGGCAGGACAGAGAGAAGCTGGATGGCTTCTACTCCTTAGCCGACTCCAGGTGGATTTGGCAAGGCCTGGAAGCAGATCACAGAATACAGGAGCATCATCAGCTCCTCAGACATCCGGCCTGATGATCAGCTTCAAAATCCACTTAAAAACAGCAGTTGAATCTACAGGGAGATGCCATGACACCCAGCCCAACCAACCCTCTACCCCTCCTCGGTATACTCAGTATACTCACTCTAGGTACTCAAAACCCTGCAGCAGATCATCCCCTGCAAAGCGGCAGGGCCAGACAACATCCCTGTGCAGGCCCTTAGAACATGCGCCAACAGACTAGCAAATGTTCTCGCTTCCATCTTCAGCCTCTCCCTCATCCAGAACACTGTCCCATCCCTGCTTCAAGACTAAAACCATTGTCCCCCTCCTGAGGAAGAGCCCACCTGCCAAAATGAGTGCAGACCAGTAGCATTCACTCCAATCATTATTAAGTTATTTGAGAGAGTGGTAATGGACTTCCTTCAGAACACCATGCCTAACACCCTGGACCCCCTGCAGTATGTCTACCAGTCCAACAAATCCTTCTCCCACCTAGAAAGCAAATAGTCTTTCATCAGAATGCTCTTTGTTGAATACTTCTGTGCAGTGAACAAGACCGTCATCCACAAGCTCACCCATTAAAGTGATGCTCTTGCCCTGAACCCCACCGTATGCAAATGTCTCCTGAGCTTTCTGACTGGCAACCCCCAGTTTTCTAGGAGTGGCAACGGGACTTCAGCCAGTATCATCACAAATGTGGTTACCCCACAGTGTCATCAGCTTTATCTTCTACACCGTTGTCATCCAGGACTGTGTTGCCTCGTACAAGGACAACATTATCCTGAAGTGTGTGGATGACACTGCAGTGGCAAGACATATCGCGAACGGGGACTAAGTGGCTTAGGTGGGTGGGAGGTGGCAAAACCTCACCCCCACCCTCAAGACAGAGAAGACGAGGGGTATGAAATTGGACATGGGGGAAGAAACGAGACTTCATCAGCTTTAATGTGGTACAGAAGTTGGAAATGCAGGACCAGTAGGCTCAAGACTCTCTCTTTTCCATTGCCTTTAGAATCCATTAGAGCTGATCAATCCTGAACTAGTACATGTTTACATTTTGATTAGCACTACTCAATATGTGTATATTTATTATTTTTGTTTATTTATATTTAGGATTTTACTGCCTGCCATTTTTCATATAGCTTACCCTTTACCTCGACAATTCCACTGGCATTCTTGCAGAAAGCCAGATTTTCATTGTAGAAGGACAATGCACTATCATGTTTATGACTATAAAAACTTTAAATCTTGTTCAATAGAAATGAAAGTATACATTACCTGTCTCTACCACTTTAATACAGTGAAAGCAAGACATTTTTGGTAAAACATTCCTTTTCAGTCACTAAAATGTAATATACCCAAAATGAATAAAGCTTTGAAGTGGTTTTTAAAAATGCCTGAGGTAGTTATAAAATGGAGCACTTTCAGCAAGTAAGAAATTATGCCTCACTGTGAAAAAAATCGTGGAAGCCTTGATGAAAAATAGAAATACTGCTGGTTTCTTGTATCATCTTTAAATTACAGTACCACAGTACAACTTCTATAAACAAAATAAACAATATTGGAAACAGAAAACACGAGATTCATGAGTTGTATAGTCTATAATAACATGTCAGGCAAGTGCACTCATACTGATATGACTGTTTTGGCAACTATCCTGCAGAAAAGACAATGATTGTTCACACACACATATACATCTGCACAAATATAGTAAAATAAAATCAAATTTCTTGTTACCAGTATGTTCATATGTATTCCAGAATTAAGATATGTTAATCTGTATTATAGTAAAAAACAAAATCTTTTCCATAATCTGTACAATTTTAGCTTTCAGACACTAAACTGCTAGTGGCGGCTTGTGAAAAAAGAATCTCGGTGGGGCTGGCCAATAGATTTCCCTGCCTAACCCAGTACATGCATTCAAATTAAAAGTCGGAAAATTACTACAATTCTACCATAAGCATTTAATTCCCTTATCAGAATCAGCAGTTTACAGATACAGTTAACTATTTACAGCTATATTAGGTCTTATTTTGGAAAGGAACATTTTTTGATACAATACTCAATTTCACTATTTGTCACCAAACACACAAAGTAGGCACACAGGTGGTTAGCTTAACACGGTTATCTTAATACCGTTTTCCATCTGAACTTGTGATTTTTCATGTCTCTTAATGCGTTCACAAAGGGGTTTTAAGTCTGTTTTTGGCCCCCTGTGCATTTGAGTTTGACACCCCTGCACTAAACAATTATCAGACTATCTGCCTTTTTTCTTTAACAATTCAATAAATGTAATGAAACTGAGCAAAACTTTAAAATTGGAAATAAACCATGCCACACTGAATCATACTGTTTTTTCCATCCTTTAGTGGAACTACAACACGGCTCATATTCAAATGTATTTTACATATATAAAGCTATTTAAGTTCTTCTTTTGCCTGGACATTGTCTTTCTTTTTATTCATCCTGCTTCAACTGACAATTGACAATACTGATAATCTATTTTTCCGTGTGTTTTGACATTTTTTGCTTGCAGCTCAGCAGTTTGATTCAGACCTGTTTCATTTAACACCTTCAACATACCAAATCACAAACAGAGTATAAAAAGAACCTCTGGTTAATTTGGAAGGTTGCTATTTATCAGTGTGTTGTTCTTGAAGAAAGGGAAATTGGTTTGTCATTTAAATTAACTTTGGCTTAAGGGTTTAACATCTAGAAGCTAATTTCCTCCGAAAAGTTTATAGACAGTTAAAATCCGTCCAAGCAATTAAAAAGTTTGGCCTAGAAAAAAGGAAGTGACCCAGCCAGTGTCATAAAAAACAAACAAAATTTTTTAGCTGTCAGGAAATTCCAAATTTCTTTTATAATCACATATTTTCTGTGAAAATTCATTTTTTAGATACTGAAAATAATCCCCTTTGCTGTTACTCCCAAGGTGAAAATACACACACCTGCAGTACAGACCAAAAGTTTGGACACACCTTCTTATTCAAAGAGTTTTCTTTATTTTCATGACTATGGAAATTGTAGATTCACACTGAAGGCTTCAAAACTATGGATTAACACATTTGCAATCATACACTTAACAAAAAAGTGTGAAACAGCTGAAAATATGTCTTATATTCTAGGTTCTTCAAAGTAGCCACCTTTTGCTCTGATTCCTGCTTTGCACTTACTATGCATTCTCTTGATGAGCTTCAAGAGGTAATCACCTGAAATGGTCTTCCAACAGTCTTGAAGGAGTTCCTAGAGATGCTAAGCACTTGTTGGCCCTTTTGCCTTCACTCTGCGGTCCAGCTAAACCCCAGACCATCTCCATTGGGTTCAGGTCCGGTGATTGTGGAGGCCAGGTCATCTGGCGCAGCACCCTATCACTCTCCTTCTTGGGCAAATAGCCCTTACACAGCCTGGAGGTGTGTTTGGGGTCATTGTCTAGTTAAAAAATAAATGATGGTCCAACTAAACGCAAACCGGATGGAATAGCATGTTACTGCAAGATGCTGTGGTAGCCATACTGGTTCAGTATGCCTTTAATTTTGAATAAATTCCCAACCGTGTCACCAGCAAATCACCCCCACACCATCACATATCCTCCTCCATGCTTCACAGTGGGAACCAGGCATGTAAAGTCCACCCGCTCACCTTTTCTGCGTCGCACAAAGACACGATGGTTGGAACCAAAGATCTCAAATTTGGACTCATTAGACCAAAGCACAGATTTCCACTGGTCTGATGTCCATTCCTTGTGTTCTTTAGCCCAAGCAAGTCTCTTCTGCTTGTTGCCTGTCCTTAGCAGTGGTTTCCTAGCAGCTACTTTACCATGAAGGCCTGATTCACACAGTCTCCTCTTAACAGTTGTTCTAGAGATGTGTCTGCTGCCAGAACTCTGTGTGGCATTGGCCTGGTCTCTAATCTGAGCTGCTGTTAACCTGCGATTTCTAAGGCTGGTGACTCCGATGAACCAGCCAGTTTCTTTGTAGCGCTTGATGGTTTTTGCGACTGCACTTGGGGACACTTTCAAAGTTTTGTTCAAAGGTCTGACTGACCTTCATTTCTTAAAGACATTTTTCTTCACTTAGCTGCTTTTTTCTTTCCATAATACAAGTTCTAACAGTCTATTCAGTAGGACTATCAGCTGTGTATCCACCTGGCTTTTGCACAACCCAACCGATTATCCCAACCACATTTATAAGGCAAGAAATCCCACTTATTAAACCTGACAGCGGACACCTGTGAAGTGAAAACCATTTCAGGTGATTACCTCTTGAAAAACATCAAGAAAATGCAGAGTGTGTGCAAAGCAGTAATCACAGCAAAAGGTGGCTACTTTTAAGAACCTAGAATATAAGACATATTTTCAGTGTTTCACACTTTTTTGTTAAGTACATAATTCCACGTGTGTTAATTCATAGTTTGGATGCCTTCAGTGTGAATCTCTTGCTCTTAGGATCATTAGGACACTCAAACCCCTCCAACTAAATAATCAGTGGATAAGTTTCCAAGTCCATCGGTTACTGTATGTCCATTTGTAAAAGCATCTACAGCTAGCAATAATTTGCAGATAAACTGTTTCCAATTATTTATTTATTTATTTTTTTACATCTGAGCCACAGTACATGTAAACATTCTGCACTTTTTACCTGATTTATGCTTAAACAATATATGAAACTTCACAAGGAGATTACAACTGGCTTGTATTTGTGTTGCATACCAAACCATTCAATAAAAATGCCTTTGGCTTTCTGTCAGAGAAAATATAGATATGCATAATAAAACTGAACTAAACGTGACCTCTCTCTTAAACCAATGTTGGGCTCAAAACTAATTTTCACATTTTCCTTTGTCCTGACCAGCGTCATGGTGAGGAGAATGTTTATCTGAATGCTGAGCCGAGCCAAACACATTTGTTTTCTAGATATAAGATTTACCTTACTGCTTGAGACATATTTTTATTAACATTATATATTAATGCTGAACCTGGCAAGGGAACAAACAAAGGGGAGGAGTGAAGAAAAGTGAAAAGAGATAAGAAGAGAAAACATTCTTGGCCTCTGTGGAGGAACCAGGTATGGAACCATCAGAGTGCCTACAGGAAGATCTGTAGATACTGATAAAAACCACACATCATAAAAAAAACATACCATGCATGTGAATGGGTAAATTTGTATGTATAAGTGTGATGCAAATATGTGAGCAAAATATGACATAGGTTTAATTTAAATGTTCTCTATAAAACATTGCAAAAAGCAACCAGACTCACAAAAATTCAAACTTTGAGGCACACACACATCCCCTTCTTGAGGTCTCTAGAGGCTGTGCACTATCCTGTCATGTTGGGTTGAAGGTTTCTGACCCACATGCAGAACCACACAACAGAGCAATGAAACTATATGTTTATTTACAGACAATGGAATGTAGTACGCTGAGAGGGGACCAAAGATCTGGATGGAGCCTCACGTACGGTAGTCGGATTTGAGTGATAATTTTAAGCAGCACAAGACGAGAGGAAATATCAATGTGGGGCTTACTGGGTTGTTGAAAGTTTGTGGCTGGGGGGGTTGTCAATCCTTGAGGTGAGTGTGAGGCAGTTATTCCGAGGAAAAAAGCCATGAGTCTGGACGGAATTCTCGCTGGAAAACTTGGTGGTGGAGGATGAGGCGGAAGGTAATTGGGTATCTGTCACAGAGGTGGATCTTAGGGAAGACTCAGTCGCGGAGATTGGTGAAAAGGGTTCATTTTAACAAAAAACACACTCAAAAGGAGTGGATGGAAGACATGGTTCAAAACAAGGCTGTGAGAAAACTATGGACAAAGTAGCAAAGCAAGATTAACAAAACTGTGGCAAAGTATCAAAGTAAGAGTAAACAAGGCTATGGCAAAAGCAATAAAGTTAACAAGACTGTGGGCAAAGTATCAAAGCAAGACTATGGCAAAATATCAAAGCAAGATTAACATGACGGTGACAAAACATGGCTGTGACAAAAACATGGCTATGTTTAAGTGCAAAAATCGAAAACAGAAAGACGAAACAATGACGAAAGACGAAAACACACTGGCACAGGACATGGAAAACGAGGACAATTTAAATACATGAGGGAGGGGAACCCCAGGTGTACACAATAGGTAATCAAGACATGACGAGACACCAGACATTCTCCCAGACGTGATAGTATCTGAGTGATCAGAGGTACAAAGGTAAATAAAATTAAATAAGGCTCAAGGATGCTGGTAAGATTGCCAACTGAATGGGACCATCAGGAAGAGATGAGATGTGCTGCAGCTTCTTTTAAACCTCTCAGCCAGATAATGAAATGACCGAGCTCCCGCGCTGAGATGCATGCATCTGATTGGCTGATAAGCAAAACTCGAATCTCGAGATTTCTGAGATTACGGGGGAACAAATTATATTTTTAATCGACTATAACTAATTAATGTGCAATTGAAAGGGTGGGAACATTGGCGTTTTGATATCACTGTAGTCTCTAGCAATTTATCCAAGTGAAAGAAAGTTGCCTCCTAAAAGTTCAAACAGAATTGCTTAAGGAGACGATGTACAGATTCTGGCCCTTAAATGTGTCTTTTTAGACATATGTTGGATTGTGATTTTTGCCTGTCGTTGGAGGACGAAAAGCTTTATATTGAACCAAAATCATGCTCAGAATGGACTGTATTGTAGCACCATTGTACCACTTCCTTGGTTTTAATTCATTTTCATTTTACTTGCCTCTCGTTTAAAAAGGCCTTGACTTTGAGCTTAACATTGAAGTTTGTGAGATATTTTTTCGATTTATGTTAAAACAAAGATAACAAATCATTAATATTTATAGCATTATTTATAATTTGACCTTGCTTATTCCACCACTTTCTAAGAATGAGACATTGTGCTTATTATGAAAACGTCAAATGTGTGGTAAACTTTCAGTAAAGCTGTAATTGAAACAACAATGTCCCTGAAAATGACAAATTATGGGGGCAGCCACAAATTGAATCTTCTTAAAGTATAAGTTCACTGTAAGCCAATCAGCAACTGGCATCAGACATAGTGTGATGTGATGTATGCAGACTTTATGTTATGATGCTCACTGAATCGTAGTAGGCTGTCTGTGAAGTGAGAATTATGTGTTTCATTTAGACACATGATTTAGGTATCAGAATGTAAAGAAAGCTTCAGGATACACAAATATGAAAGGGTGTGTTTTTCATATACATAAAACCTTTAGGCCACTTGCTTTAATGAAATCACTTTGTAACCATAAACAATAGGTTTAAAGGTAAATTCAGCTTTTCAGTTAAATAGTACATTCAACTTTTAGGAATGTTGCATGAAATATCTCCTTAACGTTATGCTGCTTTGGATGGGACTGCAAATAAACAGATTTAATCTACCCTATGTAAAACCAAATTAATACATTGATTAATTTAAAAACAAACGTGAGAAGAAAATGAATTAAATATTGTCTAACTTGAAACCATCAGTGTTTGTGTGCATTTAATGCTATATCTTGTATTTGTGAAGCTCTGTTCCACCTTGTAGACCATGAAAATACATAATTTTGGAATGGCAAGATGGGTAGTCGAAGAATGTCTGAGCAGTGTTTCTATCCCTATGTATATTTTAAACGTTATTTCAAAATTCATAAAAACAATTTTATTTCACAAGGAAAATGTTTTTTTAGAGTAGATTTGAACATTTCAAAGATGATTGGTGTAATTTACATGGCATAGAAAGCTATGCTTCAAGTCACTCATTGAAACCATTTTTTGAAAACATGTCCAAAACAGAATTTTTTTCAGACCTGACCTGTTTTTCTAGTCATCATAGACAAGCAGCTCCTGCAGCTATTGCAACATAATAACATTTGAGAACTGGATTAAACAAATAAGTGTCAGGATTGGATGGATATTAAAAAAAAACAAAAAAAACGAGGGCATTTAATACACTTAATCACCTTTGTTTGACAGCAGTTGTGGTGAAGGCAAGCTAGCTGTTAATTAGTACCATTGTACATTATAAATAATCAATTGATGCGATAGTTAATGCCATCCCCTCACAGCAAGAACGTTCCCGGTTCAAATCCCTGATGGGATTTGGGGAGTTTGCATGTTCTCCCTGTGTCTGCATGGGTTCTCTCCAGGTACTTCCTCCATGCATGTGAGTGTATGTTGTGTTTTGTCTTTGTGTGAACCTGTGATGGATTATGTAACTTATGAATATGGACATCGGGTTTAATTCAACCACATTTTTTGCCTCGTGTTCTTTATAAAGAACTTTTGCTGCATACATATAAAAGAAGAAATAGAAATAGAAAGCTTTTATGGTCATTGAATGACCTGTATACAAAGGTATTAGGAGTGCTGCTCCAATTGGTGCCAGCTATTTACAGTGACCAGTTGAATAGGAAAAAGCAATAATAATACAAGAAAATGAACATCTGCATGAAAATGTGCAACATAGAGAGTCTAATTAATAGCATTCAGAGTTCCATTAATCGGTACAGCTACAATACATACTTGCAATGACATTTTAAACTTAGAATGTATGAAGTGTTGAATAATCAACTTACTGTTCAGTTTTTCACCTGACACATGCTTTCCTCATTTTATCAGTTGAACCCATTGAAACTGCAGTCTAATTAGTCTTTTAGGCCAAATAAAACTAAACAGCTATCCTCCTGCTAAACAGTTGTAGCGTGTTACTGGCAAGTCCCCACTTCTGAGCCATTGTCTTTTTTTCCAGTCTGTTTGTTCTCTCCCACAATTCCTTTCATCTCCCACTCGTTCCTGAAGTATGGCTGGTCCCAGCAGGGTGTCCATTTTGTAAGTGCTGAAGGAGTTTGTGGAGCTTGCAGCTCTCCTGGTACAACTGCAGAGTAAGATGCAAGGACAGGAAAGAGGCTGATGATGAAAAGAGGAAAGGATGCAATAATGGGAGTCAGGGACAGGAAAAGAAAGAACATGTGGAGAGAGACAGGAAAGGCGAGAAATTATGCATTTATCCTGTAGTATGATAATTCAATCGATGAAATGAAAGGGTCTGGTTGTCATTACAGTGATTTTATGTCACTGTATCTAGACTATCTGAGCTAGCAAACTGAATCTTAATCTTAAAATCCTTTGCAGACACTTATACTCATCTAAAATGTTAGTTGTGGATACTTAAAGCCGGTATTTTCTTTAGTTTTCTTTAGATTTTTACAGCATTTGAAGAAAATAAACTCATTTTATCAAATCATCTAGTTCAAGAGGTCTGTGAAAAAAGCATGAAACTGACATTCTTTATTTGTTATGCAGACACAAGTTCTTCTCCTCTTGACTCATTCATAAGATACTTCAAATGATTTGGCAATCGGGCCTCAGGGGGCGTAATGGAGAGAAGGGGGGCCAGAGACAGGAGAAATATTGCTCTGCATTTCAGCTGTTCAGTAATTATTTCTCAGGCAGAAGTGAGAACGCCCAGAGGCTGATGAAAGACCAGTAGATCTTCGGGTCCTCTGAGAGTCTCAGTGTTCCGTTAGAGGAGCTCCATTAACTGAAACACCATGGGAAATCTTGTGCTTGAGGTTGGAGAGAAGTCAGATGTGAATCCTCTCTCTGACCCAACAGAAATGTAACTGGGTTTTTATGTTGTATCTACTGATATCAGTAACTCTCGAAAGCCTTTTTCAAACTTCTTTTGAATAAATCATGACATGTTTATAGGAACTTGTATTCACTGTTAGTCTTTGTACACAGTGTTAATTCAATTATTATTTATGGAATTGAACAAGAAGTTGTTTTTGCTTGTCAAAAGACCCACTGGTTATGAAATGTTAAATATGAAATGTGTAGTGACTGTGATGTACATAATCTACCAACATCTTTAAAAGTAGTTCTGCGCACTGATGCACATAAACTCAGACCTAGTTTGGATTATTTTTTTGTTTCATTATTTGTAAGAGTCGTGTATGCTATGACTAATACTTAGTTTTCAATAAGAACCATTGTTTATTGGTTTAGATCCCCTTGAGTAGCCCCGGAGTTTGATGACATTTGGCCATCTTATTTGTTTTTAGGTGTTTTTTTTTTTTTCAAAGTATGAATCTGCACAATAATAATTTCAATGGAATGGCAGTGAACATTTTACTTTATCTCTAAAGTGCCCTTTAATCCTGGCATCATACCTTACCATTTGATTTATAAAGGACTTTAAAAACATCAAAAGAAATGTCATATCTTTAACATTTCAGAATAAAATTGAGTCGAGCATTACATTGAAATGAAGCTTGAGCCGTCCATGAAAAACATCAATGACTTTTAAGGAGATGTAAAATATATTTGATACAGTTTTGGCTGTGGAGATGAAAAATTTGTTATCTTCTTTAGGGGTCATGAGTGAGGTGCTTTGTCTTCTCAAAGTCTTTAAGGGAAGGTAAAGGTTTAATGTTGGTATACAACATTGATAAGGGAGCCAACCTTTGGATTGATGCGAAAGTCTTGTCTTACTTGCCATTTTGCTGGTGTGGGGAATTCCCTTTCCTCCCCAGGACTAGGAAAGGACTTTCAATAGTGTAAACTCCAGATTATTCCAAACGTGCATACCTCATATCTCCAACAGTCTTAATCTGCCCCTGCAGAACCATCTAAACACATTTTACATAAAAGCATTGTATGGAGAACCATCTACCTTTAACTCCTATTATTTAGCTAGAAATTTCTATCTGATGAACAAAAGATCTTTAGAACTGTAAGACCAAACTGCATTTAATAATCATCATCAGAGTTGCCTTTTGAATGCTATACACATTTCTTTCAAAAATAAAACTATGACATAAAATAATGAACAGGACTTTGTTGCTAAAAAAATGATTATCTTCATCAAATAATTTCTTTGAGGTCTATCGGTGACTTCAATGTCTGGTAATTATGACCTTTACGGAAGGAAAGAAAGAGATCCACATATATATTCATCTGATTATTGATTTACATCAAAAGCCTATAGATTTTCTTTGTGACCAGACAGTAAATAAGACTTTGAAAGCTGTGAATATATTGTAATTGCATTAAAGCTCAATTGTAGCAGAATAGACGAGAAGTGTATAATAATGATGGTTTGCTTCATGTCATGGACAAGTAAACACAAAGTTGCTTTCATGTTTATGATACACTAAAGTAAGAAATATCGTATTTTCTAATGTTATGAACTCACAATTTAAATCACTGAGTACCTCAGTTTGCTTTAGTTTAGTTTGACTTTTTATTTCACAGTTTATTTGTCACATACAAAAGCCTATGATTGTCATAATCATGCATGTGCACTTGAATATAAAAACATTTGTTTATATTTCCAGGGAAACGTCAGAAGTGCAGATATTCTGTCTAGTTACAAGCCTTCAGATGTAGGATTGATTGACCTTCACTATTCCCTTAACAATATGCTTGTTGGATGCTCGCTGGATCATACATGATTCAATTTCAGAGATTTCAGTAGGAAGCTGTCCTTTGTATTTGACTCATTCATGAAAAAATAGATATTACACAGTGTTTTTCGTGCAAATGGATTCCAGCAAGATAATTAAAGATCGATCTGCAGTATGAGGATTAGTCAGGATTAAAGATATGATTGAGATCTCTCAACTACTCTCTACCACTTTAACTTAATTTTCTACAAAGGACTGAACACAGTATATATACACTATACACAGCCAAATAACACTATTCTCAATATGTTTCAACCCAGAAAACATGGCCTCTTCCTTCAGATTTTAGAGATACTGTAAATATGTTGCCGATTGAAAAACCTTTTTCACACCTCCAACCTGTATCATCCAAGGCATGTTATTGCATGCTAAATACATTTGTTTTTAAGTGAGAACTGTCTTTTCTGCTATCATTTGCCCTTTAATACTGATTCTGTATGCAACATCTTCCAACAGTTGGCATAGATTTCCACAATATATGTTTTTGAGTGAAACTGGAAAAAAAAAAAAGTAAAAAGTGCAAACTCCATAAATAAATCATGTCATGTGGCGTCAATAAACTGAAAGTTGTATGACATGCATGCTGATGAGACTGATTCCGTTGTAGGAAAACATGTCAAGATCCTTTGGTCTGAATTTCTAGTCCTTTTGGTTGAGCGGTTGAAAGCGCGGTAAATTAGGGTACGGCATTTCCAAATCTTACTCTTGCTTCTTTTTTAAATATGTACTTCCTCTCCAAGTTGATATATATGACCTAGATTTCTGCATCAGCCCTAACACAAAAAAGGCAAGTTTCTTCTCTTTAGTGAAATTTACCGAACACAAACATTGAAGTAAAAATAGAGTCAAAGCTTACTCCAAAAAAGATAACATTGGTACATTTTGGCATTAAATTTATGAATTTCAATGGAATCACAATTTGGGCTTTTACATGCTTTGTTGTCTAGAACAATTAACTAATAGAAATAATCTTCTTCATAGTCCTTTTTTCATGTTGGTGACTTTCAAGGAATCCCAGAGATTCCAAAAGAAATGAAACAACCACAACTCATATTTAAGGGAAGTGTTATGCAGAAAAATAGAAAAAAGCTATGATTTATTACCTGGAAAGGAATGGATTCACTTTCCCAATTTGGAGGTCCCAGCCACAGATACTTAGATCACTGTTAACAGCACTGTTGCATTGGTTTACATATCTTGTGAATTTGTTCCTTTTTCAGTGTTTTAAAGCTTGTATTTTCTTGTAATAGCTAACTAGTTGGTATTGCAGTTGTGTACCAGTCCTCAAATCCCAATCAAAGCAGTGCACCAGTCTTCTATTATGTAATCTACATGGTAGAAACATATAAGTAAAGTCATGCCATGTTGGACTAAACCTGGATTAACCAGGTTCATAGCAGATGTTGAAAATGTTGGAGGATTAGGATACAATGATGAAAGTAAGACCCCGGATGTAATCAGGAAGCGAAAAGAGGAGGGATACCCCTTAGAAGGGATTAAACAAGGAGCAAACTAAAAATGTGTTAAGTAGCTTAACAAAAAAAAACAAAAAAAACATGGTTAGGAGAACTAGAATGAAAATGACAGGCTAATATGACACAAAAAGAAAGAGGTGATAGTTAAGAACTTGAACAGTACTGTATATAAAAATGCGATAAACATAAATTGTATTTCTTCCTCAGACCCTAAGACTCCTAAGACCCCTGCTTGAAAATAGAATTTCCACAACTTCTGCTTAAAGACTGCCCTTTCAATGGTCTAAGACAGAAACAGGAAGAGAGAAACCGGCCGGTAGTTCTCCACCTAAGTTGGTGGGAGAAAAGGTTTATTGAGCAACGATGTAATCCGTGCTTGCTTGTATAAGGCAAGAAATGTGCTTGATGTTGGTAAAGTATTAATCACGTGGAACTGCAGTTACCGTCTGAACTATGGACTGGAATAAATTAGTAGGAAGAGGGTCTAGCGGGCATTTAGTAGGGCGGCTAGAAGTGAGAAGTTTAGACGCACTGCTCTCACTGAAAATGAAGAAAATGAAGCAGTAGGACTTCTGCTAGCATTTGTGTTTTGAGAAGCCTCAAGTGTGGGCAGTTCAGTAAACTGTTTGCTCCCAGAGGCCACTTTATCAGTAAAAAAGTCGGCAAAACGGTCTGCCGTTAGATTGGTACCAGGTGGTGGAGGAGGAGGGTTAGGGTAGTTTTGAAGATGGAAAATAGTTTACGGGTGTGAGCTGTACTGTGAATCTTATCAGCGTAGAAGGCCTTTTTTTGCATCAGTGACATGTTAGGAGAATGATGACAGGAGTGCCTGGAATTTTGTTAGATCTGCAGGATCTTTTGATCTGTGCCATTTCCTTTCTGCAGCCCTGAGATTGGTGCTCATCTCTGTATATCATCATGCCATGGGTGAGACTGAGAGGCTGTAGCGGGTTTGGTGGATGGAAGACACAGACTATTCAGGCAAGAGCTTAGTATGGAGCTGTGGCACTTCATGGGCTCATTAACCTCAAAGGAGGAAAAAAGGTTGGAGTTTAGAAGGGCGGATAAGCAAGGGAGAAGAAGTGGGTGGGTGATAGTTTGTGGAGATGACGCAGGAAGGAAACCATGGACGTGGAAGCAGAGGGTCACTGTGAATTGAATTAAATAGTGATCAAACAAGTGCAGAGGTCCGACTGTGTTAAATTTTCTTGTACAAAATAAAATTTAGTGTTTGCCGGTTTCGTGAGTCGGAAGATTTCAAGCCATTAATGAGTGCATTAATGATAGAAAATCTGAAGAATTATGGTAGTCAACAACATCGCACATTTTCAATTGTTCATTTGTACATTCAGATCAATATTTTAAAGATTGTACTTTTTAGTTTTATAATTTCTGTTCTATATTTTTATTTCTACATTGTATCTCCTTCCTTGCTTATCATAGAAGTGTTGTGCACCAAACACCAAGGCAAATTCCTTGTAAGTCAAAAACCTACTTGGCAACAAACCTTATTCTGATTCTGATTCTGAAGGTGGATGTTCATAGAAACAAGGACCATTACGGAAAAGTCATGTTCATGGATGGATGAGAGAAAGGTGTTTAGTTTATCAAGAAAGCCACCAGGTTTTTCTGGTGGGCAGTATGGTTGGTCGAAAATGTTAATCCAGATCTAAGTGAGAGCCAGAATTTTAAGTGAGAGGTGTTTGACACAAGAAGTTATGAAGTCTGCTTTGTTTACTGCTGATGAGCAGTTCCACAACCCCACTGACAAGGATGTGTCACAAAGTGGGGTTTCTTTAAGAGAGCAGAGATTATTAAAGGTTCCTTGCTGTTTCGTAATGCGAAATCTTCTACGTGAGCTGGAGACAAAAGGAATGGGATTGAGGCACATTTAAAAAAACAGGTGGTTGGGCTGAAGCGACAATAGACATGGCAAATGGGACAAGTTTGCCTAGCTAAGCTGACACGCACAAGTTGACACACATGTCTTTAACCGAGAAAGCAGATGGGTGATCATGCTACTATGAATCCAAGGTTATACCTTGGATTTTAGTTTAATCTCAAATTGTTCTGGTGTAAACCATACATGGGATATTTCACAATCCAGCTTTCCCTTTGAGTTCTAATGTATTTTATTTATTGAAACTGAGCCACCTCTCGTGCATAGGCATTACCCCTTTATGTGGAGGGTTGCTAACATAAATCCCTGTCCCTGTGCATACTGTCATTGTGCCCCTGGTTAAGACATGTGACCAAATTTGACTGAGGGGTAAATGAATAATGCAGTGAATTTTAAAGCATCATTGAGCATCTGTTACAGTGTTTTATAAGGCTAATGCTAAATTATTGCAGGTGTTTTTGTGAACCATTTGACGCTACTGTCCTGTCACATGAATCAGAAATTTTGTTTTTGTCTACACTCAGTTAAAATGGACTGCTAAATTTGTTTGTGAAGATTGAAGATTTTCAAGTGTTTTGAAAACTTAGGTGATTTGACAGAGCTATTTTAACTTTTACTGAAGTAATATTTGACCAGTAAGATCTGTACTTTATTTAAGTAATGAAACTTAATTTGTCCACCACTGGGAAACTAGATTAACACAAAAACCATCTCAGCAAATTTACATTTATTCCACACATGTAAAACCTACCGGCATCAAATGCTTTTTCATCCTCACTAAGGCGTTTCCCCTCTTTCTCAAAATCCTCAATGATCCCCATCCTCCCAATGTGCATGACTAAAGAGGCAGGTTGTGCTTTTTTTAAAAGCATAGCAGAGATTAATCAATATTTCTAAAACATTGTTCTGGAACATTGAAATAAACACATGATGATGATGATATCGCCACTTAGGGGAGTCAGCTAGTTTCCAGTTGTTTTTGTAATCAGCTTTTGAGCTTTACCATTAATACACTGAAGAAGTTTGAGTGAATAGAGAGAACAGTGATGGAGAGGAGAAGATGGTTCCATTAGTATGTCTCTTTTTAAGTCAGTTTCTGTCATCTCAATGCCAATCGATCAATACTCACCATCTCAAGGCAAGGGAATTGCCCAGCTTACATTCTTGGCAACTGCATCACAAAAGGCTAATTTTTGTAGAATAAAGAAAAACATATTTTCCATTAGCACAAGAAGGAGAAATTGCCATGTACTACATAATTTAGACTCAAGGAACTAGTTGGCAGCTGAAATATTAAAGTGAAACCAGCAGAAATCAGTAATCTTTCTGTATACATCAAATTTCATGCGTGTATGCAGAGCCTTCTCTTGCCTCTTATATATTTTTTTTTACTGTAAATTACTTTATATTTAGAAAGTACAATGTTAAAATCAAATATACAAAGAGAGGATGTACAGACAATTTTTTTTAAAAATGGCAGTGTTTTCTTTCTTATTTTTCAGATTTGGAGCTTCTACCTAACTAAATATGTGTGCCTGTTGCTTTACTTTGCTGATGTTTTTTTATTTTATTTATTTTTATCAGTATTATTATTATTAATTGTATTTTTCTGCTGAATATGTTGGGCTGAGACAGGGTGGGAATGGGGTGTATTGTTCTCTTCTTTTATTGTTTTTATTTTGTTTTGGTTTTGTTTTTTGCATATGTAGTAGGTGTAACTACTTCAACATTTATACTTGTGTGTACATATTAGAAGTTATACCTGCATAATACTGTATTCCTTATTGTTATTATCTTATCATTTGTTTCAATAAAAATAATTTGAAAAAAAGAAAGAAAAAACAATGTTATCGTAAAGCAAATAGGACTATATTCGACCTTAACTACAAAAAATAGAGATGTGATTTTTGCTGAGAAAAGCAGAAGTGCCTTGTGTGTCTGCTCAGTATTCCCCACGTTTGCTTCTCTGCAAGGATCAGCCTCAAGGCTCGTCCCCCGGTCTCAGACACACAGCTACTGCTGATGCTTGAAGTTCTTCTCGGACATGGAAAGAGGAATAGTAACATACACCGACCATAACACTCTCCGGTCTTGAGTAAATTGTGATCAAAGCTCCAGTGGCTGTATCTTTTAGAAATCCTGAACGTGTTTGTTGCAGAGTGTGTTAAATAATACAGCAACTATGAGGAACACGGGCCGATGCAAATGCTTTCAGGGTAGAGAAGCCGTAACAGAGACATCAGAATTTTGCTGACGTGGCAGTCTTCAGTGCTTAGAAAACATGACACTGGATAATCTGCTCAAATAGCTCATCGACATTAGATGTTCACTCAGACATCTTGCTTCTTATTCTTAAAGTGTCCATTATAAATCTTTGCAAGCATGGATCACACAAGCAATACATTCTACTGTAGCTAAAGTCTGGCAATTATGCATCGGTAGTGTATGTGGTTCTGTAGTGTGTTTTAAGATTTGTCAGTAATACAAATATTACTATTTATCGTAATTATGAATTGCCAAATTCCAATCCCTGTGAGGTCATTTTTCCTTGATTAGTTCTAGAAGAGTCAGCATATTCCTACAAATATAAATAATCCTTTCTTTTACATCACATGGAGTTAAAGATGACCTAATCATGCACTGTTCAGTCTTTTAACTTCTTTAGAAAAAATAAAATATGGATTGGTTTCCAAAGATTTGTATACAAATGTTTCATAAACCTCAGATAACATATAAAGGTAAGTCTTTCGACCATTCTTCAGGCGAGGTGTATCTTCCACATCTGAAAGAAATAAAAGGTACCATGATTGTAGCCCTCATCCAACTTCAAGACTTCTCCTTTAGACTGTCTCATTTGCGGGTTGTGGTGGTGCTATTTGATTAAAGTTTCCAAAAATAGAGCTATTGTTTTAATGCTTTCATTTCTCTAATGTATCTACGTTACCTGTACTGGCTCTGCTGGTGTGCAGGGATTGTAGGAGGCAGTAGTGAGTTCAATAATTACATTAATTAATTAATTAGTACAGCTGAGATATGTTTGCTTAAGTTAATTTATCAGAGTTTAGAAAACTACAGAGCATTTCAGGTAACATTGCAATTTTTTTTTGTTTTGGGTTGTCATGCAATACTTTTGCGTGCCCTCACAGTGGGCTTTGTGCGTTCACACAAGCAAATTCTGATGCTGCATGTCATGCAGTGGTGCTATTCTACTTGGCTTGACTGTTTCCAGACAGACATGAGCAATGTCAGGTAAATATTCTTACAACGGGAGTAAATCACTGAATGCTGGAAACATAAAAGTATTGCGAGTACAGGCAAATGTATTGTTTGGGAACGTGAATGGCATGCAAAAGTATTGTAATACAAAAAAGTATTACGCGGGCATGCCCAAAACGTTGTGTGGGAACACAAAAAGAAAAAAAAATTGTCATGTTACCCAGGGGGATCGGTAGAAAACATGCCTGTAAGTATTGTGCTACAGTCAGTTGTTCATGTCGGAGGCAAGATTGATATTTGTGTTTACATGTTTAGAATGACAGATTTAATGTTAAACCGTTAGTTTATCGAAATTAGCACTCAGCTAGCGGTTTATTTGCTTGTCAATATAGGTTTTGTTACTGTTTGAAATACTCAATTATTGTGTGATCAAGCAATGTAGTATGAGTGCCTTTTACATTGATTTTATATATATGTTTATTTTTTCAGTTTTACCATCGCATCCTGAAGTTTCCTCCCTTTCTTTTGGAGACAGGGAGAAAACTATAGATCAACCTGAATCAGACAGGTTGATCTATAGATCAACCTATAAATCAGCCTGATCTATACATATAGATCAACCTGAATCAGACATTCATAGACGGCTGAAGACTACTACTAGAGGAACCAAGATCAAAAATTCAAATGGAAAATAATCGTAATCCAATAAATACAAAATATATGACAAAGAATGTCTAGTTCTTTTTACAATATGTAAGTTAGTTGATTTGATTACCTTTTGAGAAGGTCAGTGGCCAAAAAAATATTATAGATCCATGAAACTTCCCTGCTCCCTGCTAGTAGATCAAACAGAACAAAAGTTCATGGCCACTCTTGTTCACTCACTGTGGTAATTCATGCCACAAAGGATGTAATACTATCCTGCAGAGTCATTGTTTACTCTCACAGTGTTCAAAATTGCTATTGAATTATAAGGTCAGATAGTTTGCAACACTTTGATGGTGCATAAATACGATTTTGAGTGTGTCTTTATCTCTATACATTAGACTTATAGGACATTATAGTTCAGATGTGCTGTCGTGTCTTCACTGTATTGCATTCTTTCTTAGATTGAACTCTTATCTGTCGTGAACAGTGTTTCTGTTAGTTTTTTATTAATTTTATATGTCACTATTCACACCCTCAGATGGTAATAACAAGCAAGAAAAGGTGTGTGCTATCATGTAAAAATCTATCTCATCCACACCTGTTACTGAGTAAAACAAAACACTGCTGCTTCAATGACCTTTGTGCTGCAAGACCAAAGATTATATATAATGACATATGACTTTATTTTCTGTTAATCTTCATGTGATGTTTGAACATGCCCTCCCTGCATGCAGAGCTGCTGTTTGTAAGATAGTGTGAAAAACATAAAAAAAACATCTACTTGAAGAAATGTCTGCTTATTTGCTCGTTTCTTTTTCTTTTTGCCAAATTCCTGATGTTGCTGACTCCTTTTTTAGGTCCTTTTGGACTCTTGAATGCTTAAAAAAGGAAGACAGTGATAAAAGCAGCATCGACTACAGTGACCAGATTAATAAGCAGCCAAGTCTCTTTTACACCCACTCCCACTCCCACACCATCTTAAGGGGAGGCCTTCAACACACTGTGGATGATGTGACATGATATAACACATTATATATAACACATGTTGAGGTGTCTTTGAATAATAGGAGTGCACATTTATATAGTTAAGGCTTCCAAGACCTATCTGGAAACATTACAGACAAAATGTTTAATCCAGAGATAAAATGCTGATGTATGGTGAGAGCTTGTCCACAGTCTGCCGAAGCTCCAAAATAAATGTCACTGATTCATTGTAAATCTATTGTAGCTGGGAGGTGCTCTGAGAAAAAACAAAAAAGCAGCAACTCCACATTTAATACAAGTTTCAAGCTACAACACAAACGTGTGACATTTACTTTAGATTTGATAGTACCATTGTCTATCTATCTATCTATCTTGTCTTGTCACGCCTTTGTAGGGTGCATGCAAAAAGGGATTTTTCATTGCACTGAAGCAGTACAACACGTTTCCTTAGCATAGAGTTGATCAGCTTGTTGATTCTGACTTGTGGAATGATGGTCCACTCCTTTCAATGTCTGTGTGAAGTTGCAAGAGATTGGTTGGAACTGGAACACACTGTGGTATTCACCGATTCAGAACGTCCCAAAACAAGCTCAATGGGTGACATGGCTGGTAAGTCTGCTAGCCATACAAGAACTGTGATGCTTTCAGCCTCCAGCAATTGTTCACAGATCAGTTCCTGGGGCTGTGCATCACCATGCTGCAGCACAAGGTGTTGGTACTGGATGAATGGCGCAACAATGGGCCTAAGGATCTCATCACAGCACTCTCTGTATTCACGATACCATCAATAAAATGCAGCTGTGTTTGTCGTCCATGACACACGCCTGCCCATACCATAACCCTACCACCACCATGGGACCCTGGGCTACTCGGTCATCAACACTGACATCAGATAACTACTCGCCAACACAATGCCACACACACTGTCTACTATCTGCCCTGAACCGTGAAAACCGGGATTCATCAATGAAGAGAACACCTCTCCAGCGTGCCTTCAAATGTTAGCATTTGGCCACTCAAGTCGGTTACAATGACAAACTGGAGTCAGGTTCAGTCCCGTATAGGAACAACAAGCATGCATATGAACTTCCCAGGGAATGTTTCTGACAGTTTCTGCAGAAATTCTTTGAATCTGCAAACCGACTGTTGCTGCATCTGTCTGAGTGTCTGGTCTCAGACGATCTTCAATGCGAACATGTTGAATGTAAAAACGCCTTTGGAAACTACTCATAGTAGAAAATTTAACATTCCACTCACGGGCAGAAGCTCTGTTGGACATTCCTGCTTTCAGCATGCCAATTGCACATTTCCTCAAAACTTGGGACATCTGTTGCATTCTGCGTGTGCTAAAACTAAACATTTTCAAATTTCCTTTTATTTGGATCAGCTGGCTCATTCACTCTGCAGACAAATGGAGTGAGTGTGTTCAGTGTTTGTGCAAGTAAACATGGATGGTAATGAATGTTTAGACCCATGCTCAGCCATTTCTTGGGAAATGCTGACACAAATCGCCTGGTTCCAGGTTCTCGAGTTTGGCCTTGGTTGATGTTTTTTTTTCCTAAATTTTTGTAGCACCACATTTGTCTAAACCTATCTACAGTATGTATTGGATGAGTTTAGCTAGGCTAAACTTAACCTCCAGTCTGTACTTCATATTAGTTTGCCATAGTGCAGCTGCCTCCTGACCAACTTCTCCATTGGCTCTGTCCTGTCTGGATACATAAATGCTAGTGGCTTACACAATACATTTGAGAAGCAGCTACTTTGTCTTGGCTGCTGTTGTGCACCTTGCTCCCCAAATAAAATGTGTTGTGCTAAAAACTCAATTAAAACAAGTAAAAACGTGTTGAGGATAAAGACCTCTGATAGTCTCTTGCATGCACTAAAAGCATGAACACTGTCTCCCGGATCAAACTAAAAGGTCACTGGTTTGACACAACAGGATTAAAAAGACAAATTAATGCACTGCAGGCAATTGTTCTATGTCAAATTCTCAATTGGAGTCCAGAAGCGTTTTTTTCTTTAAGGGATCTTTACGGAGAACTTGCCACTTATAACCAGCACCAACTCCCCTCAGATTGCTGGTCCATACAGAGGACGCTCAGTCACAAGACCGGTCAGGTTCAAACCCCTGACACATTTCTTGTACAGTGTCTTCCTGTCAGCCATGTGCAGGCAAAGTTGTCTTCGGTCTCGCAGGAGAAGTCTACCAAACTCTGTAAGTAGATCTCTGGGAAGGGGTCGTTAGGGTCAGGTGATGTTCCTCAGCTGTACTCCATGAGGAGACTCTTTTCGTTACAGGTAAGCCTGTGCCTCCAGAGCTCAAGGCCATGAAGTTGATAATGACGAGCACTCTCCCACTTTAAGACATGTGAAGTAGGAGCCACCTTCCAAACAGAAGCTGCACACGCTGCAGGGTGGCATGTAGCTCGACTTTTGTGCAGAGGCCTATCCATGTTTGCATTGGTCTGAACTGATACCAATAGTAGGACACAACCAAACTAAAAAAATGCAGCAACCTCTTGTCCAAAATCCTCCTTCTTGTAGAAGGATGTGTAGAAATCCATAGCACACCTGATCTTGCAAGGTTCTGTGAATTCATGCCCTGTGTCAGAGAGCAGATGATGGATTACCTTAATCTTTCCCCGCTTCTTTTCCAGGCCAATGAAGAAGCTAGAGGGAGCATACACCTCCTTGACGATCTGTACCAGGGACTGCACTAAAGCTCCCTGTAACTTTGTATGTAGCAGCCTGTCCAAAGCCATTTCTTAGCCTTCAAGACACCCTTGAAAATTCCCTCGACCGCCAGTGGAAACACTGATTGTTTCCGGATCTCCGGGTGCTTGACAGCTGTTACATGTGACACTAAAAGTGCACTGCTGACATAAAAGCTTGAACTCAGTCTTACCAAGGTCACATCACTACCTGAGATATCCACAATCAGTTAAAAGAAATAGCTCAAAGCTTCTTGTTTAAACCAAGTTAAAATTCCACTATGCTCTCTTGGGTAGATATTCTTCACAACATGACATAAAACCAAGGAATTATCAGTAAAAATAAACTATAATAACATTACAGCACTTGATCGTGTTCAAATGTACTTAAAACATTGAAAACAACCAAGCCAGGCCACAGAGATTCACCCATCCCCCAGATGAGACCATCTGTACTCTCTGCAGTCAAAGTACATCTATGCACTTAGACTCCTCAACACATCCATGAAAATAGGCTGGGATCCTAGATGAGGCTCTGCATTGTTGCGGTTAGCTCAGGTGCAAAGCTCAACAATGTCCAGAGGAGATCCAATTTAAAGAGAGTCAGGTGTGCAGAAGCAGGAAAATGTCTAAAACCTGCAGGACAGCGGCCCTCAAGGACTGGATTCTGACACCCCTGGGTTAGCTCATTCATCCCACCTGTTACCTCTAAACAACCAGTCGCTATCTCCTACCTCTAAAAACCTATACTCACTCAACACAGTAACATTGTCACACAAACTTGCTCCTTTTCCCATATCCAGTCCCACCCACCCTTCTCTACGCTTCAACGGACTCATTTTAATCATCCCCAATACTCAAACCCCTAGTCTCTCACTCAGTTCAGCCTCCTCCCCCTCTATTACCTTCCCTCCCACACTTCCCCTTTCTACTAATATCCTCCACCTGATACAAACTCACTGACACCACCTCCACGACAGAGTCTGACGGAGCTGAGCTGACTCTGCCCAGACAAGCCGTAATAAAAATGACCTTCTTCACCAGATCCAAAACAACTCACATAGGTATTACCTCGAATAGGGGGTGGCAAAATATGCGCTGTCAAAGTAATTGATTTTCCCAATGAGATGTAAATTAAATACCTCTGACTTATTGTTGAGCCCCGTGAGAAGTGGTTAGACAACACAATTTACACACAGAGGGAGCTTTTATAATGGTTGATATCACTTGTCCATGTCTGGAAAGTTATTTAGTCAGAAAGTGATGGCTGATAAGTAGAGGGACATTGGATAAGGCAATGGCAAAAAGAACCCCATTTACCTTAATCCCTGACTCAACCAGAATGTTAACTCAGTCAACCCCCTCCACAAAAGGTACAGCACAGCTCTATTCACACCATGACAGACTTCCAGCAAGGCTGGGAAGCACCCCATTGACAAAAAAACAACCAGAAACCAAATGCAAATTGACAACACACAACCCAAAGTACTCAAAAACAACACATCTAATGACACACCAACACAAAAGAGGAAGATAGAAGACAGATAAGGAAGAAACTTTCACAGTCAACCTCTCTCGGCTTTCAATTTCCACACTTCTCACAAAGCAGAATAGAAGGGAGAAGAAGAACTTGAATTATATTGCAGATTTGAAAATCTATTTTACAGAGCACTTTTGAGGAAACTGGATCATGCTGAAAATAATTAAAGACAAAACACAAACAAAAGCACAACATTAAGGGTAAAGATAGTTTAAGAACTTAACACCACAGTAATTGTAGCCCATAACAATGGCTTTTAAGTGATTTAGTACAAGTCACAGATTTTGCTAGCCTTATACTATAAAGTAGTGATTTTTTAAAATCATTCTAAAATCATTATCAAGTTTAAACTTTACAGGGAGTTGACACATTGCAGCTTGGAGGATTGAGATGAGCTAGTAGAATAAGCAAGATAAACATGTAGGAAATTCTTTCAAAATATGGGGTCAGTGCAGTGTCTTTATCTTGGAGATTATCTCATCATCTCCCTTCAGGAAGGTAGGATTGAACCATTTTTATGTGCGGCCGGAAGGTGAGGTCTGTATCAAAGTATGCACAGCAGTTCTCTGACTGAAGGTCAGCTATTAATAGATGGAAGACCAGGATTATTCATAGTGAGATTGGTGGAGACCAGGGGACTGAAGACTATGAGTTCGATTCGGAATTATTCAACTGCAGAAGGTTCTTTTGCCAATCAGCAGTAGATAATACTCAGACATTCAAAAAAAGCCGGAACATTTCTAATATTATCTATCTATGAATATAAATTAACTTTTTATGTAATAGTGCTGCCATCACCAAAGTGTTGGTGGTCTTTGCCAAAGACACTGAACAAAGTCCAAGACACCACAGAGCCCAGGTGTACTGGTAAGGTTTTTGTTTCTTTCAGAGATTTGAAAAAATAATTGAAAAAGGTTTGGAGTCAGAGCCATTTGGCACAGTTAATCTCTACTGTGTGTATATTGATCAATGACTTTGAATTTGTAACAGTTAGACCGAAGTTTAACTAATGTGCTCACTCTTTTACTCAAGAATAAAATCAGTATACTTACAAGCAGATTTAGTTTTTAAGTTTATGTTTCTTAATTGATTCAGCAGACGCTTTTATATCAAGCAACTTACAATACAGGTACAGTATTACAGTTAGTAACAGCCTGAAAGCTACCTAGAAGAAAATAATTAGTCAGACTCTTTTAGAGGCAACAGTGATTACCGAATAAACATAAAGGAAAAATACAGAAAGATTAGTACAGGCAGCTACTAGGTAAGAGCTAGGGGAAGAGATGTCCTCTGAAGATCTGGGTCTTCAAAAGTTTCATCCACCATTGTGGAATGAAAGCTCCAAAAAATTCTGTCTGGCTAAAATTTGATAAGATTGTCTGACTGTTGCTGGCACTGTGTCTTGAGAAGATGAAATTAATTCATCATTATTAATCTGTGTGTCTTTACCTTGATTTGAAAAGACAGATATCAAACTCCAGCTTTGAAAAACCAGGTGCATGACCATCCTCAATTCCACATTTTAATATTATGTATGGAATAGGAAGTTATCTGACAACAATTTAAACCAAAACTTCTAATATAATCAGCAATGAATTAATGCAGGGTTTTTTAACCGAAGGATAAAAACATAAAATGAGACATTTAGAATAAACTGGCAGATTAACTGTAACTAAAAATAGGAATTATAAAGTGTGATTAATCCTCCCTTTGCTTAGATCAGATAAAATGTGGGTCAGAGACATGTGGATCAATCTTTTCCCTTTAGAAAACTCTTCATGATTGTGTGAATTTCAGCAAAGTTTGTAATCTCTTATAGACCCTATAGTGGCTACTTACTTTTGACCTGCCTTTTTACAAAACACCTTGCTTGTATCTTGGAAAATCAGATTATTTTTAGTTATAGGTCTTGCTTACCAATAGTAATCTGGGTGTGTGACATTTTAATGAAGCAGGAGAGGAACCCAGGCTTTCGGCTGTAATATTCCCTATGGCTTCATTAGCAGGGACAGTGTGTATGCGTGTAAGTGAGTGGGAGAAGAGCAGCGTTGATGCCGTTACTCCGTTGCTATTATGCTTAAGACAGCCCACGCAGAGGCAGATAGAGTTAAATAAGAGTTATTATGAATATTTCCCCTCTGAAATCAGTCTATTAGGACGAAGTTCGACGCACAGACTCTTGTTTTCTGCTCCCATTGAAGTTCCTTTTGTGGTGACATGAAAGCAAACACAATGATTACTATTAGTGGACCTTATCAAGTGTTTAGCAAGGAGATTAGCTGTTGTAATTCTCTCTTTTTATAATGGACCTTGTTTATTTATTTAAAAAATGGAAAGCTAATGAAAAAGAAGGAGATACAAAGGGAAATTGGCTCATTAGCCTAGGATAGGTTTTTCATTCACAATGGTGTTTCTCAGAATTTCACATGGATTTGGGATCCTATGATCCACATGATCCTTCTCTGTGTGGAAGTTTTCCCATTTGTTTTTCTTATATTGTTCTGGATTTCAGTCATCATTAACAATTAATGACAGCACAGATTACAACAATCAGACTGAAGCATAACGCAAAGCCTTTGATATGCCTTCCACTCAATAATCGTGCCTCTATTCCCAGCTTTTCTGATTTATTCTCATCTTGCTATGATGAGAATTATCGTCGTGAATAATCGCCGTGACCCACAGAGCACTTAAGTCAGTGCCGCTGCAAGTTTTAATCATGTTCCTCCTCCGTCCGTATAGACTTGAGTTTCGCAGAGTGTTGGTAAGACTGAGAGCACACCAGAGAGAGCAAGGCAGAGATTACCCCCGCTCATTCTCTCAGGGAATTAAAACTACATATAAACCCATGTAACATGCTTGCTTGAACATGTTTGCCATGTGGTCAGGCGGATCACAGTCAAATGTAATGATATGGGTTGTCGAGTGCCCTGCTGTGATTGAAATGGAGACTTAAAGCTGTGGGAAATTGGAAGAAAAGCCAGAGCTCAGTCTTGCTCCAGTACATCCCGCAAGGTTGTTTTACTTGTTTCTGCTGTGTAACGACAATCGCGCTGTGTTAAGTCACTATGACAAAGCCCCTGCAAATAAAAAGATTTAGTAAACATTGAAACCAATATGTACGCCAAGGTAGATTATTCCCAAAAGGAGCTGGCAGAGCTCAGGATGTCATACTATCGGTTGTTTTTCTGCTTTTACCACCATTTTGTTATTTTCCATGGGACTTCCACGGGGGTCATGTTGGTCCTGAGAAAAGGAGAAATCTTTGTTTGTCATGAGTCAGAGTGTTTGTCAGTCAGTGTTCCACTAAATAAAATATAGAGTATGCCCCAACAGCTTTTCCAGTGATGAACAGAACACATGACTGACACTCTCCATGCTTTTCTGTCTGTGAGGGATAAGACTATTAGATCCCAGATTAAGACAAGCTGCTAATGTAGTGCAAAACTTCTAGACACAGATGCATTGATAGTTTGACAATTGCTGGTTCAGTTAACAGAGGATATAATTAATTACAATGACATGATGATATGCACATCATGAATTTGACTTTTATTTTAATTTTTTATATATATTTTTTAGAAACATCTATTCCGACTACCACTGTCTGATTGATTTTTGTGAAACCAAGGCACTCAGAACACAGACAACTTACACCCTTTACTTCACCTAGATGATTTGTCATCTTTTAACACAGATCCAATTCTGTTTTTGAAAAATATAGTACATTTAAAGGTGTCATTGGTAGTAATGAAAAATAAACTGTGAAACTCCGAGGCCAAATTAATGACAAAGATTCTCAGATGAGAACAGGCTAGTTCAACACTGTTTCTATCAATTCCATTTAATATGACACAATGTAAAAAAAAACAAACAGATAAGGGTGAATGACTCCACAAACTGGATATTTGATGTTTACCAAAGCTTAGAGCTAGATAAAAGGAGTTTTATATTCAGCAAAAATGACCCTACAATGAATAATATAGGCCAGAGGAGAATTTCAGTAATTAGAAACAGACGAAAAAGAGCGACAGATCTGAAAAGCTTCTTAGCAGATATGGCATAAACTCCATTAAGTTGGAATTCATGCAAGACGAGGAAGAAATACTATAATAATACAAATATTTCAAAAGTAGTAATGAGTAGTAACAGAAAACATATATATGAAATCCCTGGTTTGTGTGTTGCACAATGGTAGGCTTGATGGTGGCAGTTGTTTAATTTTTTTCACTATTCATCGATTCTTTTCTATTGGTTGCTATTTTTTTCTATCCAATAGCCATCCCAACCAAAGGCGTGTATCAGGATCGTTTGTAAAATTGGTCAGAACGACAGACATGATGAATAATCACACATGATCAATAGAATGGTGATGGATAAAAAAAAAAAACTTGTTTAATTCTTCCAGAAAATACATACTAGTTCTCATTTGAAAAGTTTTCCATGTTAATCATGCGATATGTACAAAGCAAATATCCATTCTAGTGTAATTTTCTTATGCAAGAAAAAGTAGCGAAAATGCTAAAGGGAGTTCATACTTTTTCATGGCACTGTGCATCCCACCATCATCTATCTTGTGAACAACCAGAGACCCCAGACCTATCATTCCTGTTTTATTTTTAATTCAGGGAGGACTAAAGACTTTTTCTATAATCGTGTAAGTGAATGTGGCTTGTAGGTCCGTCAGACTATACAAGTACTGTCAAATATAGTCTATCTACTTCCTGTTCTTCATTATACTTGGTTTCTTTGACTTTTTTCTTTTTTTGCTATGTTTCTACATTAGAGATCATTGTGAGCTTTTTTCCCCCTGTGATATGATATTATCATATCATGAATATACTTTTTCTTGGGTCTTTTGCATTACTTCAAGGATTTTGGGATGTTCTGTTGCGCTTTACCTGTTTTTGGAAGGTATTCAACTCCATGACTTATTTCTCTTCCTGTTTCTATCTGCTATTGGGTCCAAACATCTTATGAATCCTGTTATCAAAGCACTTTCATCAGTAAATATGATATTGAAAGTGCTATATAAATGCTGTTCTGTAAAATAAAAAATATTTAGATCTTGTTAATGTGTGAATCTCCCATCTATTGTGTAAAATATGTGAAGCAGTGGAGATTTTTTTAAGTCACATTGAGTATACAATAAACTGTTTGGAGTGATAAATCCCACTTAAATCCAGACTCAAAACACAAAACTAAATGATATGCCTTAAATTGATAAGAGATTGCATTCCACCTGTATGTTTTGGAAAAATATTTCCAAGTATAATGAGAATACATAAAATTCTGTCATCAAGTCAATCACCTCCAAAAGACTTTTGGTATTAGAGGTCCGTGGGATAAACATACTTTAGCTCAGTAGATTTGATCTTTCAGTCTCTTTTGGACTCTATGGACACTTAACTGATAAAACCAATGCTTTATGAATTGGAACAGAATGTAAAGTTTCCATTTTGGATGCTTTCTATTGCTCCTCTCTTTTCAAATGATAAGAACTTGCCTTATAGTGAATTCAAGTTTCCTTATAGTTATTTTGAGTTTTAATAGCCTGACATAATCTATCAGGCTACAAAAGATGTCACCGTCTCGAAGCTCAACCTATCAAAGTGTGAAGACCAGGACAGATTTTTGTAATATTGATTCCTAATATCTTGAATTGAAGAATTTATCAGGAAGACTGTAATCTCCATTCAACATATTCCATACTTACTGCTTACTGTTTTGATACGATTGGTCAGAATAGTATATACTTATATTTGAATTATATTGCTCTCCTCAATACTTTAAAATTCCCTCTCATATTAAAACAGTTTTTCTCAATTTACTCAATTTATTATTGTTTGCTTCTTTCTATTTTGTCCTGGAGACTGAGAGTCAAGTCATTTCGATTTTTCAGTATGTTTCAGACTTTTTTAGTGAGATTTTATTGATTATTCATAACATCATGAACAGGCATATTGGCTGGTGTAATCGCAGAAAATGGATATAACCTCTCCATTGAAGCTCCCTTGGGTGTTAGTATCTATGTGTGTCAGAAATACTATAATTCTGATCTGAAAGAGAACTAAGGAAGACTTTGTAGCTCCAAGACACATAGGCATACTTTCTACTTTTCAGTTATTTTTCTGTTCTAACTTTGGAAAGAAACAACTCTGTGAAGTTCTAAGGATTGATTTGAATGGTTCCCACAGTAGATGTTTAGAAAGAATGTCTGAGTATGGGGAATTTTATCCATTTGGATCTTTCAACATTACAAAGTAAGGCAGATAGCCAGTGTCTTTTCTGTTATGGAAATAAAAAAAAAAGGATTCACATACAGTAATCATGCTCTCACAGTCAGTTTTCACAAAAAAAAGTTACCTCTACTCATGTTGTCATGCAGTCGTTTTGAAAGTTCTGACTAAAGGACTTGATTCCATATCCACCATTTTCTTCCGTCACAAAGAGATTTCGTCATCCGTGTCACTCTTGTCATGAGGACCTAGTCATTCTCATGCCCTCTCCCCCTGAATATCCAGAATACATTTTACCGTGTGCTCTTTCTGCTCACAAAACACATCAACCGAAAGATTAATTGTCTTCGTTCTTTGGGGTTGTACTTCGCTTCTTACCATTGTAACTCCCGTCAGCTCCACCTCAGCCAATCTGTCACGTCTGGGGGAGTGTCCAGTGTCTCGTCATGTGTTGATTACCTATTGTGTACACCTGGGGTTCCCCTCCCTCATGTGTTTAAATAGTCCTCGTTTCCCATGTCCTGTGCCAGTGCGTTTTCGTCTTTCATCTACGCATGTCACGTAAGGTTTTGCTTTTGCTCCATGCCATAGTCTTATTTACTTTGTACCATAGCCATGTTTTTGTCATGGCCTTGTTTTGCCACAGTCTTGTTAACCTTGTTTTGCCATAGTCTTGTTTTGATACTATTGCCACAGCCATGTTTATTTTTGCTTTGCTACTTTGATCATAGTTTTCTCACAGCCTTGTTTTGAACTTCGTCACCATCCACTCCATGAGTGAGTTTTTGTTGCAATAAACCCTGTTTTCTGAATCTCCGCGACTGAGTCCTCCCTCCAAGATCCACTACTTGACACCATCGTAAGGGATGGATTTAGTATGTGCTATTCCACCCTCACGAGCAATAGCTACCGCTGTCTGCCAGCTTGTGTATCCCACAACATTAGCAACTTGACAAGAGGAGTTAGCTTGACTGGCATGTTTATTGTTCTGTTGACTGGGCACAGCTAATGAGGGCCTCACACAGTGCTGGGCCAGCAGGATTAGCCCAGCACTGCAGGACAAGTACAAACAAGAACCAATGTAACTGACCATTTTTCTGAGAGCACCCAAGCAGGCATCCACACACTCACACACACACACACGCACACACACACATTGACTTCAAGCGCTCATACCACACTTTGTCGATAACACTGAAGTTCAGCAGTTGTATTTGTAATTTTTAAATGAATTTAGCTGTATTGAATTCAAATTTGAACAAGGTAATGTGATGGCTTTTAAATGAGATTTCAACTAGTGTTGGAAAATATGATCAAAGGAAAAATAAAACAGCATTATATTCCATTGTTTTCCCAATATTTTTTTTCTCCTGATATTAGTACTGCTGAAGTATGTTATAGAGTGCTCACTTTGTTTAATTATCTTTGTGCTTTGCTAGATTTCAGTTGAATCTCATCGTATATATTGTGGCAGCAACCTCTCTTATTTATGTACATAATGCATGCTCTTGCATTTCTCTCCCTCTTCACATCCCCATCCATCCACTTCCATTTCCACACAGTTAAGTACATTAAAACAGAATCACTCCTTCAATGTGCATTTTGAAAGGCAGGCCAGTTTCCATAGCATCCTGCCCGTAATGGCTGCCTAGTGATTTACTGTTGTTCTAATAAATGTCAGCAGTGCAAGAGTTTTTCCTCCATTAGCGCTAATGCTACAGCTGATAAGAGGGCCCACTGATGAGCACTGCTTATAAATCCTACCATTTAACAAGTGTTAAATCTCAGCTGAGACAGGTTTTTTCATGTTACCTGCAGCCTTTTAACTTTTTCCTTTAATTTACATGGACCCTTGTTAGAGAACGAAATTGGTTGGTAGTTGGACTTGTGCGTAGTTGGATTGTCCCTCTAACACTAAGCAATTCCAAAACTCCAGGTCATTAAGTTTGACAGTCGCAATAATCAAATTTGAGCATGCTTATGTAAACACGGCAGGTCTTGTGTTGTAATAGGTGTATTATAGTTTTCTGATGAGTAGTTAGCATCTTAGTAGGGGACCAGCCAGAGTTCAGAAGTTTACGGAGATATAGATAAACTGAAGCTAAAATATAAGAATTCTACAAGAATTCATTCCTCATCACCTAAAATGGAAATTATTGAACTGAAATTACTTTTGAAGGGGTAATTAATAAGATTGGAGAGCAACCTTAACCCTAACAAAAGAAACGTCTCAAAATAAGAACAATTTTAAATAGCTGTAATTGTAATCTGACTTGATTTTTTTTGTGTAATTTTTGTTTTTTAAACAGCCAGTGCCAAATGTAGCCAGATATAAGAATAGATTAAAGTGGCAGCTATAAAATAAATTCGGTGTATGATGTTTTAGAAGCAGAAAACTGTGTTCCAATTTGATTTTAGCATTAGTTTTCACAAGATTCAAAATAGGATTTTAATATAATGAATCTGAATAAAATCTTAAATGCTTATAGTAATTTTTGAAAAGAAAAATGAAAATGGTTGCAATTTAAAGTTATTTTTTGTTTATGTGTTTATTTAATAATATCCAATAGAAAACCATGGTAGCATTGACTGAATTTCAAATGTATTTTTCTGTAATTTACATTATAAACTCAATTTAATCAGAAGTTGGCCAAAAACAAAAAGTTATATTATTATCAAGCTATTTTTAAGAACATATGGTACATACTAACAGTCCTTTAGACCTTAGACCAGCTCTTTGCAGTGCGTTTGGATGCTATTTGTTTTTCCTGGCAACACAAAGGTTCCCAGCATGAAGCACGTTTTTCAGTGCTAGATCTTGGCATGTGTTTGCTTTACAAAGGGTCTGAAACCAGAGTTTAATAGCTTTGCTAATAACTAGTCAGAAAAACAATCAGTTGGCTTGGATATTTCCTGGTTTAACTTGAAATCAATAGAGCTAAGAGTAAGTTTGGCTTGGTACCAAAACAATTAACCCATCCAAAAATTATTGCGTATGGATATAGCACAGCAGTTAGCAGTATGAAAATGTTGATACTCTACATGTTACCTAAAAATTCTAGTTAAAAAAATATCTGTACACTGAATTTTGACATTTAAAAAAAATGGTCCTTTTTCAAGAAACATATCTCCTTCTGTTCACAAAAGCACAGAAAATTCCCAGCAAACAGTGAGTACACAACATGGAACCCACAGAGCCACAGCAGTGTTTCAAATTGAGAGCAAGCGGAATGTGACATTTCCTTTAATGCTGTTCTTAGACATTCATTATCATTAAGATGTTGCTTTCCATACCTGCTTAAGTAAGCATTTATCCCTGAGCTGTTAGGCTCCTTCTGCACTCTGTCTCCCTCCCACTGCGGCCAGATTTGCAACCCAGCTTTGCATCAGCAGTTACAAAAGGAAGGCATTTTTATACTTTATTTATGCTTGTCCAATAAATTGATGTAGAGGATGCATCCAGGTCTTCAGGAGATGACTAGAACTGGAAAAAAGTAGATGTGTGAGTGTGTCTTCCAAAGTCTGTTGATCTAACTTTTCATCCCTATCCATTTTACAGAATAAAGACATTTAATTTGTTTGACGACAGGAATACAATAGATGTGGACTGTCCAGCTCTTTTCTATGTTACTTTTTTTGGAAATTCAGTTTTTCTTAATTTTTAGAAACTGAATTGTTTGAATCAAATTAATTCCCACTCATGCATGTCTGCATGTACACAATGAAACACACTTCAGGAGTTACTCATGATGACAAAATCTTTCTTTTATTTCATGAGTGCATGCCTACCTGTGCGATACTTGGCTTTGGAAATAATTCATGTTGGGGCCTGCACTCATTACCTCATAGCAAAGATCCTACCTTCACTGCAACCCTGAACTCTAATAAGTCCAAAGGGATAACTTGGTGTGCAGCTCAGACCACAGCAGAGATGTTTAAAGTCCTGGAGTAGGGGAGTGGAGTAGAAGTACAAGTAGGCCTACTATGTAAAAAAAATTACTTGAGTAAAAGTATAAGTATTCTTTCAACACCATACTTAAGTGGAAATACGAAGTACTCAATTTTTTTTGTACTTAAGTATTGCAAGTAGAAGTATTTCAAAGTAAAAGTACAAGTAGGCCTACTGTGTATATTAAAAAAAGGCAGTCAAAAATGTAATAAATATTGTTTATAATATTTCAAACGTGTGGAAGGCCATACAGGTGTTTAAAAAAAACAGAAAACTACAACTGCATTACCAATCAGCAGCACTTCATCTACTATTATTTATTATTCCAGAGTCAGAATCCTGAGCTGACCCTTTATGCTAGCATGTAGCATACAGCTAGCCAGCTAGGTTAGCTTTAGCTAACGTTAGCTGCTACGTCCTGAGTGAACAGGGAGAACTGAACTAGCCCTTATTTACTAGCTTATATGTCATTGTATTTTTTAATTTACCTTGATAGATGGGGAATTTTTGAAGGCTATAATTAACAATCTTTCGGGAGGCTTTTTTTTTTAATAGGCTATGCTTGACCGTTCAAATCGCCAATGAGGAGCCAGTTTCACAAACCCTGACAGAGCTATCTATCGTTACGTTTACCCGTGAAAAATCGATCGGAGTTAAAGTATTGAAATAATCAAAAATATGTAGTGGAGTAAAAGTAAAAGTAGGGGAAAAAATATCTACTCCAATAAAGTACAGATACTGCATTTTGGTACATAAGTACAGTACTTAAGTAGTTCTACTTCGTTACTGAACATCTCTGGACTGCAGACAAGGGAAATGACGTTTCTTAATCAATTTGAGATATTCTTCATATACTGTAGATTCTTCTTTTGCACACACTGTACACCCTGCTGATTTATGGTTTATGTCTCTTTTAGAATAATTTTGTTGGTTCAAAAATGTTGTTTGATGCTGTGTTCTCCCTTTGTCTGGGTTCTCTTCAGGTACTCTGGCTTCCTCCTGTGGTATAAAATCATGCATGTTAGGTTACTTGGCCACTCCAAATTGCCCCTTGGAGGGAATGTGAGTGGTGTGGTTCAAACTGCCAAAATTTCACTTAAAATATTTGTTTGTGACATTTTACCCCTTAATATTCTCGTTTCTGGTATTTTGCTGTACAAATGTACAGTTCTGGACTGTACTATATACATTTTAGTGTGGAGAAAGGAATAAAGGTAAATAATTGGTTAGTGTTCTTAAGCTGTTAAGATCTGATATTTGTAGGGAAAATATTCATCATGGATGTGTAGTGGTGATGGTATCAGCAATGGTATGATTAATTAAAGTGTATTATTGATACTTTTCATAGCTTTGGATTTAATCACAGTGAGACTATAGTGCTCTTTCACTGCTATCATATTTCTATAATTGTTTATGGGTAAGGTTAAGCAGTTCATTTCTTAAGATTTATTACAATTCACCTTCACAGGGCTGCAGTGGTTTTAATGGGTTTCATCCCATTAAAATACAAATTGTTGCGACTTAACAAAAATGTACAGATCATTGGAGCTCACTGGATAAACCTCCAAAATCTCAAAAAGTTAAGGAATAATATGTCAGGAGAGACTTGTTAAGTGTTAAAAAATCCACTACCTGTCAATAGACATAGGGATTGTTAAAAGTCTACAGGTAAAGAGTCCCAATTTTAGTGTTTAGTGTCGTGCTGGTGTGATTGTTGTGCAGCCTGCATGAATATGAAGCACTCTGCCTTCAATTACAATTTTCAAAAACCCTTTGTCCATTATTCAATCCAACATCTACAAAATGCCCTGCCTTTTTCCCTGTCCACTTTTATTGTTTGCCAATGAGAAATGGAAGCGACACCCGCAAACTGCTCTCAGTGAAATATATGGTTTCTAGCACTATAGAAGGATCTGTGTAGATTATTGACAGAGCTGCAGCTTGTGCCTCTTACAGCAATGATTGATGCCCCTTGCTGCCATAGTTGTATTTGGGAATCTATCAACAGCTAGTAATTATGTGTACGTGTTTGGGGGGGGCCCAGGTTTAATATATTGATTCACTTCAACTTCAGTTCCCACTCTG
>CAJRST010010001.1:13616796-13628935 GCA_907169785.1 Menidia menidia
GTATGTATGTATGTATGTATGTATGTATGTATGTATGTATGTATGTAATCATCATGGACAAAATAAATACCAAATGTTAATATTCTTGTATTATGACAAGTAAAGAAAGGAATGATTACGTTTCTGCAGAAAAAGACTGATAAAAAAGGACATTAAGTAAAAAAAGAATTCTGTTAAAGATAAAAAAAAATCTAAAAATTTCCTTTTTTCTCTTTATTCATGCATGTGTGTTTTATAGTCAATTATTCTAGAGGTAACTTTTTCAGTAGATCTGATTGTAAATCAAATAAACTGTGGATTCACGCTGAGTAAAACTGTACTAACTTACTAACATGATACTGCTGCAACGGTTTTGCAAGGTTTTTGCGCTTTTGTGTTTTTCCACATCTTGAAGCATGACAACGATTTCGATTTTTGAAAAGTAATTATTTGATGTTTGATTGGGTAAAGTAAATGCTATTATATTTGCTTGTAAATGTGGATATAGCAACCCACATCAATTCTTATGCATACAAAAACATTGTACCTACTTTTTTTGTAAGTAACAATGTTGATTTGAATCAACCTGGCACTACATAAAAAGGTGGAAATCATAAATATAACCGGACAGTCTTGGTGAGAACCCCATTATTGCGTCATCCAGTGCCTATGTTGTACCTTTAAATATGTCACTGTCTGTGCTAAAGGCTTCTTTACTTTCTTTTTCAGTTTCAAATTTCAACTCATCACTTGTTTCTTGTTACCTACAGTATTTGTGAATGTGCATCCACTAGTCCACTCTTTTCAATTAGTCCTCCTCACTCCGTTATCTGGCGCTGTTGTTTTGGTCGGATACTGCAGTTCTGTCAGCCTTTCATGGACATCACAAAAATGAAAAATGGACTCTCCCGAACTGGTTCTAAATCAACACTGCTCTGTAAATATAATAAAAGTATCAAGTTGTTACCATATTATTCAGAATTTCAGCCTCAGAAAGACTGAACATAGGTAGTTTCTACATGGATAGAAATCATTAAAAACACAACACAACTGTTTTGCTATATAAACAATTAAATCACAACTTGATTTAATGTATTTATTTTTAAGAAAATACAAAAAATACTTGCTATTTTACCTATTTCTGTGCACTTGTTAAGTGAAAAAGCAGCTTTAATGTGTATAAACTCTACTTGAGTTTTGATTAATTACAAATGTGCCGCGGGGCAACCTTTAACATGGATTGAAGAGTCTTTACTAATGAGCACTTTTTTCACTTTACCAGTGTATTCTGAAAGCAGTTTGTTACCTCATGTTTAAATGGACAGTAAACGATTAGTGTTGTAAATTTCACAATTAAGAAAACCAAACAAAGACTGTTCCAATGACACTGAATTCATTATCTTTATGTGTCAATGCAGCTTATGTCTGTTCTGTTTTTTACTATTCATTGGGATACTTGGCTTGCAATGTGGAAATTGACTAAATAAATGCCTCTTATTGTTTTGTTGTTGTTGGAGGAGGTGCTTAACATAATGTTTTAAACCATCAAGCATGTTGCCTGTATTTTTTTTTAAGTATGTGTTTCATTGGTTTTCAACAACAAACAGGCCATGATAAAGTATCAAAACAACACTACACCAATAAAACCAATAACCAATAAAGTAACCAGTAATAACCGGTAAAGTAGCTGCCAAAAGACTATAGCAATAAAAACAATGAATTAAGAAAATAAAAGAATAAAAAAAACAGGAAACACAGGATGGGTCATATTTGGCTCAGAGGTTCAGAAGAAAAATAATTTGAAATAATAATAATCAGGCAGAAGACTCAGTAAAAAAAAAGATAATAAGTAATTGAACAACACAGTGTTGTGCTTGTTATTTTTAACGAGCAATATTATAGCCTTGCAAACATATTGAGTGCTTTTATAATTGGAAGAAAGAATTACAAAACCCTATGAGAGTCAAACCGAGTCACAATGAAATTAGTTTTAATCCAAACTCAAATCTTGTGGGATACTGTATTATACAGAGTGTATACACAGTTATTAAAAATGACAGATGCTGAAATTGTGGTCAATATATTATTTTGGCTTTTCATTTCAACATACACCCCCATAAGATGTTTGGTGGATTTCTGACATTCAATCCTGTTCATAAACAACGCGCCGGCATCTGATTCCATGACTTTATCTGAAATATGATGTAGTGGTTTTCTTTTCAACCATGTATATAAACAAAACAAACAAACTCTTTAGCTCCCCGTGATATAGGACTTGTTAACATGCTGAGCCTATAGCGTAAATCCATGCCATGCAAAGCCTGTTTCCTTCTTATTTATTGTGAATTAGCATATTTCTTATATTATCTCTACTTTTGTTGAAAATCTTGGCGGATTTGCATAGCACAATTGCTGTAAGTCATTTCGGTGTAATACTTGGTTCCTCGATGAGAAATGCAGCTCTAAGCCAGAGCAGATACTGGAGCTAAAAACTGCTTCTTCGTAGTGCTGACATTGATATGGTTTTCCTTCTCTCCCTGAGAAGCAATTGAAAATCTCTGTCCCGGTGGCCAAGTTTTACATAAGAGAATGACTGAGTCACATCTCACTCCCACAATGCTGACATTCAATCACTGAGCCATCCTGTCCTTTCACTCTTACACTGGCTGTATGTGTTAACTGATTATAGACTGATTGTACTTCTTTCATCTCTTTTCAGGAGAAAGCTTTGGCCCTTCTGCTAGAGTCACTGTGGATTTATTTATTGATTTTTTGCCAATTTAGCCTTTTTGACACTCGTGCTTTTTCTGATGTACTATCAATATAGAGTATGAGCTTGTGGGAGATTAGGGGGAAAATGTCAATTGTAAGAAATTGGACCGTACTAAGAGATTTAGTTTTTTTTTACTAACCTCCCGAGACCTAGCTTTTATTGGATGTGCATTTTTGCTTTCTCCAAGAAAAATGGGTTTTCTTTGGGCCGAATAAGTTTCATAACTAGACTCTGTCATGGTTCAGGTAGTTTTCCCTGTTAGGGACAGAAGTTTTATCTTTGTAATGAATTTGTATTCATGTGTTTAATGTTTTATTTTTTAAATTAAATTTAATTCAACATTTTGATTACTTTAAAAAATGGTTTTGAAGGTGCACATTACTTAACAACAACATTTAATTTCACAATAGACACATGACTGGTTGAAAACATATAAAGCCATTTTATTTTAGATTTCAAACATTAGTGTCTATTAGTATCATGGTACAGTGAGACAAAAATACAATGTCCTCATATCAGGAGACAGGGTCTCAGGAGGCTAAAATTTGAGTAAAAGAAAGAAAGATAACAGCAGAATTTCAGGAATCTTATTAAACTGAGTGATTATCAAGTTCTTTTAAATCATTTTATGTTGAGGACTTCAATGCACAGTAGTGCAAAACAGAAAATAAATACGTGAAAATAAGTAAAGGCTAATCTCATCATTTCAAGTCTGACAAATTAGTAGTTAAAGATTTCAGAACAACATGGAAGTGTTTGCCATGATTGATTTATAATTGATATATAATTTCATCCCAGCACTAATGACAACTTGTACATCACTGAGATGCCAATGGTTTAAATTATGCTTTGTATGGATTTATGTTGAACACACATTAAATTAAATTAATTGATGTATTATTTACTTTTATTTTGTCTATTTTCTATGGTAACTCTGGGTGTAAAAATATGATAAAAATGTATTAACTATCCTCTACTGTTTTCATTTGCTAAGTTCTTCCTTCTATCAACACTGTCTTAACCATCTTTCATGCTAGTTCATTTTTTAAATATAAAACTTTCTTATCGTGATACAACAAATAAAATAAAAAAAATCAAAGTTGTTTAATTGATATTAAGTGTTTAATTTAAAATGCAACTTTGTCATGTCATACCAATATCAAATGTAATTTAAACAGCGGTAATGAATTTTTTCCAACTTTAGGTCGCTCAGGTATAAATATCTGAACAAAGGCGACCATTAATTATTGCAGCATTTTCATCACCGCTGTTTGATCACCTCCCTTTCCTTTGTGCTTCAGTGCCATCCTTTTGGGGACTGGTGAACTCGGCCTGGAACCTGTGCTCAGTTGGAAAGAGGCAGTCGCCTGTCAACATTGAGACCAGCCACATGATTTTTGACCAGTTCCTCACGCCCATAAAACTGAACACGGGTGGACGCAAGGTAAACACACACAAATACAAACACACACGCACATACACACGTGATGGCTGGGGCCTGTTTGCCTGGCTGGCCCCTAGCTGCCTGTTTGTGGTAAGTCTACTTTTGTTTTATTTGCTCCCTGAACATGGCTTACTACACTCACTTAGTGTGATTGTGTTGGTTGCACCTTCAGAGCTATTGGAGGTTGATAAGGTGTGTGTGTCCCTGATCGATGCTCTTGACTGCTGTTTGTGTTGGCAGACAATGTGAGCTATTTGTCTGACAAACGCTCTTCTGGAGATAAAATACAACATCAGTCTCCTGTTTAAAGATAAACGAGGTCCCTGTTCTGTTTAAAAGAAATCTTGGACTTCATCCTGCGGCTTTAGGAGACAATATCCTATTCTGTGGATTAGCGGGACATATTGTTTGTGATTTCGTCCTGTTTAGCGGTACACCAAGGACAGAAAAAAAATGTTCCATTCTGTGCCATATGACAGCAGCTAATTGGGAAGCCTTCACAGATGGGCCGTCTTCAAAAGTGCTCAGTTGCATTCTGATATTAGTGTTACGAGTGGTTTATGTTTACATACCAGCAGCGAGTGCAGGTTTAGCCTTGAGCAATGAGAGAGCGTATAGGATGCGGATTACCACCCATGGTGCGTTTCTGCTCCAGCCTTCTTCTTACAGATCTTAAAATAGACCTATGTATAGTCATTGAGCTCCCTTTTGATCTGGGTTTCAGTTTCTGCTTTATGGTTAGACTTTTAGAATTGACTGGAGATCCATCTGTTCTCAGAGAGAATAATAAAATCATAAGGAAACGGGCAATCAGAGTAGTAAGCTCACATGGTGTTCCACCTGCATGATGTCTTCTCAAATTGAAAAATAGATTGAATAATTCCTCTGTGTCTACCTTCAAGGACTCCATAGTGAGAGCAGCAACCCTGTGGTGTATTCAGACATGCGACATCTCTTACAATGGTACAATTTCATTTTCAGGTTAAATCCTAGAGAATGACAAGGGAGCAGGGGAGAGATCAAGACAGAACTCTTATACTTAAGATTATATCTCAGTGTCAGCATTTTAGAGATATGCCACCTTGAAACTGCCCCCATTACAAGGAATGAACACTATGTGGTGATTTGTTCAGACACAGCCTGAAACCCGTCCCTGTTCACTGTCCTTGAGCAAAGTCTGGGAATCGTGAGTGGTTTGTGTCCACTTCGAACGACTATTACAGAGGGATTGAGAGCGTTTGTGATCCACAAAAAAGCCCAATAAATAACAATTAAAGTTAAACAGTAAATGAGGTGGTCGCAGGGTCTTGTAAGCATCAGCAAATGGATTGTGTTGGTAAAGAAAGATTTTCAGAGAGTACTCTATTAGGGTTACGTCAATTTGTTTTCACCTCTTAATAAAATTCATGAGAACACACTGTTGCAGCAATATTTGTTACCTAACAGCACGTAACTTTTATAATAAGGGATTTCTATCTCTATGGTCACAAATAAATGGTCAAGCTTATTTTCACAACAAACTGTATCTTTGGTTGGTTTTACTGCTGACATTTCTCCTCACTGATCCTGCATTTACTTCCCTTTTTGCCATATTTTTACCGTATACAGCCGCCACTACACTGTGCTGTCACACAGTTTTCACACATAGGTGAGGTCAGAGTACCATTTAACTCACTTATAAGTTGGTGCAATTGCAGTACTATCGGAGCTTTTGACAACATATAGGGTAGTCTTTTATTTAACAAAATCACTGAGTATGTTTAAATCCACACTGTAGATTATCATGCAAATGATTGAAGTAAATTTGCATCAGTAGAACATATTTGTCTTGTCCAAAAGGATTAATAAACATTACCTTCACCATCCATCAACAACATAAAGAAGATTGTACCTGGCAAGGCATACCTATTAGTTATTACAGATGGCTTAAACAAATGGCAACTTGGCATCAGTAGCCCCAATAAATTGGACCACTTTAGAATTTAATTAATTTGAATTGATTGGATTTGGATGAGGATTGTCTTGTAATTATTTGGATTCTAGTTAGCCTGAAATGCACTACATTTTTTAAGTGTGCCTAGATTGAGATTATTTAATTTGGTCAACTGTCAAACTGAATTCAATACAACATTTTGAATAAACTCAATTGTGCATGTAAAGTAGATGCATGCTATTTGTAACATTTATATGTAATGTAGGCTATTTTCAGGTGTTTAGAATTACTTTGATAAATAATCTAAATGACTGCTGTCAGTCATTCGTGAAGTATTACTTTAGTTTGTAATATGATGGCTATTTAAAATAGATTATTAATTCATTTTCTATGGAAGTAAAGTTCCAACTGCCCCAAATATTTTTCTACAATTAATTGAAAACATTTTTTATTGTTATTGATTTGCATAACATTTTTAGTGATTCCAACCTTCTTATCTATTTGTAAGAATTTTTTTCTAAAGCCCAAAAGCCATTTTTGACTTTTTTTTGGCTTCCCCCCCCTTCCGCATTGCCCGCAGTGGCACAAATGTAGTATGTTGTGTCTCCATCTCTCTGAGCACCTGAGCTGTCAGCTGCTGAACACAAAGCCCGCTTGGGCTTGTCAGTGCTGATTCATCTGTGCTCTGTCTGTTTGGCGCCCAGTCAGCCTTGGCCAAACACGCAACGGAGGCCGGTAAAGAGCTTCCGCCACCGCTCGCTTCGACTCAACACAGAGAGAGCTTAAGCCTGCTTTCTGCCCTGGAGGGAGGCGAGCAGGAAAGATTAACCCTCCCAATCCCCTTCCCCTCATCCTGTAATACACAACACAGAGATGAACAATACACAGAGAAGATGAACACCTCTTTTAATAGATTTTTTGCGCTGCATAATATGGCTAATGAACAGTTAAAGCAAATTAAATTGACCTCCAAAGAGAAATTTTAATTAACGACAGGGAGACATAGAAGGCCATGTGCGATGGATTGCAGGAATCATAGTTATTAAAAAGGCATTATTAATTGAATATTTACGCTTCCATAGATGAGCTGCAATTACTTGAAGAGATTTTAATGAATTTAATCACTTTGGAGCCTGGGAGGAGAAAGGGGTTTATTTTTTACAGCCCTCTCTCATGAAGTGTTTCTAGCAAATTTATAGATAATCCTTCTGGAACGATACTCAAAGAATTTTGCACCCTTTGCTTGCTTAACTTTCCAAGATGAATACATACTAACTAATGTATAAGAATAACTATGTACTGGTTCTCCATTGGGGTTGTCAGACTATCTCCCAATTTTATTAAAGTATTGGTTGCAACTGAAAGACAGTGTGAGGCAAAAACTGCTTTTATACAACTTCTGGGCCCATTCATTATTTTGTTGTTGTTGTCATTTGTATATTATGGTTCAGAAGATTTGTATGCTGAGTCAAAAGTGTCATTAAATATGGACAGTTTTTTAGTGAATGTTTTTCCCACGATAAAAATGAAATAAAATTCAAATATTGTGATGACAAACCCTTATATGCTGGCCCTTAATCATCATATAAAGCCAAACAGAGCAATAAAAAGTGAAAATAAAACACCAATAGCACCACACTTGACAACAACAAAATGAGGCAAATAAATAAAATAAATAGATAAGTCCATGTGACGATGAATATAAAGATGTAAAAATGAAACTTACTCATTGGAAATTTCACATGTATATACTCACATTTTGAAGCACTTTCTTCGGTTTCATATTGGACATGGACGACCACACACGACCAATTCTTACCAATTTCGGGATGCTGCAATACACATTTTGTACAGGCCTGGTGCTGAAGCCATTGAACAATATATTACCTCATAAAATACAGACAGAAGGTCCCGGTCTCCCGGGGATTTCAACTGGGAACCTTCTTTATGTGAGGGTTTACTCTTTGCTAATGCCAAATAAAACAAAAGTGCAGGTTGTTTCAATACTTACATTACATTTTCAACAGTGGACCCTATATCCATAAAAGTACATTTTTCCTTTATTTTGGCCCACTCATTTGCTTTATCACACATATATGTGAAACTGGATGTTGTTTAAATCTTTTCTTTTGTTGTGCATTATCAGCCAAAATGGTTCTTGATATGTTGGATGATCCTCCTGGCAGATGTACAATAGTTTTACTGAAAACATAAGTGATAGGAAATTTCGTCTGGACACCCATAGCTCATGTTGGTAGCTCAGAGATAAAACCATCCACCATAAGGTGCTGGCGGAGAGCAATCTGTAAAGTAGTGCAGTGTTCTGACACAGATAGAAGTGTAAACATAGAGACATCTGTGGTGATCAGTGATGAGTGATCGGCACTGAACTGTTGAGGGACAAACATAAAGCACCCAGAAAGCTGGGGAAAATACTGTGAAAATCTTATTGATGATGGCCGCAAAGCTCATTTAACACCGGATTTGTCATGCTTGTTATACTTGTGTCTGAGTTGTAAAGACTGGCCGCAAATTAAAATGGCAGTTCAATTATAGCCTCTTTTTATCTGTCAGATATTATGATTTTCTGTCAGAACTTATATACGTAAGGCTAACTTTATAATTCAGTAAAAAGCTTGAATATCTGGATATGGGAAATCCCTTTTCTTTATTGACAAAGCGTTATTACCTGGAACAAGGAAGACAGATTTTATGTTCTATATGTTGGACTGAAACGTCACTGTGCTTGGATGTGAGGAATAAAAAACTATTCCCTTTGCTCCTGGCACAGTTGTGATATTGGCTGTCAGCTTTCAATCGCAGATACAGCCAGTCACAGTCACCCACCTGTCGTCATTCAGATCAGGGATTAAAATCTAAATGGAAACTGACATTTCAAATGTCTAAATTCTGGGGGCTTTCGCACAGAGTCAGCAACACATGTTTTCCAATGACGGGGATAAACTATATTGGTAGATTGGTGCTGTCTCATTTAAGAGACTGCATCATATCTATATATATATATATATATATATATATATATATATATATATATGTGTATGTAATGTTTATATCTTTCGTGTTCTTCAACCTGTTGTGTCACACCACTACCTTTTTTGTTCCATCCATGAGACCGTGGTCGACTCTCTTAGTGAGTGTAAGAGACTTAAACAGGTCTTTATTCTTCACCCTAACACTAGGTTTGAAGTTTGTTAATAGAAAATTTTAGCATACCAAGTTTAATTTATGATGCAGGGCACAGAAGGCATACCAAGCAAAATGGCCGCATCTCACTTTTTTTGTGAGTTTGTGTGTGACATGCAAACTCCTCAAAGCTCCAGAAAGGTCCTGGTTCCCCTGGGGACTCAAACCAGGAACCCTCTTGCTGTGAGGTGCCGGTGCTAATCCACAAAAATCTATCTCAAAGATTGTCCCCGAGTCTGTCTAAATCTATGATAGTGAGGGTTTCTCCTTTGCCAAGATAATCCATCCCACCTCACAGATCTGGCTTACCGAGATGCTCATTAGACATCATGATAATTGCACAGGAATTCCTTAGCCTATGTTCAGTGTTGGGTAAGTTACTTTAAAAATGTAATCCGTTACAGTTACAAGTTACCTTGTTTAAAATGTAATTGTAGTGTAAACTTTTTCGATTACTTAAAAAAAGTAATGTAACTAATTACTTTTGATTACTTTTTGATTACTTTAAGGTTTTAATGAGTATTAACCCATGATTAATTTTAGCATGTTATTATTAGCTATTGGCCGCAGCTAGCAGTTCAAGGCTAACGTCTTGTTAATGATCATAAACAACGTAAATAAATACATAAATAAATCGGAGACAAGGGGGCACAGCGACGGCAGGTCAGTCGTATCCGGATACAACATTTTAGTATCTATACTTTTTTAAGTATGGATACTTTTGACAACCCTAGTCTGAAATGTAGGACATGTCCGGGAAAAAGAGGACGTCTGGTCACCCTACAGTTGGGTAGGCTAGGTAGGCTAGGCTAGGCTAGGTCATAGACATCGATAAACGTTTGTCATGCATCAACACCAAACAGTCAAATATTAGTAAATCAATACGCTTCGTCTATCAGTGAGTTGCATATTTTGCAAAGGTTTCTCTTTATATTTTTTAAAAAATGTAACTAAATTTGTAATTCTTAATATTTTCAGAAGTAACTGTAACTCAATTACATATTTTCTCATTGTAACTGTAACGAATTACAGTTACTCTTTTTTTGTAATTAAATTACGTAACGTCGTTACATGTAATCCGTTACTCCCCAACACTGCCTATGTTCAAACTGCAGCCTGAAAAGAGCTAAATCCAATTTTTTGCCCTTATACAACCTATATCTGATTTTTTCATCACAGTCTGAACAAAACAGGTAGGATTTTTACAAATGCGACCCACTTGGATTTATTGGTATCTGATCTTTTCAAATGTGAGCTGTGTCTGTATAGCCAGGTGGTATTTATCCAACCTGCATATCACTTATGCTCGAGAAACGCCACTATTCTGTATCCTGCTACATAAAAAAACAAAACAAAAAAAAACAACAGCCATGGTGGATGACACTGCAGTGAACAGTCACAGGGGAAAAAGCGAGGTTTCCGACTTGATTCATGTTTGGGGAGATAGTTCTATCCAGGCCAAACACGAGGAGTCTCATCAGAAACAGGCGATTTTTGTAAGCATTTCCCAAAAAATGGCCGAGCATGCGTATAAACGTTCATTACCGTCCATATTTACTTGGACAAACACTGAGCACGTTCACAACTTTGACTTTGTGTCCTCTACTACAGTTTGGGTTTGTTTATAGTCCACACAGGATCTGACATACAAGTCACATATATTTGGAAATGTAAACAACAAGCAAAACAAAATTAATAAGCATTGAGCACTAAGGCCTCCAATGTTCAGTTTTAGCACGCACAGAACGCAACAGATGTCCCAAGTTTTGAGGAAACGTGCAATTGGCATGCTGAAAGCAAGAATGTCCACCAGAGCATTTGCCCATGAGTTGAATGTTAATGTCTCTACTATGAGTTGTTGCCAAAGGCGTTTCACATTCAACATGTTCACATCGAAGATCGTCTGAGACCAGACACTCAGACAGACGCAGCAACAGTCGGTTTGCAGAATCAAGGAATTTCTGCAGAAACTGTGTCAGAGAAGCTCATATGCATGCTTGTTGTCCTCATCGGGGACTTGACCTGACTCCAGTTTGTCATTGTAACCGACTTGAGTGGCCAAATGCTAACGTTTGATGGCATGTTGGAGAGGTGTTGTCTTCATTGATGAATCCCGGTTTTGACTGTTCAGGGCAGAACGTGGACAGTGTGTGTGGCATTGTGTGGACGAGCTGTTTTCTGATGTTAGTGTTGTGGATCGAGTAGCCAATGGTCCCACGGTGCTGGTAGGGTTATGGTATGGGCAGGCGAATGTCATGGACAACGAACACAGCTACATTTTAATGATGGCATCGTGAATACAGAGAGTACTGTGATTAGATCCTCAGGCCCATTGTTGTTGCATTCATCCAGGACCATCACCTCGTGCTGCAGCATGGTGATGCACAGCCCCAGGAACTGATCTGTGAACAATTGCTGGAGGCTGAAAGCGTCACAGTTCTTGTATGGCCAGCATACTCAATAGGCATGTGACCCATTGAGCTTGTTTTGGGACGTTCTGAATCGGTGAATACCACAGTGTGTTACAGTTCCAGCTAATGTCTAGCAACTTCACACAGACATTGATGAGGAGTGGACCAACATTCCACAAGCCACAATCAACAACCTGATCAACTCTATGCTAAGGAGATGTGTTGGACTGCTTCAGTGCAATGAAAAAATCAATGAAAAATCACTTTTTTTGCACCCTACAAAGACAAGGCGTGGCAAGACTAGATAGATAGATAGATAAATAAATAGATAGATAGATAGATAGATAGATAGATAGATAGATAGATAGATAGATAGATAGATAGATAGATAGATA
>CAJRST010010001.1:13628945-13644010 GCA_907169785.1 Menidia menidia
ATAGATAGATAGATAGATAGATAGATAGATAGATAGATAGATAGATATGAGGTGATTTCCTCTTCTACAGTACTTAAGCTTGTAAGTGTGACCATCTCCTGTCAAATACAATTGTTAGCCACTCTACAGGCAAGAGTCAATGGCCCAATAAGTCTGCAAACAAAAGCTGATGTCAGCTACAAGCCAGAGAATGCATTACAATAATGTAAATATTCATGTATGCAAAATATGGTCCAAATAAATAAGACACAAATTTGGTTTGGCTGAGTGAGTTTGATGGTAAATCCAAAAAGGGAGCTGATCCTCTGCATGAAAACATGACATTATCTGACTGAGGTCTGCCCTCACTTGGTTTCATTTCCTCTGAAACACATAAGCTGGGAAGCTTAGGGATTCTTCACATGTCTCCAGTTTCTCAGATAACTGTATGTGGAGTGGTGATGTTGGAGCTGCATCCAGGGCATATCCATCTGAATCTCAATCATGAACTGCGCAACTGAGGTGCAGGAGGGAAAGATGTGTAAAAGTGAGATGTAGTAAGCCGGCCTGAGAAGCAGCCATGTTTCTTTTCTCTTTGTTATTGTTGAGATTTTAAACTCGGACTCCCAAAAAATATATCAGTGTGACCTTAAAGGTACGTAAATTGTGAAATGTTAGCATTTCACTGTAGTTTATAATATACATGACATGACACAGGATGTCAGTCTTTAGCATATCTTAATGATTTAGGTCTAACCACGCATTTTTGTCTTTAACCATTAACATATTTTTTATTCATGCAACATACTTAGTTGTGTATTTTTAGTCATTACCCTAACCAAGCGCTACAAACACCAAAGTTAAATATGGAACTGTCCTTTGAGAGAAGTGTCTTCTTATTATTTGACAAGACACAGAATCTTGTATTACCCCCAGTATGCTCCATAATGCTGATATGGAAGTGTATTTTAATTTCAGTTTCCAAAAATGAAAATGAATTGATACGAGCAAATCTTTAGATATATTAGATAAGTGTTCAGATAGCATTTTTAGTTTTTTTTTACATGTTTTTCATTCATGGGCAACTTTCAGTAATACCCTCTATTTCATTATTGGTAGTTATCACATGGTAACAACATATCATCTGCCTCCATTTCTGAATCCAGTACATGGTATTCTTAACACCTTTCTTATATCCATGTTATGTATGTATAACTTTGTGACAAGTCATATGAATAACATGTTACACTGACACTGTTTAAAGAAACAAAACAAAAATATTTCAAAAACAATATTTTTATGTCCCTATGAACACAACTTGAATGATGATGGGATGATGCCAACAGTATATACATTTGACTCAATGAATTAGTCAATAAATTATTTAAGTCCTGATTTTCAGCCATGTCCAATGTTGATAACTAACTTTGTAAGTCGCTTTGGATAAAAGCGTCTGCTAAATGCATAAACATTAAACATTAAACATGATAAGATTGTATTATCATATAACACAAATTGTGTAATAACCCTCAAAATAATGGAATACATAATTATTTTAAATCTTTAACAATGAGCAAGAAGACAGTATTGCCTCTAAAATCCTAAAGGACTCTCTCACAGCGTTGAAACTGGGTCACTGGCTCTGCTACGGTAGATGAAATCAATCTGTCACCCATCAGGGCTGTGTGGGTCTTTGTGACTTTTGAAATAATTTAGCTTAACAAGATTAGTAGACTTCTCAGAACTTTAAAGTGAACGTTGGTAATTAGAGAGCAGACACTGACAGAGCTATCACATCAACAATTTGTTGACCATACAAGTATGGGTAAGCACACCATGATGGGTGCATCATGGGAAGCTGACAACTTTCTGACAGATTGTGAGATAAAAGTAAAAAGGTGTGCAGATATTGTGGTATAGTACCTTCCAAATTCCTTCACCCTGCACAACCAGTGGGAATAGTTAATAGATAGATTAATAGATAATAGATAGATAATTGGATGACGATTAAAGCGTTCAATCTGGGATCAAACCAAAAACGTATCTAATAAGTAAACCATTTTATACATGTCATATATATATATACTGTATATACATATATATGTTGTATAGTAAGTTACACTTTGCTGACAGAACATGGTAGTACCATCCTTGTTATGCAAGAGAAATTGTTTCAACTGCAAACAAAACTTACCAACAGCATTTGCAACTAGCATGGAAGGTTTTCCCAACATAATGAATTATATGCAGTGCAACCAAATTTGGGAGGAATATTCAATGTTTAGTTTACAGTGAAAGTAGCATGACAGGGATGCTATAGATTATATTAGCTGTGCACATTTTTAACGCATTTACCAGATTTTTTTCTTTTTAAGATTGTGTCAACTCTAACCCTAAAATGGTTTTCTCCTTAAAACATTTCCAGACAAACCATACTTATTCAATATTTTTCTAATTCTAAGGTTATGAACTTTTAAATATTTATATTAAACATTCATGTGAATTCTGAGATGTAGCTCTTTAGTTTTGATAACTCCTCTGAGCATAGCACAGTCACATAGAGACTGAACATAAGTTCAGCTTTAGGTTTTGATGTAACTTGTCCAGGCCTGTAAGAAATATTGTGCATTTTGCATTTAGTAGACGCTATATCCAAAGCGACTTACAAAACTATCAACTTCCTTGAATGGTATCTGCTTCCAAATGAGTGTTCTCACAGTAGAAAGATGGATTCCAAAGGGTGACCTCATGACCAATTTCAAATTGATGGGCAGCAATAATTGCTTCTTTAAGACCAGTGAAGATATATTTTTTCTATGGCATTGTAATAAGTATCACTCCAGACCAGCGAATTGACAAAACTTCTGCTTTTAAAGTGATGCACAGACTATTATGCAAGTTGATTTTATCAACAGCACCTGGCTGCTAACTATATTAACTTGTGTAAAATGTAATAGTGCAATCGTTTTTTCAGTTTTAACATTTTGCTTTACTTTTGCTAAGAAAATAAAATGTTAAGTTTTGTTAATCTAAAGATGAGTTAGATCATTAAAGGACCTGGCAAGGATTTTATGATGTCTTTAAAAACAATAAATGAAAGGAAGGTGATTATGTGCAGTTTATCATGTGCAATATATTTTTTAATTTGTGCAGATGATTCTTTGTTTAGACTGATGTCATGTTTGTGTGGTGCACGTAATACTTGACCCAGCAATCAAACAGGGCAGAGTTCTGTTTACTGAAATTGCCATCACACTTTTCTGATGCTTGGCAACGTATTCTTCAATATCACTGTGTCACTCACCCAGAAATCTTTAATATTGCTTTCAGGCACTTTCTCAGGCCTAACAGTAGAATTCCTCTTCATTGTAACTTGTTGAACAGCTGCAGCATTTCAGGATTCATACAATGCCACAACATAACTCATAATCTACCGTGGATTTCCTGATTTTCTCATTTCTCCAAAGTTTGCTAATAAAAACATCATTTTATGACACAAAAAAGCCGCATTGTTGTCAGAATTTCTCTCAACAACTGGCCTTTCAAAAAGAGATTGGTTTAAAACAATCTTACTCTAAAGAATGGATAAAACTTCAGAAATCCACAAAAAGTCTCATGAAATTGTTGCAGTTATCATAACAAAGTGTTGCTAATACCTTTTTTGAACATATAGCGTGCAATTTTAATAACTTTATCAACATGTTGAAGCTTCAGCATTCATTCAATTAGACATACTAACTCACAAGTAATTGACATTCACATTGTGTTTGTTTGCAAAACAGCCATGTTGAATGGAGGCAGATATCAAATATGTCAACTGCAATGTTATTTGTAGCTGGAGAAAACATGATAAAAGCACTGTAAGTCTATGTCAATGTTTATGTAGTTAAACAGGTTGAAAACGATAAGATTTAATAAGAGTTTGGTTGCTATCAGATTCATTATAAGCAGTTTGTTTGAATCCTGGTCTTCTTAGTGGGTATAATAAAACAGATATGAGGCTACACCGAGTCCCCCGATACATTACCGCCTTTGGAAAGGAAGATGAAGTGCTAAAGATAGAATGGACGGAAGGAATCTTTGCTTCCTTGGCTGTGACTCCCTGAGGTGTGGGAACGAGCAGTAAATCCATCTTCTTGTTGAATAAGCACTTTATTGTAGCAAAATTATCGCACTTTTTTATTGATACAGTTTAGTGACAACATTCAAAGCCCTGCACTTTACAGAAATGTTAGCATGTGGGATCAGATGGGATCAGCTGATCTTTCACCACAGTAAACACAACGGAATTTAAATATTGTGTTAGTTTATGTCACAGTTAAAGATGCTAAAAATGTGATAAAATAAATTAAACCTAGCCTAAAATTCCCTTGAAAGAATCTTTGATACGATTGTTAAAGTAATTCTGTCTGATATTATCATGCAAAGACACTGCCCTGATTTCTGCTTCAGTTATGATGCAACCTTTTTTTTTATTTGATCAACTCCGTTTTATCCACTTCGATTTAATAATATTCCCACTAATGGTGAGCTTTGTCATTTCTCAGTTGAATATTCCCTATATATCCTAATATTCATGGAAAGCTACAATTTTACCTGCAAATACTTACCAAATAAAGTAGGTGACTAAGCTTGGTTAATATCAGTATTTCAAAATCACCAGGAGACCACATTGTAGTCGGTCTGTGGATTTATGTCAAGTGAAAGCTGTGTTTTACTTTTCCCTGATTGCCCTAAATTCAGCGAATTGATAGGTTGATCACTGAGAGGGACCTATGTCGCTCAGATTTCCACCACTTTTAACCTCCTGAAACCTCCTGAGACCTCCATAGTTTTTACTTGGTGTGCATTTTTGCTTTTTTTTCTATGGGATAAGAAGGATCTAATAAGTTTGATAATAACTAAACATTTTCCTGGTACAGATAGTTTTTCTTCACATAGGCTCAGTGGGTTTATCTTTATTTTTAAAAATGTTTGCTTATTTATTTGATTAAATGTTTTTGCAATTTGGCTCTGACGGTCCAAATGACTTATTTGCAAAAAAATTGAATTACACAATAAGAACATGATTGGTTGAAAATGTGTAAAACGATTTCAGAGGACTCCTAATTCATCTCATCCAAACAAACTGAATGAATACTTGCTGTTAAATGAATCCTGTCAATGTTTCCTGTCAATGAGAAATCCAACTGTCCGTGTGTTCTCAAAATTAGAAAGATAGTTATTTCTTGTTCAGGCTTTTTGCACATTTTGTTGCTTATTTAAAACTTTGGAATTGGCTTTGCACAAATTAAAATACAGCTGCCACTGTGGATAATGAATAGGACTGATTGTCTTGGAATGAGACTCTGAGACTACGGGTTCTGGTTGAGAGGCTCTGTTGCGTTTGGATTGTCTTCACTGATTTCTTTCTTTTACTGGCTTTCTGGTTTTATAGCCTTTCTTAAAGTGTTGAATTTAAAGCCTGTTTTTTCTAACATAGATAAAGACTACATTTTTTGGTAGACCTCCCTGAAGTGGCTTCCTCAGCATCTCTTAGTCAGCCTCGGATTTACTGAAACCAAGAAGCAAATCACTGACCTCAAAGGAGATATCCGTAAGCTCTTTGACGAACTGAAATCCAAGAATGAACTGCTTGATAGTTTGCTGGACTTGTCCCACCAGCAGAACTTTATGCATATCTTCTCAATAAAGCTGGATGCAGATACCTTGGATCCAGATACCTCGCCCTGACCCTGTTCAGTTGGTGATTTAGATATTGTTTTAGCCCTAAAACAATTGCATTGTATCCAGTACTCAGCCCTTTTTCTGGGTTGCTACTGGGTCACAACTGGTTGCAGGAACCAGCTAACCACCTCCAAACAGGTGACCACCTCCAGCCAGGCTTTGGTATCTAAACCACCAACTGATGTTAATTATAATGTATCCACGAATACTATATTAAATCATTCCCAATGGTCTATCTGCTTACTTTAATAGCATTTGCCCCTGGTTGTGCTGTTTCTAGAGATGTGTTTTAATTAAAAAAAAGGTATTTAACCAATCACTTTTCAGCCATTGTTTGTTGACAAGGTGAAAGAAATGTGCCTGAAGGCCTACACAATCACTTTTGCGGGCCCTATGGCATAAGAAACGTGTCAACGAACTTCAACCAATCATATTTGAGTTGGTTACACCAAGGCCTTCAAGCAGGCATACAATGAGGTCAGTGATTGGACAGTTGGAGGGCATGCTAGCTTAAGCTAGTAAACTACATCTGAAGAGAACTGCAAGAGCAAAAGGGAGTTTTTTTGTTGGTTTAACATCTGTTTTGTCAACCCACCATGGCCGACAGAGGAGAATAAATGGGTTCTGTGGCAGAATTATTGTCAGTCATTTTTAAGACAGAATTTTTAAGAAAGAATTGACATTGTTGACAACTCTGACGCTAGCAAAACTGTCACAAGCGGGAAAAAGATTTGTGTCCACCAACTCTGAGTCGTATCCCAGGCTCACAGGCTCTGAGAAAAATTGCAAATTGTATTGCTTCTTTTGGTTGCGATGATCCCTGTGTCCACTGCTCCTGTCAAGCAGACATTTTCAGCCCTAATATGAATTTAATACTGCAGCGCAAGCTCTACTTTCAGCATTCGCTTTAATGGCGATAGAAAAGGACATCTTGTTAGGAATTGAAACAAAAAAAAGATCTGTATGACAGATTAAAGCAGGATGGATTTTGTGTACAAATAGGCTTTTTGGAGAGTAAAATGTTCCCAAATAATATGATTTTCAGCATAATCAGATGCTTTTTTAAAAAAAAGTAGAAAATGGTTATTGAGGGGTGAAATGATTCAGACAGGCACCACTGAAGGCCTAGGTGTGTATATATATATATAATGTATTTCAATAAGTTTGTCCAAACCAGGCCTTAAACTGGCATGTGTCAAACTACAGTGTACACTCATGATAATTCCCAAAAATATACATTAAGATGACAAAAAATTGTTAAATTCCCTATATTGAACGTGATTAAATCACAAAATGACCTTTTCTAACATTTCTTGAAATGGTCTTAGGCAACCTTTACCTCCTATTTGGGGACTTATGAACCCATCCTTTCTACCATAGTTGCATATAGCTTTACAGATTATATAATGTATTTGGCAATGTTAGAGCTGTAGGGATTCACCTAAGGGACAGACAGCGTCAGAAGAGTTTAAAATATGAACAGTGCTGTACTGCTAAAATAATGACATACACATTTATAATATAAAATATCGACGTGGGTTCAGGCCTGAAGGGAGATGGAGCCCGAACAGTACATGTGTCAATGCTGTACATTTTGTGCTGTAATTGTCCTGCAGTCATTCTGTAAAACTCTGGAATGAATTAGTGTGGAACATTTTGTCTGGCAGAGACTACACTGAAAAAATATAAAAATGGTGAAGAAAAACTTCTTCTTTTCACACTTTTCTTCATTTTCTTTTAATTTTCCGTATTCAGTTTTTCAGAGTAATGAGTCAATCTTAATACATTCTACGCGTTTCTCTATCTCACGTAGCTCCTGTGATGTCTTTGTTGATGTTTTTTTTTCAGGCTTTCTATCAGTTCAGTAGTTTAAAAAGGTTATTACTGGCACATATTGCACTGAAGCACCTCTCTGAATGCAATTTTACGTGTCCATCTTTGTCAGCCTTTGCACAAAAGCAGAGAGGGATTTATAAATGCTTCATGCTTTTATCTCTGCCTGTGTTTTCACTGAAATGCTCCGTGTTACGCCTGTCTAAATGCACATCCACTCGGGTGTTATCTACCCTCTTTCTTGAGCCCACCTGACTGTCTGCTCCCTTGTGGCAATCCCTTTCTCTGAGAGTAACAAACTATGCAAAAATCGAACCGTAGACTTGCTTTTGCAATCGTGTTTTTTTAGCCGATGGTTCTAGCTTGAGAAAACTAATTTTTTCTTGCAGATTTACCTTCATTTACATGTCAAATATGACACTCATTCAGATAGAAGAGGTGAATGAAAATGAATCCCAGTAGTAGCTATGGTAGCGTAGTTCAGTGGATCCAATGATAGAATTGTTTATTCTTTTTCGGCTTTGATTGGCCCATTCACAACCAGAGAGTAAAGTTAATTTTGATTAAGATGTGGATAACTGCTCCACTAATCAGCAGTCCTTCCTTTTCTCTCTGCATCCCAACTCCACCTGCCCTCTCACTCTATCTTTGTTCGTTCTAATGATGCCCAAAATGAACTTCTTCCCTCCCCTTTCATTCGAGCACAAGCCATTATGGCAGACAGTGAGTAAATGAACAGTAAATGTAAGAGGAGAATGGTATTAATCATCTCCATCCCTGCCATGAGCTCTATTATCATTCAGATGCATTCATTTTAGTCTCTCTTCCAAAACCCCATTTCCCAATGCCTCTCAGTACTAAAGTATTAACGTTCTTTGGCCACATGCCACTTCTGGAACATTTGAAAATCTTTAAAATTAAAATCAAGGAATATGATAACTGCTGTTATAGTTTCTCAAAAGACATATATGGAATGAATAGATTTTTGGCACTGTTCTTGAAAGAGCACTACTGCTCATCCCAAGCAAAGTTTTTCCAAGGTTTTTGTCACAATCTGGTTGAGAACCAGGTTTAAGGGAAGTGGAAAAGTATCCGAATGCAGGCCAAAAACACAAGGAACCGAGGAACTTAGTAATACTAAAGTTAACAAAAAAGTGCAGCAATGCTGAGTTACAAGACTAAAATTAAAACTAATCCTAAAAACATTGGAATGAATTATGATGCAAATAACACGGCATGGAGGTTGTTGCATGCAGAACAGATGAGACAGAAAGCACAGGTGCAGGGAGTTGAACTGAATCAGGAAAGACAGAGGAAACTGAGAAACATGAATTAAAGTGGCAGGGACACAGGGAAACACAGGAAATGGAAGATAGACACTAGAATAAGATAGAACATGGGGAGGAACTGAAGGCAAATTGAAGGCACAGGAAAACAACACATTAAGACTCAACCTGGAAATACATTCATGAAACCTAAAATGTAGAACATGAACCAAAAGTACACAACTCATGACAGTTTTCACACTATGAATGCACAAACTGCAAATCTCTTGCAAAAATGAATCCATGATGTCTATCAGTAGGCCAGTAGGCAGAAATAAACATTCAATTCTCCATTCTAATGTTCGATTATCCATTTCTACTAAATTTAAGTATCATGTAGGATGTTGCAAATTGAAAGAACCAAAGGCAATTCATTTAAATTAATCCAGCTTTTTGCTGGATTGACTTTTTTCACACCAGATATTGGACTTGTCACAACTGGAAAAGAACAGATTGTATTTCTCACATTAGTTGTGGCTTAGTTCCCTTTAGTATCCCAATAAACCATGACAGTAAACTTGTAAACACATCAGTAGATCTTACCTTTGGTGCATTATTAATAGAACAGTAAATGTCCTGTTGCAACATATCAAATTATCAGCTCTACAAAAAAGAACCTATTTTTTGAGGGAATAGTGCATTATCTAAAATAGCTGCTGTGAAACCTGCATGTTGCAATAAATTTGGTCCACTAAGGAAAAGCTAAAGTCTACTCACTGTTTCTTTCTTCTGCGGATCTGTATTTTTGTCATCTGTCATGATGATAAAGGTTTGCAGCACAATTAAACTTCAATATATGATATGAGATTAAAACAGAGCTGTGTAAATGTGAGCGTTTTATTCCACACCTACAACTAAAAGTAGAGCAGACTTACCGTTGATACCCAACAATCTTGCCTGGGTTCTCCCTCAACCGAGGTCCTTCAGGGGGAATTTAAGGGTCCTTGCTTCTCCGTTTGTGTCTGTTTGTGAGTGTGTGTCTCCCACATGCACTCTTGTGTTTATAGCTGGCCCTCCAGGTCTACATCTCCAGGCTAGGGAGGTGAAATGCAAGGTTAGAGAGAAGAACAGTGAGCCTTGGGATGAGTGTGAGTTGATTTTCAAATAACTTCCAGTTTAATATTCTCTGTATATTTTGTTGTTGATACTTTGCAAACATGGAATGATTACTGATGAAATGTTATCAACATTAGCCTAGGGATGGGTCAGGGGCACCTGGATCAGATCTTTAGTGTGAAAAATTAGACAAAGTTGCTGACAAGTAGATACAGAAATAACTATAAAAGCCAGGCAGATTTCATTAAAGCATAAAATACCAATAAAGGTTTTAAAAACGGCTACAAAAGATGTCATGTCAAAAAATTGATATTTGAAAAACTACAATTAAAAGATATACTAGGTTATTACAAAAATAAAACAGCAGTACAAACATTCTCAAAACAATTAGGCATGAGTGCAAAATAAATAAAAAAAGACAAAAAGAAAAAAAATATAGGACAAAACATTTAGAAAGTACTTTAAACAGCTTTCATAAAAGATACATATTAAAGTCATGCAGCCTCAAGTTTCTGTGGCTGACTCATAGAGTCCAATCAAATCACCAGCCTGCAATTCTAAATATATAAATCATTAACACACTCTCACTTGCACTTAAACTGGAGAGAAACAAATATAAATGTTGGCACACATCTTATACTGATGGTATACATTTTTAATTAAGCCATGCAACATGCTTTAGCCCTTTAACGCCTGATCCAAGAACAAAACAAAACAGAAAATTACTTTTTTTTGGTTTGAATTCCTTATTTGGCCTTTTAACAAAATATGTAAAAAGAAAAAAACAGAAATACATTTTTATTATTAGTAATTTTTTGCTATGCGATAAGTCAAGATGATTTTTTGTGTAGTCTTCGCCCCCCTGTTATCTGATTGTGTACAATAGGATTTTGAGCAAAGTTTTTACCATTAAATAATGCAAAAGGTGTCAGACGCAAAACATTTCAGAAACCATACGTATCAGATATGATACATTTGGCATTATAGGGTTAAGCTATAGTTAGAGTCTGGAATTTAGCTGAGGTTCTTCATGTCTTAACATGTGCTGAGATCAGTACCAATCTGACATTGCTGTGCTGTTAGCTCTTCCAGTGAAAACATACTAAATGAATATGGATTAGTTGTGTCAAACGATGCATAGGGAGATGCTCACTCTCAATGTCCCTCACCTCCACCTTGAATCTTTTAGTCTATATTCTTTTTTCTATACATAAAAGCAGCACAAAGTTGATTACTAGCCCAGAGAGTGCAAAAACGCTATAGATAATGTTATCTAAATTTATGTGTCAAGTATTGATTCCACATGTGACCAATTTGTGGCTAAATGCAGTGCCAAAAGAAGATGGTTTTGCATTAGTTTAATGCAGATGCAAAGCTGCCCTTTTTTGCTTTGCTATCTGTGCCAGCATAGAGTGTGTGTGAAGTGTCAGCAGTTTGGAAAGTCTACAGTGCCCCTTCATAAAGGAGTTTTAGAAGATCACAAGGATGCGCTTCGGTCCTTGATGTTTGCTTAGTTCTGTTTTTTGGGGGTTTTTTTTGTTCCTTTTCGTGCTATTAAAGTTGGCTGTATCTCATACAGTATACTGCTGTCTCATCCTTTTCACTGATCTATGAAATGCAGTGCAGCTCTGCATTAAAAATGCAGCATTTGAAATGTGAATCTTTGGGCTGCAATTAGCCTTAACCTAATTCAGTAATAGTTACACTTTTGTTTCATAACACATCCAACACACAGGGTTTTACAGAATTACGTAAGGTATTTTTGTTCTGTGTATTTCTGTTTGGTGTGACAGCAGTAATACTGTATTTGAATGACTGTACATTAGAGTTATACACTCTATATTAAGTATTTCTGACTTACAAATAATATTTTGATTATATTCACCTAATCCACTGCACACATGTATTCTGTGCAGAATACATATTTTAAGAAACCATGACAACACTTTTTTGGTCTGAATCACTACATATAACTAAGTATGATAATTATCCAATCTATCAAATCAAATTGTCAATATATAATGTAGGAATGAATGTTTATGTTTATGCATTTAGCAGATGCTTTAAAGCGACTTACAAAGTAATGTTAGGGTTATCTAGTATTAAGGTTTGACTTACAAAAGTAGGCTTAGTTTATTAATTCATTGCAAACCGATCAATTCCGCTCTGAACATTTTACTTGTCCTTGCAGCATTGACACTGAATGCTTACATGTAATGCAATATGAGATAAAATGCAAGCTGAAAAATGGCTTTGATGTTCCAAGACTGAAACAAAAATCAGGAGTGTCACTGAGCTGTTCAGATGAGAAAACAAAACTGTCAGCTCTCAGTATCAAAGCAATACATTTGGAAAAAATAATATTATTCAGTGTAGATTCAACAAAATGATCACCAAATACATATTCAATTATGTAAATGAGCATAACATGTATTCTTCTATCACATATAGCTAATCCGTCAGCCGATTAGTTGTTGGACAGGACAGAAATGCTCTATGTCCTCATATAAAGCTCTGTGGTTTATACGGAAGCCTACCGTGTCAGCTGTGAAACATTCTGCTCAGTCCCTAATTAGCACAAACTAAAGGCATAAATGTGTATGAGTGCAGAAACAAAACTATAATCACACAGACAGTCATGGAATCTAGAAGTGAGAAACATACCATTCATGAGGGTAGCTTTTGACAATAATTAATAATTAAAACTTGTTTTCCGATTTGCTTCGAAGTTAAATCAAGCTATGCTATTATAATCATTGTGCAAAATTGTAAAAGACCCCACAAAAATAGACGATCTTATGTGTGCATGACCATTTAAAGGCTTTTCTCACTGGCTAACACGAGTAGGCATCTGTAACACTGCTTTGACCAACACCTGGTGCAACGCACGATGTGTCATAGCATATGTATTTACCTCTCCCTTCAGCCGTTTTTCATCTCTTTTAAAGCTCCTGACTGCACTAATGTCTCACAGATGTCTGTGAATATGGTTTGGTTATGGGGCACCTGAGCACATGGCACAGGAGCACGCTCTGTATTGAAATTAAAGTAAAATAAATATGATGATAATGAAGTATCTTAAAAAATTTGAAAAAAAATTCATTAAGAAAAATATATATGTCAAGTTGGGCTTATTTATCTGTCCTAGGTAAGTCTGTGACGCAACTTTTTAGGCCCCAGATTTCAACCGTTAAGATTTGGTTTGCAATGTGTATTTGTAATTAATTTGAATCATGCTGTCACGTCTGGGGGAATGTCTGGTGTCTCGTCATGTGTTGATTACCTATTGTGTACACCTGGGGTTCCCCTCCCTCATGTGTTTAAATAGTCCTCGTTTCCCAGGTCCTGGGCCAGTTCGTTTGCGTCTTTCGTCTTTCGTCCCCCCACGTCATGTAAGGTTTTGATTATTTCCCATAGCCATGTTTTGCCACAGCCTTGCCACAGTTTTGTTAATCTTTATTTTGTTACTTTGCCATAGCCTTGTTTGACCACTGCCATGTTAATCTCGTTTGCACTTTTGCCACAGTCTTGTTTTGATACTTTGCCACAGTTTGTTAACCTTGGTTTGTTACTTTGCTCATAGTTTTGCCACAGCCCTGTTTTTTAACCTGTTTTTGTTACAATAAACCCTGTTTTCTGCACCTCCGCGCCTGAGTCCTCCATCAAGATCCACCCTCCCTGACAGAACGAACTGGCCCAGGACATGGGAAACGAGGACTATTTAAACACATGAGAGAGGGGAACCCCAGGTGTACACAATAGCTAATCAACACATGACGAGACACCAGACATTCCCCCAGACGTGACACATGCATTTTGTATACCTGGTTTTCTATGTGGGTTAGCAGGGTTCTGGAGCTTATCCCATCTACTACAGGGTCAAAAAGTAAGGTACACCTCGGCCAAGTCTTCAATCCATTCTCTATTCAATCAGATTTGAACAAAAGAATTAAGCTAATGCCTGAAGTACAATAATCTCTTATATGGACAACATCAACTTTAAAAACTTTCACCAGCTCCATTCGCTCACATGTCCACCAACACTTTCACCTATCCACTGACCTAGTCATCATTTCATATTAGTATTATATTAGTATATTGGAATATATAAATACGAATGTTATACCATGTGGAAATCCGGAGAATTCTACTATCTCATGTGGTGCGAGAGCATTTTAGCTAACTTTGCTTTAGATGCATATTTCTCTTAAGTGTCAATGCCGCTGGCTGGAACCGTCTATAAAATTCAAATGGATTCTGCTAATTTAGCGTATAAACAACATATGTTCCTCAGTTAGGCTGAGTCAAAGTATAAAGAGCCTTGGTTGTCTTGTTTCATTTGAGGCTCAGTACGTTCTTTAAGGTAAGTTGTTTACCTTTCCCTACCTCTTTTCTGTGCTGTGCGATGCTAATGAGAGAGATTTTAGCCGTTGAAGAGCGGCAGGGAGGCGGACAAATGTGACCTTTACTGGCATCCCACCTTCTCGCTCGCTCACTCACTCTCCCTGATTGGCTCTAACTATCTCTGAGTATCAGCCACCTTACCTTGCAGGCTGTGCCCCTTAGGGGGGCTGGTCTTCACAGGTTGGGGGTTAAAGACGTGGGCATGGAGAGGTGTGGGGAGATGCTACAAGAAAAGGGCACAGAAATCTCCACAGACAGCTGCATAAAGAGGAGGGTTATGTAACACGTTTGTTCTTATGTTAAACCGATGTGATAAAATGTACTGTAGATTCAACCCAGGTGAAAGGTATTCAACAAAAGGGAATAAAACCCATTGGTGTCCAATTGTTCTTTGTATATTTTTGTGAGTGTGTCTTACTGCTCTGACTTAGGGGGTTCAAACCTGTCTTTTGACCTTTGACCACACCACAGTCTCCCGCTTACCCCCAGAACCTGACCCCAGCTCTAACAAGCTCAAGTGTCAGCAGCAATGGCGGTGACCTCGACTCATCAGGAGAGGGCAGAAGCAGAAAAAGCCATGATATCTCTGTGTGTTTAACTTTTTAAATAGAGTCAGCTTCTCTGAAATAGTAAGGTCCCCAATACGAATCTGAAATCTTTATATTTCAAACAACCGAAGGCCAAAATCATCAGTCATTTACATTGTAAAGATACACATTTACAACCAAAGCCGGAATAATT
>CAJRST010010001.1:13652802-13711184 GCA_907169785.1 Menidia menidia
GATCATGTCTTTGAGAGAATGATAGACTACAGTAATATGAGCTTGGAAATCCCCCGTTGTTGCTCCTTTAAAGCTTTTATCTCAGATTCATGATGAGGGCTTGTTCCATAATCGAGTGAACCATTAAAGCATGGTTTTCACCAGAGGCTTGAATAGTACCTGGTTGAAGGCTCATTGAGCAAAAAGGTGAGCAAATCCATAAATTACCCAGAGAATGCAGATGAAAGACAGTTAGAAATGTTTTTAAAAAGTTTTGATATTGGATCATTTTGATTTCATGATTGATTTTTTGGCAGAAAATTCTCAGTTCTGAACGAACAAAGACGAGATATTACTCTCACCTTGGATTCTAGTTTTTCGCAGGTGGTGTAGTTGTAGGAGAAAAGGGTAATGGTTGTGTGTGTGCATTTTTGTGTGTGTGTTTTGGAACGGACAGGTAAATGAATGGTCTTTCTGGTCGCTGGCTTGGGCGCGGAAAGGCTCAGGCTCCGGATGACATTTTGAGCTCTGATTGCCTGGCAGGCTTTCTGACACTTGGAAGGGTTGTGGCCCCATAGGGAATGTGACAAAGATAGAGTGGAGCTCGCCGTGTCACACACACACACACATACACATGCCGACCACAGCAACTAATAACTGAGCGAGTGTGTGTGTGGGCGTCACTGAGAGTGACCTAGGTGCTCCATCCTTGACCAATCTTGGGTGAGATTCAGAGGAGATCCAACTGGTGAACATGTCGTGGCTGTTTTATCCCTGCAGCCTTACAGCCCGTATAACCTTGTGAACCCACAATCTTGCCACAGCTCATAGGGAATTGCTACTCATTGCCGCACAAAACTAAGTAATGCAATTTACTGACACACGGGGGTCGAAACTGCACCCAAGTCAGCTGCAGAAGACACTATCTGGAGACAAAATTATAACTTTCCATGAGAAATATTTGAAATACAATACTTAAATGAAGGAATCTTGTGAAGAAATATCAGTTGCGGTTTTTGAGCTGAAAATCTATTGCCACCCAAAGTTGAAGCCTTTTTTAATTTGATGACTTTTAAAGACTTTCCATCATGTCTTTTCCATCTCTCAATAATAATATTGGCCTGAAATGCTGATGAAGTGCCTGTAAAATTTACATTTAACTGAATTACAGGATATTAATCCAAATTAAATGAAAATGAAAAGACAAGAAATACCTATCAGCTCACCCAATAAGATGACATAACGGAAATATTAAGGCTGAGTGCCAAGGTAGAAGATTTTAGGGTATTTTTGTCGAACAGAACACCTTAAAAGATGATAGAAATGAACATATATTTAAATGTATTTCGATTCAAAGTGCACAACCTCTGAATACAACTTTTCATGAGATTAAACCCACTCTGAAAACCTTTTGGATGCACCAAAAATGATACCACAGAGATTCATGCACAATCCCACGTTCTCCTAAAAGTGCTACAATGCTTTTTTTCATTCATGTGAGTTAAGTAGTCGCTCCTTTTTCTGATGAGAAAAAAATGATCATTCGAACATCACTTCATCTGAGGGCAGAGGGCAATTCTTGATTAGGGTGTATTTCATGCCTTGTGAAATGGAACGTGATTAGATATTTACTGATTTAGTCTGCCATCTTTTAACAATTGTAGGGATTTAATTTTATCAATAAATACTATCAGAGAATGTCAGAATCAGCAGAATGTGCTGAAATGTGTTTTTTCGCAGTGTTGACACAATAGGAAAATTGACCTGCGATTATATTCATTCTTTGATATACTAGTGATCTGCAAAATACATTTTAGCCTATCTTGTTTCTTAAATAGGTTGGTATAGAAAATGGATTGATGGATGGATATATTTTGACATGCTGGGTTGTTGGGACGAGAGGAAAACTGTTCCGTAATTGAAGATGTGTGTCGCTCTAACAATCCTATAATCCCTATACGTGGACTTATGTCCTTTAACACAAAAAATTGCCAGAATCTTTTAAGTGCATACAATTTCATAATTTTTTTGTGACTATTACAAGGTTTGTCATCAGACACTGGGTGTATATGAACAGTTAGTTAATGCAATTAAGATACATAAAGTCAATCCTAAAGGATTTAAAGCCTTGAGACTAGGAGTACATTATGACAAACTAATTGTTTCATATTGTAAACTCTGTCCAAGCAAATCAAACATAACCTGTGATATCTACATAAATCTCAAATAATCTTTATTCTTATCTTTTTCCATACAACAGCTGTGATATAAGACATTACTTATACATTTCAAGAAATTATACCTAAGCAATGTAATAGATTTTTTATTTACTTTGAAATGGTGACATCCTTATTAGGCAAAAATATAAAACAGTCAGAGCTTGCATTAAAGGACCTGCTGCTTATATCTTGTTCCCAAATGCACTGTGTATTCCCAAGGGTCTTGTAGTCTCTACGTGTGTGAAATAACTGTTTAGAAGTTTAGTTCCCATGATATTTATAATTATATGCTTCAGGGTCTCAGCTTTTGAATGGAAATGCATTGTTTCAATTCCTTTTCACATATTACATGTCTTGAATGATATCTCCAGTCATTTCATCATTAATATAATTTGCTATTGGTTGTACTAGTCTAATAACAAAACTGATACATTGAGTAATGATAAACATTTTTCTCTGTTTTTGAAAATGAAACATCTCATCTTATGGGCAGTTGTTTGCCATTGTGTATGCTTATCCCCTAGGCAGTACCATAGAGGTAGCATTGCATTTTGCCAAGTGATTTTCTATAAGAAAAGCTAAACTACATGTCAGATCAATATGTTTTGGAATTCTATTAGAAATCCTCACTTTTGTGTTAGCACATTATGTGCAAAAGACTCAAGGTTTTTAACTGAGGCATTATTGGATTGGTGAACAGGATGGAAGGGAGGATGTGTGTTCACTGGCTGTGTGATTCAGCAGTGATAATCTGCTTTTCTCAAAAGAGACCCATTGCATTAGGTATAAATAGGAACGAAATTAATGGAGCTTATGCACGTGGTCATGGAAAAAGAACGACAAGCTCTTTGTGCTACTGACGGCACACCCATGTTGTTTTTGTGTGTGAATGCATTTTTATGTGGGCTAGCTGTGCAAGGCCATCTACAACAGGAGTGTGCATGACAACCATAGAATTCCGAGAAAAGAAAACACAGGGAAACAAATATGCACTTGCACTATAAAAACTCTGTTGTTACAGTTCTAATCCAACAGACACCTCCCTGTTATGCTATTGACTGGTAAAGAACAAGGCAGAATAAGTAACCTGTGGAAATATCCATCCATTATCGTTACCGCTTATTCGCTAATGGGGTTTTGGGGAGAACTAGAGCCTATCCCAGTGGTCAATGGGCGAGAGGCGGAGTACACCCTAGACAGTCCGACAGTCCATCGCAGGGCCATTCTTCATAAACAGACAATTAGTTTCTAGTTTTGCCAAGCTTCTCATGTATTCAAGACACATAAGAGCCTGATGCAACCTTGCAGTGAATACCAGCAAGGCAGAAGGCTTCAAGTTAACCGTCCTGGGTCAAATAGTACTGTCAAATGGCCGAGCAGAAATCTTTGCTTGGTATTTGTCTTAAGTGACTGAAACAGCTTATATATTATATGTTGGTATCAAGGTTTGATCTTTTAATAGCATGTTGAATGCCATTTTTGGCCACTTTTTTGTTTCTAATCTGTAGACCAGATAATGATATTAATAATGCAATGTGGTATTTTTGTAATAGTAAAAAAAATTAGTAGTGTGATTAAATCCAGACACAATCTGAACCTAAATGTAATGCTACCAGGTTACTATTATGGCGGTCCATACATAGCTAAGAAATAATGACACATATAAGCGTTGTAGTCATTGATACGTTTATTTTCACATTGTAAATGATTTCAAGCAAAGGTGGTTAAGAGAAGGTTTTAAAAAAAATATATATATATATCTTTCATTTCAGCAGTTGAGATGTTTGCTTTTACTAGCTGCTTGTATCTTAGATTACCAGTCAGTTATACAGAGCTGACAGCAAAGTTCTGGCTTCGGAATTGATCAATTCTAACGTAGTTTGAGTCCTGAAAAAATAGCAATTAATTAGCCATCACAAAACACGATATTCCAAAAACTAAAACTTTGTATAAAACAGAAGCTGTTAGTTAATTGGTCATAAATCACTTATAGAGCAAGATACAATGCTTTATCACCATTCATTCACCATTCAGGTTAGGGTTATATGCCTCGTTTTTTGTGTGCTCTGTTTTTTGAAGGCCTTTTTCTATTGCCTATTTTTCTTTAGAAAAATAAAATAAAATAAATGTTATTTCAAGTACATCTATAGAAACATTGCATTTTTCTACAATTTAATTCTAGGTTGTCAAGGAACATGATCTCATCTAAGATCTTGATTTGCAACATAATCCTGAAGATTTTGAGAAAGAAAAACTCTTCTACAAGACCCAATAGCAATACGTTGTTGACATTTTGACATTTTAAGTATCCCAGTAATTGCATTCAAAAGGGTTTAACAGAGCACTGTTTTCCACTTTGTGATGATCAGCTTATCAAATAAAATGATGATTTTGTACAGTAATTAGTTGAAGTTTATTCAACACTGGAATTACCTCTCATTTCTTGAGGGCTAATGAGCCATCCTTCCAGCTGTTTTAAGATAATATATCAATTAGATGATATGTTATGATATGATAAATTATATACATAATGACAACATTGTGTTCCAGTAAAAGGAGGAAAAATGTTTCCACTCCTATTTTAGAACAAGAGCGCTCCTAAGTCTATGAATGCTGATTCATGTTTCAAGTTTACTGTGTATTACCGAAAGCTTGTTATTATCTGCATTGCTCTACTATTCCTTAAAAAGGCATAGTAATATCTTACTCCCATTTATACACTGAAATATAAAAGAAATGGGGAGAGTCTAAAACCGGACAGAATGAATTTCCATTAGACTGATCTTACTTGTTTTCTCCCCCTTTGTGTGCTGTTCTTTCAGTGTTGCAGCCACTTACCAGTCTTGGTTGTAGGGTTTGTATAATGTCTTAAGTGGTAAGCTTTGGCATGCTGTGATTGCGTGACACTGGGGTGTCTCAGGGCTGATTGATGGCTAAACGCTACTCATTCGTCTCAACTTTCATCTCGGAGGGGACAGCGTAAGGCAACCCCCCCCCGGTGTCATCCAACAATAATGGTATGTGCCAAAGAGAGGGCTTGAATGTCTATGAGGAACTGAAGGGTACCAGATTTGACTGATAGACAGTCACGGTGATGAATGGATAGTTAGACGGGTTTACAAACAGATTATCATATTGACTTGCATCAGCAGGTCTATCCAATCATACTCTTTACTTCTTTTCCCTTGTCAGTGGCAATTTTCCTTCTATTTGTGTCTCACTCCTTCTTCCAGTGTCTGTTTTTATCTCCATGCTTTCCCAATTTTAATAGTTCAATCCTAACTAGCCAACCCCCCAAAATGACATCTAACAGCGAATCCATTTATCATGTGTTTTTACCTTCCTGTAACATACATATTTCCCAATAGAAAAGCTTTTTTTTTGTCTGGATAGTGTTTATCCCTCAGAACAGTAATTTCAAAGTACCAAATGTCTCACCAGTCTCTTTTGTAGAGAGCAAAAGCCATTAAAAGTTGTGCATTTCCTAGTAATGGCATTATGAGTGAATTGCATAGCCTGGGCCTCCCTAAGGCCATCTCCCACTCACATGTTTTCTGTGGCATATGCACTTTCTGGCTGTTATCACACCCACGCCTGCACACACATATACATAAACCTTGGTTAATTCTGTCCATATTCAGAAATGGCTTAATTATTCAAAAGAAATAGCTCATCTGATTTCATTAGCGCAGTTGGTCATTTGCTCAATGAGTCATTATACTACCGTAATTGCCCAAAATGAAACTTTCTTGAGATAATATTCCTGTTTAGTGTTGATGTCATTCTTTCGCTCAATGTTAAAATGTCTTATCGAGTATTCCATCCATTCATTTTTCTCTACTGTTTCTTCCGAATGAGCTGGAGTTTATCGCACAAAGGGGGGGGGACACACTGGACAGGTCACCAGTCCATCGCAGGGTCACACAGAAACAAATAACCACACAAACTCACATCCGATCCCAGGGGAAATTTAGAGTTTCCAATTAATCTAAAATAGATGATTTGGGACTTTGGGAGGAAGTTGGATTACCCAGAGAGAACAGAGGGAGAACATGCAAACTCCACACCGAAAGGTCCTGGTTCCCCCGGGGGGTTGGACCAGGATCCCTTCTCGCTGTGAGGCAATAAAACTCTTTTTAAGAATAATCGTTAATTTGTTTTGATATAAGAAAGGTTTCAATATGATACCTTTCTTGTCCATTTGTTTGAAAGAGCAGTATTATGTTGTAATTTGTTGTAATTTTCAATTCTACCTTTTGCATTACTGGGGTTTCCACTGTTTAAGAATATATATATATATATATATATATAGCTGAGATATTTGCATCATTCAATAGCAATACATTTACAAGTAAAATATGCATTTTTTTTATCAGAATGCAGTTAGCATAATCAAGTAAAGTGTCACAACTTTTTGACATCTTAGCTTTGGACATGGAGAGAGACATTCATTTTGAAGCTATTTTAGATCTCATTTTAATTTCACTGGGAATAATGGACCCAATTAAGATGTTACAGGTATACTACAGAGCATTAGAGCTTACTGTACCATAAACCGTTTGCTAACATGACCTTTTATCACTTCCTTCCTAATAATACAGCACTCAGTGTTCTCCAATAGCAGGTAGAGATTGAGATTTAGGAGCCCATATGTAGGGTTAAGTTCTTTTTTCCTTTTTTTGTAAGAACAATATACCTGACCTAATATACCTGTTACACACCTCCCAAAAAGTTACAGCAAATAGCTATATGCATACACAAAGAAATACACCAAGTTACACCTCCGCACCTCACGCCTGAGTTTTGTTTTGTTTTGTTGTTGTTCTTGTTGTTGTTATTAGGATATATATTATTTGTTGTTCTGTAAATTGGTCATATACTGTAATACAAACACAAGACAGATTTTGGTTATTCTATGCAAAGTTAAATGGAAATCATTTTATAATAATAACACATATTGTACGGTTAAGTTTTGCAATTCTGTACACGTAAAGGAACTACGCTTTACTGAACAAAAATACGTAAAAATACTGAACAAAAATAAGTAATACAGGAAGTTCATCTTATATTTTAAGATATGTCATGATGGACATATAAGTTGTTTCTTGTTGAACTTTTTTCTCTCTTCGTTGATTATTTTACTGAATTTCTGCAATCAATTATTTGCTTAGAATAATCCTAGTTCATTTTTTTATTTTAGTAATCATTTTTTGTTCTGAGAAAATTACAGTGTGTCCCCTTGAGAGGGGTCACTGGAATTTATGAGGAGCGAAAATGATTTGATTAATATGTGATGAAAAATCATCATTATTCAAATCAGAATCCGTCGCTCTTCCCAGGACACTAGAGAAAATTCAGCTGTAAGAAAAAAAGGATTAATTCTGCTAAAACTATATTAGGGAGTTGTAAAGCTCTGATCTGTCAGTGAACAGATCTGATGCATGCAAACATATAGCCGAAATATAACATTGCAATGATGGCATGAAAATATAAAAACATTGCAATAATCGCTGTACTTTGAAGATGTTGGGACAGCACTTTAAATAAGAACTGTAAATAAATTATTGTATTATAGAAATGTGCAATATGACACCTGAAGATCAGTATTCAATGTGAATTATCATAAAATAAATTAAGCTCTGTTATTTTTTAGTTAAATTTAAGTTGATTTTAAGTCCAATTTAAATGAAAGTTTGTTTGATATGAAGTTTTGTAGTTTTGAACACTGTTTTTTCCAATAAACTTCTAGTCTTTTAAATTAATATTAGTAGATGTTTGTATATTTACTAATCTTTTAATGAATTTTGCAACCTCTCTCTTTTCTATGTTAGTTTGGAACTGATTCGAGCTTTAGTGACTGATGAAACAATATTTACTACATCCCTACACAGTTCTCTTTTGTCTTTAAATGTTTGAAATTTGAAATCTTGCTTACTCTGATTGCTTGTGCAATTCTTTTAACACAAAATACTGACTGACCCAATAGATCATACCTATTGAAAAAAAACACAATTCTAGTGCTGTCCTGTTGGAATTTTATCTCGGTCATCTGACAATTATCCCAAAAAAGTAACACTTAATAATTAACATATTATTTTCATGGCCAGCATTCCAGAATCTGGTATTTATTCTCAGCCATTTCCCTCCAGATTACATAAAGAATAATGAGAGAATACATACTTTGATCAATCAGTGACTTGTTTAATATTTTAGTACATGAATCATCTGAATCTAGTTAATTGTACACATTGATAATCCCATTAGACCTGTTTTGTATAACAAAGCTCTATCCTATTTATTAGAATATCTACGTTCTGTGATAAATTGGAATGGCCATGTAATATTCAGATGTTGCATTCTTTGCGAAAGTGTTTTGCCTTTACTTTGGCGAAGTTGCAAAATTATGTTTTTGTTAGAAATGTCATCAATATCACAAAAGCGTTATTGATATTAATCTAGAACTTTTCAATTTCTGTCATCTCTTTGACATGTAAAATTTAATACCACGAAAAAAAAGACACAAACTATTGACCTACACATGCTTTCAAGACTCCCATTTGGTTTTTGGTTATTTCTCTTACAGACATACAAACAACCCTAATGTCATTTGTAACACTATACATACAAAAGTGCTTTCCAAATGGCCAGAGATCAACAAAGAGCGCCGAGACGCAAAGAGTTTCACCACTCGCTTTCAGTCAGGCTGAGTGATGGCCAGCAGGGAAGAAATCGATAGCAGGAGGGGAGACACCATCAAAGCTGTCCGCAGAGTAACATCCTGATACTGTCGACAGGTTTTAATCCATAAAGCTGGAGTCTCCCCCGGAACAAAGAAAGAGGCGAGAGGCTCTTCTCTTATCTCTATCAGGGGTTTGAATAACAAAGACCTATCACTGAAGAATTAGGTGGGACAACACTGTTAAAGTCTAATGAGGGATCTCTTGTGGGAAATAGAAATGTTTCATTGTTGTCTGTCTGTTACAATTCTAAAATGATCAGCAACAAAAATACTAGATTACTGAACAGATAATTAATAGATGTGTACAATTTATCCATAAAATCCTTCATATGTGTTTCTGTTCTTTCCATCTGTTTTATGATAATGGAAAAAGACAGAAAACTCCAACTTTATTTACAACCTCAACTCTAATAGCTCAATTTATTTTGCCCATTCTGTTTGACTGACAGCAGAGTAAAGGACTATGCTATTGAGCCTGTGTATTGTCAAAAGCTGTGTATTTTCTAATTTATGCTAGACTTTTTTTTAAAGTTTTCAAATCACCCAGACCTCAGTAAAAAGTTGTGGGCGGTAAGGTACTCTCATTTATACTTTGAAGAAAATGCAAGACTAGACAGGAGTTTCTGTAATAACATCAAGGATAATTTGAATAAAATATACAGAAAATTCAGGCCACATTAGTAAACTATATTTTCCGTGTATTCTTATTCTTATGTTTATCCGAAAATATGTTACATTTTCAATGATAAATTGTGTGTTGATATTTTGTATCATTGATGTGACGCATTTGGAGCTTTAATACAACAAAACATAATCAACCTTCAATTTAATCACTTACTTCATGGTGAAATACAAAATTTGTACGGTTCCATTTAATATGTATCAGAACATTTAGAAAGGGGAATGTCCATGCTGAGTGTTCAGTCCCAATGCAGTGGTACACCAAATTTGAAGAATATTAGGTTTTGAAGTGTTTGATTTTAAGACATCTATAATGTTTATTCTTGTTCCTTACCTAAGTGTAGAAACTTTTAGTGTTAGGGTTAGGACCAAACTACCAGCCCACCCCTTATAAAGGGGTCTTTCCTCTGAGTCAAAGCCTCTCCCATTCTCCATAAGAATGTTAAAAATGTATTGTCAGATATAAGTAGAGGACAATAATACCTCCACTTATTGCATGATCTGTTTAATGTTGGCTTGAGGCTAAAATCTTCCGAATTCCCTTTACAAAAAAAACTAAAAACATTACAGTTCCAGTTTCAGAAATATTCTGAAATGAGTTGTAGATGAATGAAATCATTGATCTTCAAGGTTGTTGACTGATATTTACAGTGGGGGAAATAAGTATTTGACCCCTTGCTGATTTTTCAGGTTTGCCCACTTACAAAAATGCAACGATCTATAACTTTAATCATATGTACATTCTAACAGTGAAAGACAGAATCCCAAAGAAAATTCCAGAAAATCACATCATATGAATTTGTAAAAATTGATAACCATCTGATGAGGAAAAATAAGCATTCTTTGTAAGTGGGCAAACCTGCAAAATCAGCAAAGGGTCAAATACTTATTTCCCCCACTGTATGTAACTGAAAAGCCCAAATCATTTTTTTTCATGGGCCTTTGCTTTGGCACTCACTTTATGAAAAGATTTAAAATCCAGATCAAGTCAAGTTGTAAAGTTGCACTACAGTCCTGATGTAAACTGTCTCTTAACCAAATCCACACGGTCCAGACTATGTCCATGTATTATGAATGAAATTTCACCCAAGTCAGCGAGGAGGAATGTGCACTGATCCGGTAAAGATTCATTCTGGCAGTCTCAAACAATCTCTCATCTCCCTGAGTCTGGGTTTGACGCGTTCCTTATGCTGCGTTTAAGTTTCTTGTTCCCTTGGCCCTCAAATGCATCTTTCGCCCTCTGCAATATGTACTTGAATGTATGCACAAGTTCACATGTCCATCTTTACACGTTAGTGGGCATAAGAGTTTTTATATGTGTGTGTGTGTGTGGGTGGGTGGCTGTAAGTGTGTGCGTGTGTGTGTGTAAGTATGTGCTCACAAGCCGACGGGCTCATGTAATATTCAGTAGACCTCTGGGCCCCCTGGGTGCCACTGGTCTGTCCTGTGATGGGATGGAAGTGTCTGCCCTCATCTTACCTGGTGACTGCCAAAGGAGGAAAAACCATAACCCTTTTATCCTCAGACCACCATTTTTTCTTCCTTTGCTCATAGCCATATCTTCTTTCTGATTCAGAATCTCTCAATCGCTGCCCCAGCTTCTCTCCCATATTTGTATCTCACTGTAACCTAACCCCAAAAGTCCTTTTATTATCTATGCATTTATTTTTTCCTATGCCATTCGACATATTAGTGTAATTGTTTCTTTGAAGCTCGGTGTGCAGCCCTTTTTGCATCTTTCTGTCCTCTTTTCCCTTTGCTCCTTTCTGTGCAACTCTCCCTCATGTTTGCCTTTTCCCTCTCAGCATGGTGGAATTAGCCCATCCCCATCCAATCCCCTCACTTCATCCTTTGGGAAATAACAATGTTGCAGTCTGCTGCCGTTCTTACACAGATCAAAGCATTAAAATTGGAACTGGCTGGCTGAATGGGAAAAAAAATAAATACAACAGGGGTTCCTATCACATCATTCACCTTTGCATCATCTTCTCCTCTGCCAGGATGGGTGTGGGACTCTGCAGTGTGAACATCTGTATGGAAGGGTGTGGGTGCACTCACAACTTGCGTCATTTTAGTCTTTCAGCCTCAACACTCCCCCTGGTGGCTGGGACTGAGCTGGAATAATAAATGCATCTATTAGACCCTGAAGGAACCAACAATTTCACACCAATAAAGTATTCTTTTGACCCATTTATATACCTGTATGTAATCATGAGAGTTTACCAGTTATCTGTGCAAAATAAGTCAAATTACTCTCCATGCTGTTTGTGACAAAGGCAAAAAAAGGAAAGGCTCTCCACACAAATAGTTTATCCCAACATCTCATAAGTCAAGAATAGAATTTTTGAAGATCAACAACAATCAAGCTTGGTTTAAGCCTAAGAAAAAAAATTATCGCTTTTATTTTTTTAAAGATTTATTAATAAATATTCTCCCGTTTCCATAGACCTGATTAACCAGAGTAAGCTGTAGACATGTTTTCTGTTTCCTGTGTTCTTTGTACTTAATTATATTATTTCTTATTCTTATTCCTGGATTTTTATCATAAATTTAATCTTAAAGCAAAACTGGAATAACAAGAACACTGTATCAAAATACACATAATAAAGAGTGAATGATTACATATTAATATAGAATTGTATCAGTGTCCATAATTTAAAGCGGGCCACCAAAAACTAATCTATAAGATGACTTACACCCAAATCTCATCACATTTTAAACCATATTAAATAAACATATCACACAAACATTTCTGTAAAATACTACAGAGACCATTTTTAATGTTTGTTCACTTGAAATAGGAACCCTAAATTATGAGGTGAACAATGTGTTCTGGATGTGAAGGACTTCTGCAAAGCAAGAAATCTCTTTATTTCCTTGGGACACTTTATGATCTAAGTAATTTTTCTGTATTCCCCTTATGTTAGTTTTATCTTGCAGTGGTAATACCAGAAGCTTAATCGCAATAGAGAATAGCACGGGGGGGCAACCCTGTCCAGTGCCACAGTGGAGACAGAAGTATGGGGAAATGTTGTGGTTTGTTTGAACTGCTACCAAGTGGAAGGAGTAAAGGATCTTGATCCAAGATATGAGTCCTTACCAAAGCCAAATTTTGTGAGGTGTAGAAGAGATATTCCCACTCTACCCGATCAAACGTCTTCTCTGGAGTAGGACTATAAAGTATATTCAGTAGGAGTCTAATATTAAAGAAGGAATGTCGACCTTAAATAAAGCCTGTCTGGTCATGAATTGACTGCCTCTCTCTGCTCCCTCTGTCCTTCTCTCGCCCTCTCTCTCTCTCTTGCCATCTCTTTCCCTCACCCCCAACCAGCCGAGGCAGATGGCCGCCCACCCTGAGCCATGGTTCTGCTCGAGGTTTCTGCCTGTTAAAAGGAAGTTTTTCCTTGCCTGTGTCGCCTAGTGCTTGCTCATGGTGGGAATTGTTGGGTTTCTGTAGTTAACTTCAGAGTAGGGTCTGACCTGCTCTGTTTGGAAAGCGCTGTGAGAGAACTGTTGTTGTGATGTGGCGCTATATAAATAAAATTGAATTGAATTGAATTGAACCACATCTAAACGGTGGGCTAGCATTTTGGAGAGGATTTTACTATCTATGTGCCAAGGGAGACGGTTGCATCTGACTATCGATGCATTGAGTTGATCTGTATTTTTTAACCCTTTAAAGCCTGATCCAAAAATAAAACAAAACAGAAAATACTTGTTTTTGGTTTGAAGTCTTTATTTGGCCTTTTAACAAAATATGTAAAAAGAAAAAACAGAAATACATTTTTAATATTGTTGATTTATTACTGTTCAATAAGTCAAGATTGTTTTTTGTGTAGTCTTCTGCCCCCTGTTATCAGGTGTTTCTGATTGTGTACAATAGGATTTTGAGCAAAGTTTTTACCATTAAATTATGCAAAAGGTGTCAGACGTAAAACACTTCAGAAACCGTATCAAATATGATACATTTGGCATTATAGGGTTAAAAGAATTCCTTCAGGAACCCATGTGGTCCTGGAGATGTTCCATCTTGCATGGATTTAATTGCATTAATAGCCTCCTTCACAGAAAAAACAGTCTGTCAAAGTCAGATACGAGTTTGTTATACGTTGTGGGGCAATTTATTTTCCTAAAAAACGAGTCAAATAAACTGTGACAGATTCACTCTCATGCCATTTTGAATTAAATCTGTGAAAGCATGACTTGATCTGTGACTGGTGAAAGTGTTTAGTGCCCAATAAATCCTTTATCTTCTTTTAGGTATTGTTTTATCCACAGCTTTCTTTTGTACATGATAAGTAGGAATCTTCCCGGCTTTGTTACCTCTCTCGAATATTTTGCTTTGCAACTTATTCATTGAATTTCCAATGCGCCTTGTTGACAGCAGATTGAACTCCTTTTGAAGTGTTAGTCGCAATTTGAATAAATCATTAAACTGCGATAGTTTGATTTGCACTGGAAATGGGACACACATATGCTACGTTAGATTTATCCAAATTGATAAATCTCCACTGAATGAGCCACCCAATGTAACTTTCAGAAATGGTGCATTTTGAACACCAACCAGCCTGGTGCTAGTACTGAGCGAGGTAGATCAATTTGCTAAATCAGAATTATACATATTAACGATAGTGTTGTCCTATGCCATTCATTTTTTCATAGTATCTAAAAGCTATGTAGTCTTAGATATAGGTATGATTCCAGAATACTTGTCTTTTGCATTAATTGTTATTTTGGAATGATCATTTCCAACAAATTATAAAAAACTAGCTGAGCAAAATTTGTCTCTCTCATTTTCCCCCCAGTCTCATTATATCTTCCAAATGGAACACTTTTAATTCGTCATATGGCATTTGGACCTGTCACTTTTGGGCACAGGAGCAAAATTAATGGGAGATTCTATTCAGAGAAGGTTCTGTTTTGTTTTGTAAGCTTTCTCACAGCCATCATTCATGATAATGAATCAAAGCCATTGTTAGTTCCACCTGTTATTTCTTTACAAAAGAGAATGTCACGAAAATCGTGTAAAGTGTTGATCTAGAACCAGAATGAGAACAGGGATAGATTCTGTTTACTCACTACACCGAACCACTACATCCATCCCTTTTATATACCGTTAACCAGCTGACAACGGGTGAGAGGTGGACAGGTCACCAGTCCATTTATTCCACCTATACATGTCTTTATTTAGATATTGGTGATTTTACACACACTTATATATATGCCGGTACTTTCAAAGTAGGGAAGCTGATGAGACTACAATGATAATCATAACATTATACTGTATTCAACTAAGCCAACTGCTGTGCCAGTTAAACAGAAAATTACAGCCTTCTATTGAGCACAACTCCCATATGGTATTTGGATGAATCAAGTTATACAAACATAGACATTGAACAAAAGGTTTGGCCTGCTTACAACTTCTTTTTCTTCTTTTAACTCATTGACTGCCAACCATTTTCAGAACATACTGCCAGAGTTTTTTGAGCATTTTGACTGATTTTTCAAAAGCCACAGAATAGTTTGTGCTATGACTATGTAAACACCGAACACACCAAAAGAAAGAGTAGACTCTCTTCTATCACCAGGAAAAATAATTCTGTTTCTGCCTTATTCCGTTCTTCTTCGACTTGCGTCTCACCGGCGACATGTTCTCTCATAGCAAACTGTTACCTTTTTCTTATTTGCCTACAATCTATGCTCATCTCCCATCAAAAGTGGCACTGCCACCTAGAGGGTCAATTTGTTAGTACATACTCTGTCTAGAAGCCTGATATTTACGGACAAGCTTTAGCAGATCGTCCCCCAAGCCACTCTCGTTGAAAAACATAAAAGACGTCTATAAACGTCTTAGGCAGTCAGCGGTTGTATTTGAATTGATGTCTATAGACGTCTTTGGCAGGCAATGAGTTAATACAACAGTTGAGAAAGGTGCAAGCATTTAACACAGTACTGGATGATATGTGAGCATCTGTAGTTATCAGTGAGCAGCCAAGTATGGGCGGGGCGTGTGAAATGTCTTTATAGTTCGAAGTCAAGTGGGTAAAGTGATTAAAGGTGCGGGGGCTGGGTTTATAATGACCGCGGTGGTTTAGACCATCTGGGCATCTTTTTGAAGTAGACAGGTGAATAGTGTTGCAACAGCTGCATTGCTTCCGTTCTAACTCCTTGAAAATATGAATACGACTTGACAAGCTTCATCGATACACAACCCAAAATTCTGTTCTTCCCTTTCTTCTTGAATTATAAAACCACAAACTCCTTCTACACGAGCCGGGATATTTGTGGACAGATGGACCCACTCTACAGGTAGATAAATGATCGTATCGTCCCTTGAGGGGCTCTTCACAACAACAGTGCTCCCATGGAGGACGCAGACACAAGCTGTTGCTTTAGCAGGTGGACTAGCATGTGTTTTTTTTTTTCCGAAGGCTCACTAGTGAATGGGAAAGGATCAACTACCTATTGCCAGCAAAGCTCGAGGGAACCATCAAAGACTTATGCAACATTTGTTAAACAGAACAATGAATAACTAAAGATGTAACACAGATGTGTAGGGAAAGTCTGATCTTACATGCTTCTGTGAAGTAAACATTTTACTATGGGAAAAAAATCTAAAAGAAAAGACTTTTAGCTCTCAACTATAATGATGAAGCTTGTTTCTTCAGTGTGAAGAAACTTGTAGTGGTGTTGAGTGCAGTTATAGATGACAGCTAAAATGTTCCCTCAGTGAGAAACTCGAATATTTTTTGCTTGTTCATTAAACCTTTGTAACTTTGTACTTAAACTTTCTCTGGGGGTTGTAGCTACATACTGTATTTATTTTTTTTACCTGACTTTTTCACATTGACATTTCTATTGTTAATCGTAAGGTAGGGTAAATGCAATGCACTTTGCAATGCATTATTCCTCTTAAGCCTGATCCAAGTAAAAATAGACTTTTTATTAGTTAGAAGAAAATGTGAAACAAATAAACAGAAATGCTTTTTGAGTATTCATAATTTATTACTGTGTAATAAATCAAAAAATGTGTTCCTATGCAGAACATTTCAGAAACCGTTTGTATCAAATATGATACATAGAGCATTATAGGGTTAAAGAAACCCATGAAGAGACTGCAGTGAAAATCAAGATAAAACTTTAGCATGCTGTACCAAATGACATAATTGTGACATCACATCTCAATGCACCCATTCGCAGCGTTTGCAAAGATGGCCAAGTACTTTAATTGAAAACACAATAAAAGGTCTTTGTGTCCCCAAGCATTGTTGCAGGTGAAAGTTGCTCTCGTGCAAAGTACGTCTGAGGACTCCAGTCCTCAAAGGGCCACTCTGCAGCAGGTTTCAGATGTCCCCTGCTCCTACACACTTGATTCTAATTAAATGGGCCTGCTTATGTTGCACTGATGTGAATCAGGTGTGTTGAAGCAGGGAAACACCTAAGGTCCTCAGGCTCAGTTCTCTGTACCATTGCTCAAAGTATAGACACTGCTCCTGTTCAAGAGATCTCTGGAAAGTTAAAGCCAGCTCAGGACTCTGAGAACTGCAGGTAGTGGTCTCCTGCTGGTGCCCAGATGAAAGGACCAAACAAGATTACCGGTAGGCTGAATTTCAGTGTTATACTCCTGAAATCTGGAACAGTCTTTCTGAAGAACTGAGACATGCCTCAACTCTGACAATGTTTAAATCCAGGCTGAAAGCTTTTTTCGTAGCTGTGCATATAACAACTGAAGGTGCTTTATCTGCCCTCTTCATGGTTTTATTAGTTTATTCAATGATTTCTGCCTTTGAACTCTCACTTTTTAATGCATTTTTCTTGTTTTGCTCTTTCATGTAAAGCTTTTTTAATTGACTTGGACAACACAAAGGTGCTTAACAAATACAAATTTCTTACCCTACCTTAACTTATATCTGCAGGACAGTGGCCCAAACACCTGTCCTCTATGGGAAGGTCCCAAAATAATGCATTCCATCTGCAATGCACTGTGCACACCAATGCTCTAATCTAATTTACCAATAAGCATGTGTAATTACTCCCTGAGATCTCCTCCACTGGCCAAAATGGCTTCTGTCCTCTGCTCAAGTGGTGCAGTTGAAACTACTGCCCCGTCGCTCCCAATGAAGATAAAGAAGGGAAAGGACATGACAGAGAGCAGCGTTGTTATAAATGAATGTCTGTACGGATTAATCAGGGAAATTAGATGTGTACTTCAGGTAAATAGGGAAGAGATTAATGGTGATGCTAATCTGGTCTTGATGTAATTTCTTAAATACTATAAATGATGGTGAAAATCCTGTTTTAGTTTTTATAAAAGTAGAGTGGAATCATAATATTGCACCTTGAATATTAATTAAATTGAGCTTCTCTTTGCTTCCAGTTATGCCTTACTCATTTAAAGCCTCCTGCATTCCTCGTTTGTCATCTCAACAATTTCCAAGTGGCATGATACATTTAGATATCTGTAGCAAGCCCTGCAGTGGAGTTCCACGTGGATGCTCTCATTCACAACAGGTTTTTAGAGCCCCCATGCTTACTGATTTGACATTTAATCAGCCAGTCAGACTTAACATGGGTGTCCTCAACAAACTTTGCATGTATCATTTCTGTATGATATTTTGTCTTTTTTTCAAATTAAGAAGCCAGTACTTGGTACTTGGTAGCCAGTCTGTGCAAACCCTTATTCTCGTTTTTCTCCGGTTTACCATTACGATTTATCCCTATGGTTGATGTACTGGTCTGTATGCAGGCACAAGTCAACTCTTATCAAATGCTGAGGGGAGTACCCCCATACCTTGTTTAACACAGTGATACTCTGTTATCTGAGCATGACAGAGGTTAGGATGCAGCATGTAAATTTTAGATTAAATGGTCGTGATTCGAAAAGGTGAGATCTGTGTTTTGTGCATTGTGTATGTAATAATAGGATCCTGCGATGGACTGGCGGACGATCCAGGTTGTACCCAGCTTCTCGCCCATTGACTACTGGGTTAGGCTCCAGTCCCCCCGCAGCACCATTAGGGAATAAGCGGTTACATATTAAAATATAATAATACGTAAAATATTTTAGCTGCTTATCAGATAGTGAAATGTACCTATGTACAAAAAAGAAGAAAGGTAGGAGAAAAGAGGAGTGAACTTGTGTTGGGGGCCGGAACTTCCTGTGTGGGCCCTCCTGTGTATAAAATACCTGCACAGACCTGTGTGGCAGTTTGTGGCACCTGGTAAGGAGGAAATTAAGTTAGTGGCTGAGATTTCCTTGTTCAATGGAGTGGGGGGGGGGGGGGGGGGGGGGGGGGGGGACATTGTTCAGGTCCCTGGTGGTTTTGATCCTGATGGACCTGAACCTTCGACCTTATGAGAGGGGTCTGAACAGGGAGTGAGATGGGTCTCCCACAATCCTCTTAGTCCTCTGCCTGGATCTTCCATTGTGCAGTACCCAGACAGGCTCCCGTTCGGGGCCTGTGAGGCATCTCGCTATGCATATGATGCACTCCAGTCTGCTCTTGGTATGGGTGGAAGATGCAGAGTACCGCACAGTGATGGAGGAGGTGAGGACATTCTCACTTGTGGCTCTGTAGAAGTGGGCACGAACCTTGGAGAAGAAATTCCTCTTGCTTGAGGAATGCCATCCTCTGATGTACCCGCTAAAGGACCTTGGATGAGTGTGTCTCCCACTCGAGGTTGCTGGTAATGGTAGTGCCTAGGAACTTCACAGAGTTCACCACCTGAATTGCAGAGCTGTTGATGAGAAGTCGGGGGTGGAGGGAAGGGTATCTCTGTAAGTCCGTGACCATTTCCAACGTCTTGTTGATGTTGAGCGCCAGGTTGTTGCATGTACACCACGCTGCCAGCTGTGACACCGGGTCCCTGAATGCTGTCTCATTGGGATCCTTGATTAGGCCCAGGACCGTGGTGTCATCAGCGAACTTGACCAGTTTGATGGATGAGTGGCTGGAGAGGGAGTCATTGGTTCAAATGGAGAACAGGTAGCGGGAGAGGACACAACCTTGTGGGGCAATGGTGTTGATGGTAAGGGGGGCCAACAACAAGCTGCCAACATGTGGGTGAGGATGTCAGCGATCCACTTACAGATGGGTCTGGGATGTGTAGCTGTATCAGTTTGGTGAGCAGGCTGTCTGGGAGGATGGTGTTGAAGGCCGAGCCATAATCCACGAATAGGGCCCTGACGTAGGCTGGTCCAGGTGCTTCGGTATATGGTGGAGGCTGAGGTTGATGGCATCGTCAACGAAGTGATTTGCTCTATAGGCAACTTGTAAAGGGTCCTAGAGGGGAGTAGGTGATAGGTTTGAGGTGGGACGGTATGAGCTTCTCGAAGCTCTTCATGACCAGAGATGTCAGGGCGACAGGTGTGTAGCCATTCAGGCTTGTTATCCTGTCCTTCTTGCCCTCCAGACATAAAAGGATGCAAAGTACCACAACAAAAGACCGACTGAAATTATATCGAATCAAGAGAGTAGCAAAGTTATTCAAAAGATAGAGCAACCATAGAAATGTGTGGGCATAGCCTTAAAGATGACTCATCGGGTAAGTTTATCTTTCCCTGAGCATTTTACTCTGCACTGAGTAGACAAGTGGCATTATCACCTGCCACTCTCATAATTGCATCTAAGTGAAAAAGATTGCTTTTGGAAAAAAGAGGTTTTTAGCCCAAAGGTCATCCTGAGAGTGGAGTCAATCTTTACTTTCAACAGACCATGACAACTGGCTACACTTCTCCACTTTAGCTTGTATATTTTAACTAACTGAAGTTTGCTATTGCAGTTAGCTTCTGCTTTCTGATATTTTTTTCTACCTGTTGATCTCTTACAGACAAATCAAGCATATTTTTCCCCTGCTATCTTTTCCGTCTGTCTGTCTGTCCTGCATCAGCCATGCAGTCTGTCACTAACCATGCTCTATCTTCTCCAATGCTTTGCGGATATTTAATCTTGGCTATCACATCTATTGTTCCTCTCCTCCAACCCTCCTCTTCCCACTCAGACTCTGTGTCCTTCAATAACTCATCTCATGTTCTTTTCGGCCCACGCTCGGCACTTGACTGACATGTAACACTGCTCTTTAAAGAGCTGGAGCAACGGCATGTATTTATAACGACAGACCATAAGCATCACCTGCATTAAATGCGATCACTGACCAGTGAAGATAATCTAGCTGCCTGTATTTGATGTTTGTGCGTATATATGAGTGTGTGTGCATGTGTATATATATATATGCACACACATACACACACACATAAGGTAGTATAGATGCACCCCTGTAGTATTGTAGTATAGCTGTCAGGCTACTGCATATACATTGGAGGCAGCATTTGGTCAGGTTTTGTTGATGCACAGATCACCGTGACCATGACATCTGTCTCTCATAAACCCAATTGTTTTACTTCTCATAGCATTAAGACCCAGACTCTGTCTTGTGTCACTTCTTCTACAAACAAGAGAGTTTCACCATAGTTGCAAGATGTGTTGGTCATTTAAGACATTTAACATTGTAATATGCTTGAGCAGGTTAGCACTCCATCTTAGAAAAGGCTTTAAAAAGATACCTAATGTGAACAATTAGTGGCATAAAATACTTTAGACTTATCTACGTACCTCATCACTTTGTAGCTGTGTGATTTAAAAAACTGTATGCATCCTTAATCACAGTGCCCAGAAAGTAGGGAACATAACTTCTTTCAGGCTTGAAGAACTACACTTTGGTGTCCTTGAGAGAGAGCGCACTGGAAACCGTGTTGTTTTTTCTTACAGTTTGATTAACAGAGATGGAGGGTGTCATTTGATTTGTTAATAGTGAATTTTTCGGGGGGAAATAGTTTCTAAAGTAAACTTTTCTCCATGCTGCAAGAGATAGATAATATCATATTCCAAAATTTAAAATTAATGCAAAATGCCAGAAAAATGATTGAAAGCTACAATTTATTCTTTCCTTTTGTGGGAAAATATGCTCATCGGCCAAATTATTATGGCGACAATCATTTGCATATCCAGGGTTAAACCTTATGACCCTGTTTTTTATCTCAAATCTATTGGCCTCTCTGGAGTTAACATGCCATATCACTTATCAGCTGTTTATCACATAGGGAGGCCAAGATTGTCTAAACTAGTTAAAAGGAGCACTAAAACCCAGAAAATCTGAATGTGTGAGAGAATAATGGTTTGTCTTTGCAAGGGTAATTGGATGTGGTTTTGTTTGTGCACTAGTCTGCATGTCCATAAATTCATAGTCTTTCTCTCTCCCTCAGCTATCACCAATTATCTAGAAGAAAAAGATGAGATGCAGAAAGTCAAAGCATAGAAATGAGAGAGATTACTGTTCAAATCCTTATAATATCCTCAACAGGCATGCCTATCCCATCAAATAAAGAAGAACACAAATACTGTTTTTTGTATAAATACACCAATACTTTATCAACTCTTGGTGATCAATACTGGGTGACAGTATTTCCTCTGGCCCTTTTCGTCAATTGATCAACCATGCTTTTTGAAAGCTATTTGTTATAGTGATAGAATAGTTTTAAACCTCAGCAATTGTGAGTGTGGTGTGCTTCTGTGTGATCTTGATTTTGTTTACGCACAGGATAATGTGGGCTCTTATAAATGCTTTTATGTTAATGTTAAAACAGGTTACTGAAAGTTGTTTAAGAGCAACAATACCTCTATAATGTAGCTTTACCATTGCATTGCTGATATTATCAAATCGATGCAGAAGTCCACTTATGTACCAGATCTCCTGACAGCTAAATAACCTTCTTCTAATTGTTCCTCTCCTGTGAAATCCATCCTTTCATCCATAGTCTAACCATGGCAACCAAAGTAACTACACAGACCTAAAAAAGGAGATAATTTTGCTTACAATTCGCTTACAATTTTCCAAATTTATTAAACTTTCCAGTAACAAGCCAATGTAAATACATCAACCTATTTGAGAATAGCCTGTTGACATCTTGATAATAGCTGTTAGTCCTCCTTTATTCCTGTCGCGTTACAAAATCCCATGTCTGTGAGGTTTGAACAGCTTAAATTAGCTGTTGTTAGATGAGAGAATGTATTGTGCACATATTGTAGTTATCACATGCAATTGATGTAGCTCTTATCAGTAAATGAGGACCACGCTTTCCCATCAAAGAAGCAAATACAAAAGAAATAGCTTACTGTCAGTGTCTTTAGGACTCCATTGGAGCTTAGACTTCTAAGAAATTAAATTAATTCAACTTCTAAAAGCTATTATAAATGTCTACATTTAAGGATGTCAGATATGGTGTCACATACAAAAATCTTTGAATTGTCGACCAATGTTTTTCTGACAAAGAAAATGAGGCTTAAAAAAGGTAAATTAGACATGTATGCACAGATATTGACTGAATTTTTAAAGTGGTGTATTTTCAACAAGATAAATCGCTTTAGTGATCGCAAACTGGGAAATATGACTGTTACAGTGGTAAGTAAACCTGAAATCAACGGAATTATTCACCAAAACTGCAAAACAAAATATAGAAAGTAAAACAAAACACAGTTGCATACAGTAATATGCAACTAAACCAGAAGTAGAAATGTGTGTAATCGGTAGTGGACAAAGTACTCAATATCATTACTTGAGTAAAAGTACAGATCCTACTGTTTAAATATTACTCCAGTAGAAGTAAAAGTAGTTCCGTCAAATTATTACTTGAGTTAAAGTACTGGAGTTTTTGCTTTGAAGTATTCACAGAATTCAAATATTTCAATCTAACATATGGTGCAGTCCAGAACAATTGGGGAAAATGTCGTCATACATTGGATTGGCCAATAACTCCAAAGGTATTATTATAAGAACTGTAATGATAAAGAATCCGCACTTTGCAGACATTCAAAGAGGCTTGACAATTTAATGCATCACTCATTCACTCCTCCTTCACATTTTGTGTTGAAGCATCTCTCTGTTCCTAAAGAGGAACTAGGACAGTATGCAGTGAGGCAGGGATTTACACCGGCAACCCTCTGAATAGAGGGCTAATGCCTCCACACCAGGGGTTGCTTAGTTTAAATATACAGAATATATTGAATTAAATGTCTTTTCTGCAAGAATCAGTGGAAAGCTGGAACTTTAAGTATTACATGTACAATTTACACCAGAACAATGTCAATTTATCCTGTACGGCAACACTCTTGTGACAAAAAAATAAGAATTCTTCTTATTTTTGTCCAAGCAACTAGTTTAATGCTACATGTTGCTTTCTGCTTTACAGAAGATTGGAGAGTTATATTAAAATGTGTCAGTGGGGCAAAATAGACACACAAAACATTAACAAACACGACCAACTGAAGTAGGGAAAGCCTTAAGAGTAAAAAGTATAATTTTTTCTGCGTCAAAGTAAAACATTTTCCAAAAATAAATACAAAATTGACCCAAAAGAAATATAAATTCTCAAATATTGTACTTCAGTACAGTGCTCAAGTAAATGTGCAATGGAGTACAGTATAATGATATTTAAGTGAAATTGGACTGTGCAGTTATGGTGACACAGATGTTTTATTCCTCTGAGCTCTCTGTTAGACAGTGGTGACCTGTTACAGTCCAATGGCATTTGACAGGATGGATTTCTTGTAGCAGTCCCTGTAGCAGCTGTTGATTGCGAGCTCTAAGACGGATCTCCATTGTATCCAGTCTGTGATGGAGAGGGTGGTCTGGATTGTCCATGAAGGAGAATGGAGAGACTTTGTCTCCATCATATCACTGTCAGGTAGTTGGTGATCCAAAAGATGCTGGATGACCAACAACCCTGCTGCTAATCACTCAATAGCACCAGTGGGATGGTGTTGAATGCACCGTAGAAAACAAAGAATGAAATTTGCACGGTGTCCTTCCTCTATCCAGGTGTAAGTGGAATTGCTGCAGCAGATACATGACAATTCACAGGAAGCATGGTGATAAACTGTAGAAGGTTGAGCAATGATCTCATCTGTGTCTTCCAGTTAGCTATGACCAACCTTTCTAACGCATTCCTTACATGACAGGTGAGGGCAACGGGTCAAAGGTGAAGGCTGACGTTGTTGTCTTTTTTCAGACATGTACCAGACAGAATGTTTTCTGTAGCATTAGTACCCTATTCAGGCTCATACTTGGGTTGAAAATATTCTGGGGAACAGACCGCTGGCTGGCACAGGACATCAGGATTTGGGGGCTAATGCTTTTTTGTACACAGAGTTTCTCAATTTGTCTTTTTCTTTGGTCAGTCACTGTAAGGCTTGGGAAGAGGCTGTCACTTTCCATGGAGTATTTTAGAAGTTGGACCACTGGGGAAAAAGGGGGAGGGAAGGGATCTGTGGGACAGTATAGATTTATTGGGGCCTGGGAGGGCTGGACGAAGGCAAGACTGTGAACCAAAACTATTGCGGAAACAATTCAGCTTGTTTGCTCTGTCCAGACTTCCAGACGTTTGCCTCGTGTTCCCATCATAGTCAGTAATCTCCTTCATTCCAATGGAAACCCTCCCATTGTTTTCCTCCACTTTGGCCTTCAGCTTTCTTTAATGGCAGTCTTTCCTCTCTCTCAGGTTCTTCCTCAGTTCATTCTGCAACATCTTGAGGTTGTCTCTGTGTACAAAAGCCCTCTTCTTCTTATTCAAGAATATCTTGGTCACTGGTGATCCATGTTTGGAAAGCAACACATTGTCTGGGCTGTCACAATGTTCCCCCCACAGTATCTAACATATTCTGTGATGCAGTCTCACTTTCAATACAGTCCCTCATGTCTCCATGTCTCCACTAGTTTTCACAGTTTTTCCCACCAGGTCTTAAAAAGTGCAGCCAATTGAGCAAATGAACTGGCTAATTTTAACATTTTTATTTCCAATATGGTTGTATGTGTAACGTTCCTGGCACTGGAGCTGGCTCCACCCCGTCTGCACACCTGCTCAGCATCCTAACTCAATAATCACCCTCATCGCCTGCACCTGTTTCCACCTCCATATATACTCTGCTCATGCCAGTCTCCGTGCCAGAACGTATCGAGCCTTAGAGTAAGTACTTCCAGCATTATATTATCCTGTCTGCCTGATATCCGACCTGCCTTCCGTCTACCTGTCTTTGAAGCCTGCCTGTCCCTCGCCTGTACCTTTGCCTGATCCTGACTGCCTGCTCGTGTATGACCCCGCCTGCTTCCGACCTCGAGACCCCGCCTGCTCCCTTGGACTGCCTCCCTTGTTTTGACCCTGGACTGTTTCTGGACTCCCTTGGATTTACCGCTGTTCCTCTGAATAAATCCTGTTAACTGACCGTCTGCCTCAGGGTGTTCTTGGGTCCAAATCAGAATCGTTACAGTATGTCCTGCTTCTCTCTCTCTGCTTTGTTGTAGACCAGTTGTGTTGGTCTCCTTATGAGTTCATTTGGAACCTCCAGCCTAATTCAAGGCAACAGTACAAGCTTGTATGGCACAGTTAGCTGTTCATAGGTGTAAACAAAGACCTTGATTCCCTCCAAAAGCAATGAAAGCAGCTGAAAAAAGGAGGAATTTACAAAAAGTAATTCAATGCTTTACAAGAGTTAAAGCCCAAGTAAAAAATAAGCAGAAGTAAAGAGAATAAAAAAAAAATAAAAAAAATGGAATTTTAGCAAAAAGCTGCTACGTGCAGGGCAATGTAAAAGCAAAAGTAAACAGCTACAATAATTGCAAACTTAGATCATGAAACACTTATTAACTTAATCAATCTAGAATCTTGCGATTCAAGTGTTTTTTCTTTACACCACACCCTTACATAATTCTCTAAAAATGTAACTATTTCATTTGTTTAGGTCAATGAGAGATTGTTGCACGTCATATCTATTCCCTACACTGATCTTGCCAATGTTTTCCAGATTAACTCTGGAAACAAAAAATAAAAATCACAAAAAGTGCTGTAAATGTGCCTCCATGGAAGCTTGAGGGTAATTGTGAAGCTCATACACTCATCGGTACAGTTGTCCCTAGCCATATCCTGATTCACTTTTCACTCACACTGCATTGCAGATCTTTAAATTGTATATTTAATATTGCATTGCAGAGTTTTCACATTTTTGTGGTAAATTGAGCACCAATTTAAGAAGAAAATTTAGGAAATTTTTTCAAAGTTGATGGTCTGAGCAAATTTAATAGCAAGATTTGTTATATCCTGTAGAATTTATTTTTACACAGTATGTTGACATGAAAATATTCTGGCTGACAGTATGTCTACAGCAAAGCATACAGAATTTTTATGAACGGGGCAGTAGTGTGTATGAATCATCATTAGCTCATGGAATCTTGGCAACTTCTTCAATCAGCGCCGTCCACTGCTACAAGGTCTCTAAATGTCATGAGCACTCACTGTGAAATTGCAATTAAGACTGTAATAAATAAGTGATCAAGTAAAAGTCTCTCACAGGCATGGATGGGCCGAGGCACATCCACCTAATTAAGATTTTATGATCAATTAGAAGAATTCATTGTGAGGGAGAAGAATCTTTTCAAGCAAAGTGAAACTGTTAGCCAATTGGTGCTTTCTTTGCTTTTGTAGATAGTCTGTATATTGCCTGTGTGGGAGTGTGCATACTTGCAGTATTCCCAAAAAGGCATCTCTTCCACATCCACCCACAATCCCCCATTGTGTTCACCTCTATCCAGGTTGGCGTGGGAAAGGGCTCCAAAGTTCATCAGACAGATTTAAAGCAGCTAAAAAGTTCACTCTTATGCCTTTTTCTGTGTCTTTCACAAAGAGTGAAGAAAGCCAAGTTGGAATTATTGTGTCTGTTAGCAAGAAAATAGAGTAAGAAGAGAGAAAGAAGGAATTGGTGCAGGAAGCAAGAGGAGCAGTCCTTGGAGGCTGCAGACTGTAATGCATTTCAGGTTAAAATCAGATCAGACAATTAGAGGAGAAATGGCTGACTTGGTAAACAATGGTCCTCCATGGACTCATTTCAGACACAGACCAGTTGTACTCTCTGAATCTGTGAGGAAGTGTTGTCTCTTGCTATCATTAGCTGTGGTTTGGATGGCTCCAAACTCCCACACAGAATACAACACTAAGAGTAATAATGTGTGTCGAGCCAAGATGAAACTAAGAAAAGTAAGACTGTATTTTCATTAGTGCTAATTCACAATTTCAAATCAAGAAAAATTATAATGTTGTTTAAAATGCATATATTTTAGTTTTAGCTTTAACTTAGTCAAATCATTTGACGTAAATTGTAACTTACTAATTTTAACTTTACATTAAACTGGCGAAAATTGATTTGCCCCAGGGCTTTGTTCCAGGACACTGGAGTGCACTCAAGGTGGGATTTTAACATGTGACATTAAAAAATCAACGAAAAGATCACTACAAGCTCAGTTTAGTTTAAGAACTTAATGAAAAATTAATGTTCTGAGCCAAAGGCCGATAACACAAATTTTACTTGGGTATATACTGTACATACAGTTGGGATTCCATACCAAACCATATGATTTGTATGTGTAAGTCCAGCTATTAAAAACTGGATTTTCTATTATTTCAACTGGAGTAATGTTTTTATATTTTCTGAATGTTTGGGTGGATTTGAACTAATCCAATAGTTCTTTTGGATTTTCTATCATCTTTGCTAATAGTGGTTATTACTGACATTGTAAGATATAGCAAAATGAGTTTATTTTATTCAGTGTGATGTAAAAATGGGAGAGGCTTGAATCACAAAGTCATTGACAGTTTCTCGCTAGGCTCAGAGTTATGAGATATGCTATCATCAAATACATCAGTTTGGATTTGAGATTTTCGTGTAAAATGCGTTCTATGTGTTGTGCCTTCAACTTTCCATTTGCAAAACAGAAGCCGTTTGTGGCTCTTTAAAGAAATAAAATTTCACTTCACTCTGACATGTTCAGAAAAATGAAATCAATACATTGAAAAACATTCAAATGTTCATATAAAACCTAATATATATGTATATTTTATGCATGGTTGAAAAAGAAGAATCTTAGGCACAAATCAAATTATACTGTACCTGTGTTGAAATTACATGAATTATTTACATTTCTATCCAAATTTATATTGATTAAAGTTTTGCCTAAACTTTTAGCCCCTTGAATGTCAATGTTAGCATGATATCTAATAAGTCTTAACTCGATGTTCGCATACATATATTAATATGATAGATTAGTCAATTGCTCCGACCCCATAGTAGATTAAGGAAAATGTCCCTGGAAAAGGATTTATAACACAATGGTTCTGTCTTCTTTATGTACTTTGTATGGAGTTTGCACAGTTTTCTGCACACCAGCAGAGTTACAGCCTCCCCCCATTGAGAATGAGTTATCACTTCCATAAATAACTCTAGATGAGCCCTTAATGAGATATCAGCCTTGAAGTGATGCCTGTCACAACTTATGCCATGCTGCATCATTGAAAATTCCCTATACTTTCTCCATGCTGTTATGTGGTGGCCCAATTCAACTTCCGAATAATAATAAACCAATAAAAACGCTGGTGGAAGAAATGGACTTAAACATTCTTGTCTTTACTTTAATTACTTATACTTGATGTACTGATATGGTTTACATTTTAAACATTGTATCATGTAATTTACAACTTAGTTTTAAGCTAATTCCATTCTACTGTTACTTTTTATTTCACTTTGTTTCTGTCAGTAATGACTTATTGTAAATGTGTAAATGCCAACACGGTGCATAAAAAGTAGTATAGCACAAATTAGAAAAGAGATTAAACCAGCATTGAATGAAGCCATGTGCCAATGAGATACAAAAAAAATAAAAAGACAGAGACTTTGGGCCACATTGGTCATTGACTTTGGTTCAAAATGGAGTTGTTTTTATGAGTATAATGATGACCATATATTACATTGAGGTGTGAAAAGGTTTGGATGCCTAATAGGTGCTATAGAATATTGCTGCTGATAATGGATCCAGGAAAAAGGTATTTTCTCATCGCTCACACTTTGCGACCATAAACACAACCATTAAATACGAATAGGATGGGCAGAGTGGAATTAAGGCTATTAAAAATTATACTTACATTGAACTTATACTTACAATACTTAAGATATGGAAGATTTAGGCATCCCATGAAGATAAACAGGTTAATTTTTTTTGCAACAATATGTTTATCATTAAAAGCTCTGTATTGTTGAAAGATGCATTCCGATTTAAGCCTTTTTTTGTAAAAAAATAAATAAATACAACTCACTAACAGCTGCTGACACCTAGCTTTTGAGTGCATCATAAAGAATTTAAGTGTCACTCTGTTCTGGATGAAATTACCCTGCAATTGATGGAGGTTTTTGTAGGCTTTAGCTAAGCATTGGAGAACAGAAGATGAGAGCATACATGTTAATGAGGATGCATTCATACATGGAAGTGGATGAAGTGGATCAGCTAACATTTCCATTATCGTCATTTTCATAGAGATTTTAAAACTCAACTATAAAATTATTTTTAACACACAGCTTTTGGTGGAAAAAGTTATTTAAAAACATAATTTGTCCTTTTGAGCCGAAGCATGTTTTGTTCCAAACGCTTTACCAATAATTAATCAGTTCACTCCACGTAATATAAGTTTGATTGTATCAGCATGATTTCAATCAGTGTACAGCTTTTCAAAGTAATGACCCACATTTCGTCTGCCTCAGACCAATGACAACAGCTGCTGCATTTCCTCCGCACAGTTTGTAGCACTGCAAAAGTTGGATGTGGATCCAGCCTAAAAAAAACTGTTTGTCTCAATTCTACTGGCACTTTTACAAAAAAAATGTTGGAGCTGTTAGAGTTTTAATGATTCAGTTAAGCTAAAGGCATTGTCAGCAAGGGTGTTTGCAATATCAAGGCTGTTGAATTAGGCCATCAATGTTTGTGAAAGAAAAATTGACAAATTTAATCTGCTAATGTAATTATCTGTACAAACTGTGCCCCTTCATGGTTTAACATATAGACAATTTACAAATAAACCAATAATAGGAGAAAATTTTTAGGTGCTCTGATCATGTATTTTTTTGTTGGCCACACTTTAAATCATTTTCTAATCACTAGATTATAGATTATAAAACATTTTAGGAATTTATACATGGAATTTGTGTGAAAATTGCTTCCTTCAGAGCATCACAGGAAAAAGAAAACATCACAGCAATTATTGCCATTCAGCACAAAGGGAGAAAGGAGCGAAAGGCTAACTCTGCTCAGCTGAAATCAATCCTGCTGAGACCAGAGAGGACAGAATACTGATGAGCTTTCTTTCACCTGAATCTGATTTGTTGCTGCCGTCTGCTCTCTGATGCTGAAATTAATAGCTGATTGTCAGAAATCTTTTAAATCACACTCTGATTGTATGAGGCTAAAGTAAACAATAGCCCACATAATGTGGATGTATGGTAGTCGGGTACAGGTATGCTTTCTTCAGAAATGTGTATATTTCAATTATCTGGATTAATTAGATTTTCACCTTCTGTTAAATCAGTTTCCTTTAAAAAAAACTCACTCCTTTTTTAATAAAAGGAAGAAGCACCAAGGAAAATGATCGAATATGAAATAATGTGAAATATCACATAACTAGACTTTAAATATCCTTGAACTGCTGTTTCTGTGAATTTTCTGCTCTGGCAATCAGTTCCGCACATCCGGGGCAGCCTCACTTCATAACATATTAGGTAATGGTTCAATATGGACACAATATGTAGAAGTCCTAAATAGAGAAGTCAAAATTACTATGATGTCAGAGATGTTCAATTATTAGTGTTCTGTTACAGTTTGCTAGATTTTACATGAGATAAAACTATTCTGAGTTTCATTTTTGCCACTCATTAAATCGATAAAAGCAGTTAAATAAATGATGTTGTAGAAAAAAATATTGAAAAAACTAGAAAGTTTGGAAACAAAAAATGTACGATAAGATGCACAGTTGAAATAGGCTAGTTCAGACATTTTCATCACAATTTTGGAGCCTTTTCTGTAACCCTACTTATGTGGCCGGATGTTCTTATTACACTTAGACTGGGACTGAATATTTGTTTAAACAGATTGAATTTCCCTCAGATAAAATATAGAGGCTGTTAGGTGTTTGATTCTCTTACTTTGATTCTATTTTGTCATCTTTTTTGATAGTCTTACAATTTAATTTCAGACATAAATGAGAAACTCCACTATACCAATGTAGTCAGGTAGATTTAATGAAGTACAAATTTTAGAACTCTACCTACCTACTATACAGGAGGAAAGAGCAGTTGCCCATTGAGGGTCAGTGGTTCAACTCCATGTCAAAGAGTCCTTGGGCAAGGCTCTGAACCCTAAGTTGCCCACTGGTTGCATCTGGTTGTGTGAATGTGTGTGAATGGTGAGTGAAACGTTGTGTAAAGCACTTTGAGTCGTCAGCTTGACTAGAAAAGCACTATATAAGTGCATGTACATTTACATTTATGCAAATCAAAACAGTCATAGGCCTAAGATAAAGCTGAAAATCAGTCTATATATTGACCACCATTACATTAATAGCCATTATGTGATAGTCTGGTAGCTTCAAGGAGGTGATGTGAACCACATACTAAGTAACAAACAAACTTGGTTCTTCCAATAATTGTTATAGCTTTAAATAGCTCTAAAAGTCAGACTTTATTTTTATCTTCAGTAGGATTGTTCTTATGCTTGTGGCATCTATATTACAATAAGCTTTTGTAGTAAGAGACATGTATGTGCTTTCCAGAGATTTACAAATTTAAAGAAGAGAAAGTGATCTTATCATTTTCCCTTAGGCCAAAGAGTCTTTTAAGCCAATTTAACATGCTTTCCGAAACAGCATCTGCATCATCAGTGTACATACATTGTCACCACTGTCCTAGAAAGAATAGACATAAAGCAAAAAAAAAAGCTGAAACGGTTCCAAAACATGTTGTTACTCAAGAGGTAAAAAGGAAAAATACATTTTGTTAAACTGCAAGGAGAGAAAACAGCAAGTCATCTTAATTGTGCTGTTTTTCTTATGATGTTTTGGTCGTTGCTGCGCTCACTGATTGACCCAGGATCTGTCTAAGATTATGCACTGTAATACATGCAGATTGCCGAGGGTTTGGGTATCTCATTGTTGTAAGTGGATTATGTTTATGGCACTTCCTTTTCCATCTGTTCACATCTCTTCGATGAGAGCCATTTTATGGCTCAATGGCTAAGATTGAGGCTAACCCCCCAGTGAGGTCTCATTTCCATACCAGAAAGCTGGGCTTTTTTACATAGTGCTGACTTAACTCCCATTCAGATGGGTTTAACATGAGAGCGTAGGAAGGGAGTAAAATATTCTCTTTGCTCTGCAGTATTATAACTCATTATTCCGGTCTTCCTTTTTAACAGACACAGTAAAATAATTTAGTTAAATAGAATTAGGTATTCACCGACAATAAGGCAAAAGAGGGAGGGCTGCAAGTGAGATGACATATAGGCAAAATTAAAGATTACAGGTACATCGTTTTCCTATTCCAACTTCAAACTACCGCACAGAAACATAAAATCCCTTTATGGAGTTTATATTACCCCTAGATGAATAGATTGTCTTGGACTATTTTAGAAGTCAAAACACTCTTTTCTAGTTATCTGTTAGTTAGAACTACCTACCTAATTGACAGTGGGTGGGAGGCAGGATACACCCTGGACAAATTGCCAGTCTATCACAAAGACAAACAACTATGCACAATCTCACTACTAGGGGTAATTAGGAGCCACCCATTAAACCATTATTCATGTTTTGGGGTTACAGGAGGAATCCAGTGTACCCAAGGAGAATCAACATATACGTAGATATGGAGAACATGCAAACTCCACACAGAGAGGTCCCAGGTCCGTTTAGGATCGAAACCGAGAACCTGCTTGCTGTGAGGTGAAATGTGCTAACCACAGCACTACTGTGCAGCCCCCGCATAGAACGATATACAGTATTTGTCTTTGAAAACGTGTCCTGTGGTCTGATCAATCAAAATCCACACTTCTATTTGAAAGACATGGGCATCATGTCGTCCAGGTTGAAGAAGGGAGAGATCAGTCAGTTTGTAATCGTTAGAAAATCATATCAAACTTCATAATTGAGTTAGAGGTTGGTGACAGGAAAGGCAGGATTGTTTCCTCATTTTGTTCTCTCCATGGCATCAGGCTGGTAGAAGTACTTTTTTTCATGATGGAGGTCTGATCGATGTTTTGTCTGTTTAATGTGAGCCACAAATTTGAGACCAATGATATTCTCAAACAAAAATAAATAAATCAGAGGAAAAACACATCTGGAATCCAACAATTATGACATTTATTAATAGAGACAGGGGAAGACAACATGTACCTGTTCCCATGTGCATCAGTAGTTCACATGAGTGCAATTATTCCATTAATTAATTAAATAACTAAGATCTGGAAGCAATATGAAAAAAACAGCTATTTTTCGGTATACTATGTTCTTATTATGTGTTTTCAGTGCGTTTTCATGAGAATGCGCATGGTCTATTTTTTCTGATTTACTCTGACAGAGCCAGGAGCATTTGACAATAAAAGCACACCAGAAGTGGCATTGAAATATTTCCTGTCATTGTGTGCTGTCGATCTCACACATTTTTCCTGGCTTGCTTCGGCACTATTTTCCCCCCAAAGGCAAAATATTGGAGGAGTGTTTAATCATCTTCACTGCCCACTCCATAATCCCTGCGAAGAAACTAATCCATGATGTGCCACTATGGAGACCAACCCCACTGAATCAAGTGGAAGGAAAAAAAACAAAAGAACGAAGAAAATCAGCCTCAGTGCAAAAATACGTATGTCCATGATTGAAATTTTCTGAATTCTCTCAAAAAGTATTTTGTCAAAGAAGGATAGAAACAGTCAGGATCCATCCGTCTATTTTGTATACCGCTTATTCTATACCACAGGCACCAGGAGCCTATCCCAGCTGACAGTGAGCGAGACCCTGGACAGGTCACCAGTCCATTGCAGAACAGTCAGGATCAGTCATAATAAAGATAATACAGTCTTGGTTCACCAAATTGATTAATGTCATGAATAAGTTAAACAAAATGTATAGATATGTATAGAGTAATACAGAAAAGTAAATGAGGTATATATTAGCCTAGCTTTGCATAAAATGTCTGCACAAACAAAGAATGTGCAGTACGTTTTCTTGAAATTTCTGTAGTCTTATCTATAGACTATATATAGTTTGTATCTATAGACTCAACGACCTATGGGTGACTAGTCATAATATCCAATGTGAATAAAAAATCAGTCTATCTCTAACAAACTGACAATAGTTTCATAAACTAAACTAAATAACTGTTCAATCATTTCTTGAAGCTTGTTAGCTATCCCAGGCTTGCCTGACCCAATGTCACCGACAAACATTTAGTGGACTGGATGTGTTGCTGTGTTGGCTGCCTCTCTCTGCTCCCTCTGTCCTTCTCTCGCCCGCTCTCTCTTGCCCTCTCTTTCCCTCACCCCCAACCGGCCGAGGCAGATGGCCGCCCACCCTGAGCCATGGTTCTGCTCGAGGTTTCTGCCTGTTAAAAGGAAGTTTTTCCTTGCCTGTGTCGCCTAGTGCTTGCTCATGGTGGGAATTGTTGGGTTCCTGTAATTAACTTCAGAGTAGGTTTTGAAAGCGCTGTGAGACAACTGTTGTTGTGGTGTGGCGCTATATATATACAATTGAATTGAATTGGATTGTGTCATGTGGTTTTAACCACCGATGCCTCCCAGTTGTTCTCAATAACCTCGTGCCACTCACCTCCTTAGTCTCCCCTCCAATGCCACGTCATGTAATTGCTTAGCCGCAGAGTTCAAGTGTTTATTCCATGTACGAAGCCAAGTTCACAACTCTGTTTGGTTTTTCCATGAGCATGAGTTTTGCCTTGCACATGTCGGATCAAGTTTCCCTGTTTGCACACTGGTTTTGAACCATTGTCTATCCATTGAATCTCCTCGTCTGCCTGTCGCTCCCAAGAAACCTCGTCTTATTCTGTCTGTTCCGTGTATAACTCTAGCTTCACTTAACAACACATCTCTTGGATCAAAATTCAGAACGGGTCTTCATGACATTGGATTGATTGATGATGTCTTTCATTGGCTCTCTACCCTTACCCCACAGGACAGGCTTCAATATCTCAACAACAATTATCAGAGTCAAAGTCAGTTACCAAGCTGGCTGGTTGTGAGTTACTGCTGGAAGCCCTTAACCAGAACCACACTACCCAGTGTCCCAGGTATCTCAGAGGAAGTCTTGATTACCTTCCCCAGAAACTCCTGCATCACCACCGCTATTCATTCCAGATCCTGCAGCGTAATCGTATACACTTCGCAGAACCATCTGGAGTCTGGGTGGGGAGTGGAGAAACAAAGCTTATTATTGCTCTGACCTATATTACAGAAAATCAACTTTGTTATCTTACTCCTATCTGGTATGACGCTACTAGTCCATTCAATTGTGTTTCCTTAGAAATTGTCCTGTTCTCTTTTATGTTTGTCTGTGTGACAGACAAAAACTTACAAAATGCAATGTGATTGCAAGCTCTAGCCATGTATACATTTCTAACCTCATACTTAAACATTTGTGTTGATTTTAACACTAACCGTGTGTTTTATGTGTTTTAAGACCAAAAATAACAGTCTTCCAGTCTTGAAGTAATGAATGCCTGCACTCATTTTTTACATCTAATTTTGGCATTACGGCAAAGGTGATGGAAGGCAATCCTAGGAACAATTCTCATATGAGAAACAGTTTGAAATCTATGCTTTAATGTCTTCTAAAATGGTCAGATTTGCTCAGCAGCACATCAAGTTGTTGGGGGCATAAATAGAAATACAGCTCCAATCCAATAAAAAAAAGTGATTTTAAAGCGAAACAATGGCTTCCTAATCATAAAACTCGATGTCAGTAGAGGTTTTCCAGTCTTAACACACATTACAAGAAAACTTAAAGCACTAGCACCCTTTTTTATTTTACAAGGCTCATAAAATGGCCATGGCGGCAATTGTTCAAAGAAGCTTGCCAACCACTGATCTAGAGTAACAATAAAACTAGACTGTTTCTCTCTGAGGTGCTCATGTTCAAAGACAAATTTTTGTCGAAATTTTGAAGCAATTAAGAGTTTTACAGGTCTTTATGACTTTTAGAGATTTTTATGTTTAAACATCTGATTACTTCCACCTGGTTTCATACATAGATGTACCTGAGTATTTAACTCTGTCAAAGCACAGAAACCTGGGAACTCCATGACTTAATATAGTTATGGATAAAGGTTATTCATTAAAATGAACACATTGTATTATCTCCGATTAATATAGACCCGCTTATGCAGTCCCCTTAATCCGAATAAAAAATCGTTACAAGAAATTATGGATTCACCATAATACTGAATCAATATCTCCAAAAAGCTGTAAATATGTATTATCCTTTTAATCAATAACTTATTTTCATTTAAACAAAAGCTAACTTTACCTGGGACCAGGTAAGCAAGGCCTATTTCAGAGCTTGTTGTTACGTTATGATTTTGTGCTCATGTGGTAAAAACATAATCCTAAATGAAGATGTGCAGTCGAATTGGGGTCGGATCGCATTTTCGCATGAAAGCACCATTTGCATCTATTGCCTGGAGAAATAATGCAGCTGCTATATTCCCTTTGCTGGCTTAATTGTGTACATTACGAACTTGGAGAATAGCACATTACAGCTAATGTCCAGTTAGGTGACAAATTAAGAGAATTAACGTGCTGCATCGTTATATGGTATGATGTAAATCCCAGTGGATGCACATAGACCCCATGAGTTTTAGACATATAAACAGTTATCTTATAAATACTTCCTTGATTTTTTTTAATGATGACATGAGTGAGAATTGTTAAACCCAAAAATGTCCAGGTGGGTCATAATATTTTTATTTTGTGCATGATTTCCATCGTAATTTCCTTATTTACTTACTTATTTCCATAAGTAATGTGTTTTTTAGAAACAAGAAGGTCAGAGAAAATTATGAATATATTTAGAGTGCTTTTATATTACCACTGGTTTAAATGAATTGTCACACACCACACTAATCAAAGTGAAAACACCGGGAAGGAAAGGGATAAATATCGGTCTCATACATTCCAAAATAACTATTTGAACTAATGTTAAAAATTGGACAAAGTTTTAATGATAAGATAGGTTTCAAGAATTGCAGTTAATTTAAGTTTAATTTAAATAATATTGTGTAGTTGTAGTTTCATTATAGAGTTAGGGATTAAAGTAATGAGTTGTTTAATTAAAAATGAACATTTCAGAAAATCGTTTTGCGTAATTCAGTATAATCTGGGAAATAAGTTTTTCAGTCAATTTGATGTGTGAGAGAGCAAGGGGTATAACTCAACCCATGAGACTCATTAGCTTTTAAAACTAAAAAGACACCTGCTTACTTAGCTTTTTATCATTTTAATCAGCAACAAAACTCAGCTCTGAAGTCGGAGAATCAATCGTAATTGATCCAAAATTCAAAAGTGGATGTCCTCTTCTTCTGCTCTTTTTTTTCTTGTGTAAAAATCGTTTCATTAGATCAATGAAAAACGGACTGTTCTCACTCTGTGACTCAGTATTCAACCTGCACCACAGAATGGAGTCTGCACAATAGAAAACATTTCTTTTCAAACAGCTTTTTGTGATTCATATAAATCACCAACAGTTTGTTTTTGATGAACTCTTTGTTTTCAAATTAACCTCCAACTCCAGAACTATTCTTTTTTTGTTCTAGTACAAATCAACTAACCCGATCGCAGTAGAGTGATCAAAATATTGAAGAAAAGTTGGTGATATACTTAAATGCACAGTACAGTTTTATTGTTTTTTATTTATTCTATTCTATGAAATAGAAAATATTTGCCATTTTTTGCTACATCAATAGAATTATTTATATGAAATCTTTAAAGCTTTGGAAAGAAAATATTTCCATAATGTACAAGTAAAAAATCAATACCACAACGGTTGGCAATAAACTCTGTGATGTACCTGTCACGGATGCTATTTTCACCCTTCAAATCCAGTTCTCACAGCTATTTATTACTGCCTGACTGATCATTAGATGGGCACAATCTTCAGCGGAGACCTTTTTTGACACTGAGCAGCAGTGAGTGTCGCCAGATGCACTGAAGACTCGCGTCTGTCATAATTCAAGTTAGATTAGCATAGTCTGCAGAGAGTTTAATTCAATTATGTTTACTCTGAATACGATCTTATGTTCAGGGATCAGACAGTGCCATAAAAAAGGAAGTATCTTATTCAAAGTAAGGCCATTATTGACTTAATATTTCTTAATTTGCCCCTTTTTTAGTGCAGAGCAATGCACTTTTTGCTTTGAGAACATGTAGCTTTGGCTGGGTTTAATGCAGGTTTCAACCAGGTATGTGATTTCTTAGAACTGCATATATTTCTTAGAACTGACTTTTTTCAGTCCATCTGATTCAAACCTTTATTATTCTAAACTTGTGTCATTTAACATATATTCTCCATGGACTGCTGACTGCTAACAACTAATAGTTGGATGAAAGAGCTATGCAAACCTAAGACTCTGCTGTCTCCATGGCTACATTGCTAAGAGGCAACCTGGAGTTGTTCTTGTTCTTGTTGATCAATGATGAATGATAAGCTGTTCGAGCCTGACAAATTGCCTTCATATATGTTATCTAACTCTTTCCTATCTCTTATAACAATATAATCAGCCTTTGCAGGGAAACAGCTCAGTGTGATGCTGTCCTATTAAGCATGCTGTACATAGAGAATGTTGTGTAAACCGGTAAAGGGATGCTAATATGGAAAATAAGAACTATAATAAATATCAGTGCAAAGTAATAGATTAGAAGCAGCTCTATGATTTGTGTCTTTACAGAATATTTTATTATGGACACAATATGTGGACAAAGCCAGTTTTGTATACCAGAAAGATTTTGAAACCTAACGTAATTTTAATCCTAAATACAGGAATATACTTTTCTTTTTTTAGATTATCATCTATTTGCTGTCAAAATGAAAATATGTGTTGATAAGCTTCTGGTGCAATTCCTGCAACAAGCAAAATAACTTAAACTCTCCAACGCCTTATATTCGCTTACAACTCCACTCTAGGCTCTTACAAATGATTTCAGATGTTAATGTGCTAATTATGGGGACTTGACTTGACTAGCTTGGATCAGATCCTATCAAAACCTTTGATGCTGGAAACATCACTGTGCTTCTTTTGATCCAAAACAGGACTCTGAAGTTAAATTACGCATGGCTCGTGGTCCCTGAACGCCACATTCAGTACATGCATATCATGTGTGCTGACTTACAGAGCATATCTACCGTGTAAATGAAGGTCAGCCTGTGTTTTCACCACGGGCGTGTTTGTGTGACAGCTGGTTGCTCAGCGTAGTAATTCAATTATCAACATTCACACGTACAAATTTGAATACAGCGGGAATGTAGCTGCTACACTGCTCTGCAAAGACAGAGGTGAGGCTATGACGTGGAAAGATAAAAACATGTACAGTGTCGGAAATAAGTATTTGACCCCTTGCTGATTTTCCAGGTTTGCCCACTTACAAAGAATGCAACAATCTCTAACTTTAATCATATGTACATTCTAACAGTGAAAGACAGAATCCTAAAGACAATTCCAGAAAATCACATCATATGAATTTATAAAAATTGATAACCATCTGATGAGAAAAAATAAGCATTCTTTGTAAGTGGGCAAACTTGCAAAATCAGCAAGGGGTCAAATACTTATTTCTCCCACTTTATGTATGCGTATATATGAATAAATTTAATCTAGAATCAGAAAAGCATGTGCTGATGTAAACAGTATCAGTCGCTACAGTTGATGCATCTCAGGCCTCCCCTCTAACTCCTAAAGCAAATACATTTGGGAAGATATTTGCAACCATTTGTAACCAGCAAAAAGTTGCTAACAAATATGATATTTTTATCACTTTGCTTGGGATAGTGACTCTATGTGCATATCTTCACCCTTACCCAATAATTCAAATTGCGTAACATTTTAATCTCCTGATTTATACACACATATGTGTGATCCTCACCCTAAACAAGACATGGGATTTTACATGTCCTCACTCTTTATTTGCAGCCCCGTATCACATCTGTCTCTCTGGCTTTGTAGTGGCACACCGGAGCTCAGATTATAGAGACACTTTTTGTGAGCATGCGTGTGTTTTGAGTGCATTTGCCCAGGCACTTATTCCTCAACCTGCCATCTGTCACTGTCAGCTCCCCCCACACACACACACACATATACACACACCCATGTGGTAAAAACACACACTGCCCTTCGCACACACAGAGCTGATCTGCTCTCGGGAGCAGCACACATGATATGCATGGGCTGCAGTGAGGTGTTTTGGGAATACACACCACATACATTTTAAGTACAGAGCTCTATTTATATCCAAATGTAAGACCCCAGATACCCGAAGCCCTGGTAGGATCTGGTTCTATGATTATAGTCTTTTAAAAAGCAGGATGGAAAATATTCAAATATTTCGTAAATTCACTATCGGAGCAAAGCCCAAACTGGTCACCAGGTATTCTCACCACCATTGTACTTTATAAACACTGACTTTTTAAACTTTCTGAGCCACTCATTTGGAAGAGTAGGCATACTTTCACAGAAATGTGGTACCACAGATATATTCGATTAAATATATAGATTACAAGAGTTTAAAAGGGGCCTCTTTGCACTTCATGTACACATATTGTTTGTTTTTTTTCATTTTAGGTCACTCGGTAAGATGCATTGTGCTTTTACTGTATTGTCCCTGAGGACAAAAGGGTTTCCTTTTATTCTTTAACACTTTAAATATGTGTGAGCACCAATTTACTAACTGGGAACATAAGTGTAGCTTTCAGTGTACCTTTCAGGACCTCTATAAGTACACATCTTTTCCTTTGAGGACAGTTTTTTAGCTAGATAGGACAGATAGGCTGAGAAGTACTTTAAGAGACATAATTGTATTACTTTAATGCCATTATTTTTTACAGTGTTTGCAACCATGTTTGCATGTGACATCCATTATATACTGTATGCATGTACATACTTGTGTCCCGATTTTTAGGAAGGAACTATTGATCTTGGTATTATTTTGAAGCCATTATTATTTAAAGGTTCAAAGGTTTTCCCCTGATAGCTCGCCTCCACTCAACCCAATGACAAGACATCGATGTTTGAATTTACAATTGGTTGTTTCGGAATAAAGAGGGAAAAAAGTTGATGTTGTGTGAAAGCGGATGTTGCTCATCAGAATGTTAATGCACTGGAGGAAAGGTTTTAATGAATTTGAGAGGATAGACAGAGAGATAATTCAGTGCCATCAAAAGAATACTTTTTCCACTTTGATTGAGTATTGAAGCATGAATTTGAAGTAATTTATTTTTTCATGGCCTTGGAGACAGGGATGTCCTTCATAGTGAGGCAATTTTTTTTCTAAATAATTTAGGCATGTACTCATCCAGCTGCAGCAGAATGAAGAATGAGCTATCAGAGAAATGAAAGTTATTTTATCTTCTTGGACTGCCCTGGTTTTCCCTGGTTTTTCCTGATTTACCATGAGCATTTAAACACAGGGTTGCCTCACCCATCAGTTCATCATTCAGCCACTGACCATACATGTCCTGTGACAGTCGTCATTAAAGAAATCTAGGAACACCTTTTACAGCTGACACCCAGCTATTCCTTTGGGAGAACAGTCAACTTGGCTCAAATGTTACAATCGATTAGCCTTAGCTCACTCGACAGCTCAAAATGCCACACGGCATTGATTTAGCTTTAGCATGATCATTTAGAGATACAAACCATAAACTTCCCAGAGTAATGCATAAATCGTTGGTCAGCTGACATGTGGTATTGGAAATTAACCATGATAGGCATATCGATGTCTCTATATAATAATAATCCATGTTGGTGAATACAAATCACTCTGTTTAACACACTACTGGTTCATACTAGTGTTTGCACACTATAATGGTTCTTTATATCCTTATGTCACTCTGTGAAGGAGAAGAGACTAGTGGTTTTAGCACATATGCATGTAATGCAGTCTTCTAAAAATAGTAAATCTACACCAGTTCAAACTTTATCAGACCAACTTCACAGGCCGCTTGCCGGAATCGGAAGTAAATATAAACACAATAGCAATTTTTAAGCATCTATACTTAATGACCATAAATTGTAAATGTCAAATTTAAGGATCTTGGCATGAGACTTCACTTTTACTATGTTTTGGTACAGACTAATTTAGAAGGCATCTCCAAGGCATCCATTGGTAGGGTCATCCAAGGAAAACAATTCTTTGATATGGGATCAGACGAAACGCATCCCAAAAGACCCCTTATGATGAGTAACATGAACGGACCCTCGCCCGGACGCGGGTCACCGGGGACCCACTATGGAGCCAGGCCGAGAGGTGGGACACGTTGGCGAGTGCCTTGTAGCCGGGCTTTAACCCATGGAGCCCAGCCGGGCTCAGCCCGAAGAGGCCACATGGGTCCCCTCCCCATTGGGCTCACCACCTATGGGAGGGGCCAAAGGGGTCGGGTGCAGTGTGTAACAGGTGGCAGCCAGAGTCGGGGACCTTGGCGAACCGATCCCCCGCTGCAAAAGCTGACTCTAGGGAAGTGGAATGCCACTTCTCTGGAGGGGAAGAAGCCTGAGTTAGTGTGCAAGGCGGAGACATTCCGGCAGGACATAGTGAGTCTGGGGATCCGGAGTTGGGCTCTCCAATCTCTGGAGCTTAAGTCACTGAGGCTGTCAAAAAGCTCCACGGTGGCAAGGTGGACGAGATTCGGCTGGATTTCATCCGGGCTCTGGATGTTGGGTTGGCTAATGCGACTCTGCAACATTGCGTGGACATCAGGGGCAGTTCTACTGGATTTGCAGACGAGGGTGGTGGTCCCCCTATTTAAAAATTGGGGACCGAAGGGTGTGTTCTAACTACAGAGGGATCACGCTCTTAAGCCTCCTTGGGAAGGTCTATTCGGCGGTTCTGTAGAGGAGGGTCCGTCGGATAGTCGAACCTTGGATTCAGGAAGGGCAGTGTGGTTGTCTTCCTAGGCGTGGACTGCTGGACCAGCATGGGAGTTCGTCCAACCAGTCCACATATATTTTGTGGACTTGGAGAAGGCGTTCAACCGTATCACCCGGGGTATCCTGTGGGAGGTGCTCAGGGAGTATGGGGTACCTGGCCCTTTGTTACGGCCCCTGTACGGCTGGAGTCAGAGCTTGGTTCGCATTGCTGGTAGTAAGTCGGACCTGTTTCCAGTGAGAGTTGGACTTTGCCAAGGTTGCCCTTTGTCTCCAGTTCTGTTCATTACTTTCATGGACAGAATTTCTAGGCGCAGCTGAGGTGTTGAAGGTGTCCGTCTTGGTGGCATTAGGCTTACATCTCTGCTTTTTGCAGATGGTGTGGGTCCTATTGGCTTCATCAAGTTGTGACTTACAGCTCTCGCTGGAGCTGTTCGCAGTTGAGTGCAAAGCAGTGGGGATGAGGATCAGTGCCTCCAAGTACGAGACCATGGTCTCTCACCAAAAAAGGGTAGAGTGCCTTCTCCGGGTCAGGGGGGATGTCCTTCCCCAAGTGGAGGAGTTCAAGTACCTTGGGGTATTGTTTGTGAATGGGGTAGGGTGCGGGAGATCGACAGGCGGATCGGTGCGGTGTCGCCAGTAATGCAGGCGCTTTACCGGTCTGTCGTGATGAAGAGCAACTCAGCTTAAACGTGAAGCTCTTGATTTATCAGTCCCCACCCTATCTATGGCCACGAACTTTGGGTAGATTCTGGATACAAACGGACGAAATTTGTTTCCTCTACAGGGTGGCTGGGTTCTCCCTTAAAAATAGGGTGAAAAGCTCGGCCATCCGGGAGTGGCTCAGAGTAGAGCCGCTGCTCCTCCACATCGAGAGGAGCCAGTTGAGGTAGTTCGGGCATCTGATCAGGTGAACACCTTCCTGGTTCTGGGCACGTCCCACCGGCAGGAGGCCCAGAGGAGGACCCAGGTCACGCTGGAGGGACCATGTGTCTCAGCTGGCCTGGGAACGCCTTGGGATCCCCACGGAGGAGCTGGCAGAATTGGCAGGGGAGAGGGAAATCTGGGTTTTCCTGCTTGGGCTGCTGCCCCTGCGAACCGACCTCGGATAAGCGGTGGAAAATAGATGGATGGATCTCCAAGGCGGGATACACACAGTTGCAGTGCTTAAACTGTCTAGCCAGGACAGTCATGGGATTGCTCTTATACTATTATTTAAAGAGCTGAACTATTTTTAACATCCATAATATCCTGTACAATTTTAGAGGGTTATGGGTGACAAAATTATAAAAATTAATATATCATGAAATTGATAAATACTTTATGAAATACATACCAAGAGAAAATTATATTGATGAATTCAATGTATCATAAAATTTGTAAAAACATTTCCATGTGATTAAATGTATAATTAAATCATTAAATACATCATGGAATTATGATATAACCTCTTTACCTTTTGAATAATACATTTAAATACTAAAATGTATTTTAAAAACGCTTTTATTTACAGATGTATTTGATTTATTTCATGCCTGCTGTGCAAGCGCTGCTGTCATTAAATAATTTAAATTGTCAAACCCAGCCATCAAACTCTGAGGGCGTGGCTAACATTGATCCTGTTAAGTCCACTGTTTTGGTCTGTTGTCTGTTTTGTGCTGTGTTCAAACATGGTGGCCGTTCATGCGAGACCTGAATTAGCTCTGTGCTGAACTGATAAGGGACATTTTAGACCAAGCTTGTACCGTAAAAACAGGAGTTTATAGTGGACTTAGAAGAGTTTTCTGCACTCTCAAACCAAGAAATAAACCCCGGAGTGATTGCAAATTTAGAAAAAGGTGCTTGTAGTTCTCCACCACACAACCTGGACCCGTGTAATGCTGAAAAATGCGTCACCCATTCGAGGGAGTGCACAGAAATCATCTATCTATGATTCTGCCTCCTCTCTCTTATTTCAAAATGATAAATGTTTAGTCGTGTGATTTTGACATTGTGCATCGTACATCTTTGAACTTTTGCTCTAACTGCAAGTGTTTTTAAACACTACAGATCTGGACGAGTGCTGTTGGCATCTAATTTTACTGGAAATGCATTTTGTAATGTGGCCTGCTGATTTGTATTGCCCTTTGTTAATTTCATACAACCACTACAACAAAACCAAAAAGTGCTCTTACCTCTCTTGAGGCTACTTTAATGTATCTATTTTATTGATAAATGAATGTGATGAAATATGCTTTATAACAGGTTTATTACTGTAGTAACAACCATTAGAGCTAAGCTTTTTTTCTATTAAGTCTTTAATCAGATGATGTATTCTGTGATTGAAATAGCTCTTTTTTTATTGTCAGATTGATATATTAGTGCTGCAAATGTAAGCCTCTGACCTATTTCAAGTTGCACTGTGCCAGATTACTGCACCATCAGTCTGCTCAGTTATTCAAGGTACACCTACACATCTCTGTAATAAAAACATACAGGTTGTTATTATATACCACTGAGGGGGCTTTCATGTAATGAATAGAAAAGCCTGCGCTTGGGAATCCAGGAATTCATTTGGGTTATTATTCCTATGTCCCTATCCATTTTCTCCCTTGATTTATTCATAGATAGATAGATGGATAGATAGATTTATATTTTTCAGTCTTTGCTACAGCCTTGATTCTGGCACTGTATTACTCATTTGGTCTTGGCTGCATCATAATGTTCCAGGTAACTGAGAATGCCAGTCAGCCAGAGACTGTTTCAAAAGGAATAAATAATCAGGGGCTGGCAAAAGGTAAACTGAGGTACTGCGAGAATAGGGCAAAGACATAAAAAGTTTACTTTGTTTGGGTTTGATTACCAACAGTCTCATTGTTGGGGTTTAGTGCTATAAAAGAGATCTTTCCACAGAGTCATTATAATTAGTTTTGAGTTTTTACTTCTTTTTTCCTTCTAAACCTTTGGGCATTTCGAAACACTATACCATAGATTCCTAGAATAACATATCTTTCAATATTCTCAAAATAAAATATTGAAATGAATATTTTTGGGAAAAATGATAGAAGTTTTGCTGGAAACCTCATTTAAATACATTCAGTCTATAATATCGAGAAGTATTGCTGTTCTCAGCAAAGCTGAACTTTTCCTACATTATGCTGCAGTTCACATATATTGTTCATCAATATTGCTCACTTATCTTGCCAAATCTAAGTTATTTTGTCAAAGTATGGGGCAACACGTACAACACCTTGTGGTGACCGTTACGCATATTACTAACAAAGTCATTAGAATGGTTCATAAAGCAGGACTCCATGAACTCATAGAGTCATACCTTCTCAAACTCCCAGATCTGGTAGAATTTCAAACAGTTCAGCTGATGTATAAAGGTAGAAATAAACAACTACCAGATGATATTAGAAAACTGTTCACTGAGAGAGTAGGGGTCTATGATTACAGGTAAATCTAATAATTCAGAACCTTTTATTTTATCCAGTGGTTAGAAGGTCTGGAATAAACTGTATACTAAACTGTACTATACACACACACACAGACGGTCACTTTTTTTACATTATTACATGTGACATTTGTTTGTTTGTTTGTACAAATGAGGGAAAAACGATAGAATGAGGAATCCTGTGCAGTGTCTAGGTCCATGTGAATCTAAGTGATAATAGACATGCATTCGTCTATTAGAAAATCAACTTTTTCAACAGCTTTCTTGATGAATTTGTAAATTTTTTATCAGCCTATAACAAAAATTCCTTCTTTTCCCTCCCATGCAATCTAAAAAAGTTTGATCTAATTTGACGAATGAGTAAAGATAAATTTTCATCCTTTATATAATAAACCTGGTCACATACAACACCAATTTAATCAAACACTGACACTCACTCCTTAAGGGACTGACAGGAACGCAGTATTATATATATATATATATATACTTATCCTAGTGGAATAACCTGAATTAATTTGTGTCAGAATGTATTTATTTTCTTAAAAAGGCCAAACAATAACTTGTCAATAATGTTAAAGTAGGAGACAAATGGATACATAGTAGGACACAAACTCAATACAGGTCTATCGCGAGGGAACTCTTCACACTTTCCAAGTTTAGTTTAATTAAAATCAAATCTCATCCGATTCCTTAAGAAGTGCAAATGGGGTCATCCAATCCTTGGTGTGCAAACAACAAGCAGATTGAGACATCCAATACATCCCGGGTTGCTTTCAAATGAGGTTGCAGCTTCATTGAAATATTAAAATAACAAAGACTGAAAAAAAAATGAATTTTGAGTTCACGCCTTTTAGTTTATAACTCAGAGTATGGTGGTACTAAAAATATCATTGCATCTGGCCGTCTTTATATGTGCTGGATTTGACTTTTGACCCAAGGTCCGAATTAAGACTTGGTAGCCAAAACTTTTAATGTTTTTATTAAATTTGTTAGGCTATATAACGCCTGCACTTCCTGATCCATGATGTTATTCTCAGTAGTCAATAGGTAAATTAGCCGATTGGTAAATTGGTGTTCAATTAATTGAAATATTTCAATAGTCATATTATTATATTATAATAACTCTCACTTTTAATTTACCTTTATTTATTTTGTTGTAAATAACCTTTATTTATGTATTTATGTCTCCACTGTGCTTGTGCTTTTTCCCTTTTTTCTGCTTTAATGTGTACATTTCCCCACTGTGGGATCAATAAATTATTCTATTCTTTTCTATTCTTAAAAGGACGTTTAAAAGCTAGTGACGGTGACTAATTGTCAGTCCGCCTGTCGAGAAAGTGACACTTTTCCTAGACAGGAGAGCATCACTCAAATGGTACAGATATAACAAATTGATGTCCCACTCATTCATAAGAGAGGGCACACAAATATGCATTGTGTTCAGGATGAGAAAACCCAATTTCTTATCAGGTTTGGCATGTTACCTGTTTACCTGTAGTAAACATTATCAACAGATTATAGCACAATTCAACGGGAACACAGCTTGACTTTCACGGTCTACTTCGAAACCCTGCACTACTTTTTAAACCTTGGATTTTAGTGTCCCCAAACCGATTAAAGCAGAAAGGTAAAGAAAAATATCGAAAGAAAGTCTTTTAAAAAAGTCTGTTTAGTCTTTATTCTAGTGGTTCAGTCTGTCACAAAGGTGGGTCTTACGGAGGACTCAGTCGCGGAGATTGAAAACGGTTTATTTTAACTCTCAAAAGGAGTGGATGTCCAGAAAAAGTTCAAAACAAGGCTGTGAAAAAACTATGAACAAAGTATCAAATAAAGATTAACAAAACTGTGGCAAGGCTGTGACAAAAACATGGCTACGGCAATAAAGTAAACAAGACTATGGCTTGGCTGTGACAAAAATCAAACCTTACGTGGCGAAGGGTGACGAAAACAGAAAGACGAAAGTTGACAAAAACACACTGGCACGGAACAGGGGAGACGAGGACTATTTAAACACATGAGGGAGGGGAACCCCAGGTGTACACAATAGGTAATCAAGACAAGACAAGACACCAGACATTCCCCCAGACGTGACACAGTCTTTGATTCTACTGTTTTTAAGCTACACGTCAAGTAGATGAGCAGTAGCCATAACTCATCTTTCACCTCTTCTCCCTTCAGTAGACATTTCAGAGGCTATATGACTTATTTTTCTCTCGTTTATTTTTTTCGACAGTCCTAACCTGACCTGCCAGCTTGTCTATCTCGTTCATTGCCTTCGAGATGTGATCTCAAACAGTATATAAGACACAAATCACTGTGGACCTTATTGTCCACAGTCCTTAACATAGTGCAGGCCCACAAGTCTGTCCAGAGGCTTGACACAACTCAGGTTTCTCTGTAGTTCTAAGATTTGAAACATAACCCAGCTACTGGGATAGCAATCACAATTCACACTTTCTGAAAAGACGCAAAGTGATAATAATGCGAAAAGTAAGAGGTTTAAACTTGGAGTTACGGCTACTTAAGACACATTAAGATTGGGGGTAAAGCATAGAGTCTACCATAGAATACTTGTGGATGTTTCTTTGCCAAAACCAAATAAATAAATCAGATCCATTTTTCTCAAAATAAAGTTTCTATCTTTTGACAGATCATGAAAATTAGTTATATTTCTTCTTACATTCTTTGGCTAATTGGCTTACCTTAATTCACAGCTTTCCCCTTTTTTCCTTCTTATTTTAGCTGCCTGTCCACTTAACAAGACACAGTAAAAGAAACAAATAATATTTCTTCAAGTTAAATAAAGGCAGCAGAACAGTAGGTATCGATGCCGTGATCCCTCTCGGTTTAGTGTCTTTAATAGTCTTTAATGTGTTTGTCTTGTTGATACTGGGATCTTAGATTAATTTTCTCTCAGGTTAATTTGCTACAACAGTTACTCTTTGGTTTTGTACTTCTCAAGTGCTTCCTGAACCACCCTACACAACACAGTGAACATAAATATGGTGCTTTCAGAATGAAAAATGGCCCTGGCGGTTTTCTGCAGTTGTCTGCCTATGGAACAGCTGGAACTGTGGTGTGTATCCAGATCTTCGCACGGAGATAAGATGCAGCACTGACGTATACATATGGTCCTGCTTTTTAACCTCCCCACAATGATAAGTAGGCTGACAGAAGCTTTGCAAACCTGCACTCTGTCGGAATACAAATGAGGACGCTGCAATGCAAATCAGGGAAGCTTCGAGTCTTCCAGTTGAGAGTTGCAAATGGGCCGGTACTAATTTAGCTAAATCCTGACCTTTTTTCTTTATTCTAGGGTGGACACTGATTAATGAGTTTGAGACCCCTGTGTAAACATCACAGGATGGTGGGTGTGATTTTCTTGTGCAGAATTAACTCAGCCTTTTATCAAGTGTATATTAACAAATCAGTGACAAATGCTCAATCATTAATTGTTACTGGACTTTTATTGCCAATACATTAACAGGTTTGAAGGATATTTAGATTAATATTCTAAAATCTATTTAAATAATTAAATCTTGAAATTAGATAGTATACTTGATAGGATTTTTCTTTATTTGTTGATGGTTATCATAACAAACTTTGCATTGTATGTCACTTTGGATAAAAGTATCTGCTAAATGAATTAACATGAACATCCACCACTTAATACTAATTTATAATGCAATTGTTATCAGAAAGTCACACATTTCCAAAAAGCAATGTTTGTATTTTATTTGGAGTTGGACTTCTGGACCTGTAACAAACATGGTGTACAATACAAAAAACTTGCCTTGTTGCAAACCCTGCTGTTATAGAGCCGAATTAACATTCATTGAATCATGTTTCTGTTCCCCCCTATAAATATAAGCTCAGCAGTCACCCTTGGTATCTGGCTCCTCACCCTGTGTATCTGGCTCTCTCATCAGGCGGTGTTTAAAGAGCTGCCAGTTCCAGAGACTAATCACTTGAAAAATTTCCAGGGAACTACACGTTCCACCAGCCCTTTGTTATCTGCTTTCCCACCAGAGGCTAAAGCCTCATGAAGATTACACAAATTAGTACCCTGATGTTATAAGAAAGCAATGGCTTTTTCTCTTTCCTTTTTTCTAATTATTTCATCTATTTACCAACTATACTTCACCATGATGGCTTCATCACATTCAAACTTTGAATACATCATATTGTTGATGCTCAGCTGTTAGAAATGGACACGCTTCTTTGTTTTGTATTTCTAAGAATAAAACATTGTAGAATGTCAAGGAAAATGCTAATATATATCTGACTAACTAACACCATGCAACTGTGAGAGTAATCAATTTCCAGACCATTTGGAAAGGATTCTAGGAAGGTAAAATAATCACTTTAAATCCCACAAAACACCCCATGGTAGAACTACAAAGTAACACACAGGCAGGTTATTTGGGAATGATATCCATTTGTCAAGAAGATCGGCTTTCCTCTTCAGTTTCTATCTATATTCACTTAAAGAGTGATGAATTTTGTATGATCTCATGTTTTTACCGACTTTCTAAAGCTTCATTCTTCAGCAGGGGAAGCATGAAAGACCGTGTGAGTTTCAAACCAATATAAGGACTGTTCAAACGAGGAGAATTGCAGCAATTGTGCTAAAGAGTTTGTTCATATCTGCTTCCTGTAAATGTCCCCCTGGGAGAGTCATACAAGCTTCTTTTGGTTTGATGACTTCAAAAGGGCTTTTTGCTCTGCATTGCTTCATAATAATGACTTGAAAGAGCTGGTTCTACAAAACAGCTGTGAGACTGCTGATCTGCTAAAGGAACTAAAAGATGTTCCGTGAATGTGCCACAAGATGCTCGGGCAACTGGAAACCTTAGAAACAATTACCAGAGGAAGAAATCAAAATGAACTATAACTATTCAGAAAGTGAACAAAAGTGAAATGATTTGAAGATCACAGTTAAATGTGATGGTAAGTAATCTGACAATAGCTTTTAAAAATAGGCCGGAGAGTGGAACGAGCACAGAATTTGCAGCAGAATAAATATTAAAAAAGACTCATTGTTTTCATTGTAAAAGGCAAAACTGTAATTTAACAGCCTGAGCGGTAGGTAATGGGATTTACAGTGGGCAGATTTTTTAGGTAGAGTAAGTTCAAAAGCCAGATTATTGGATTTATAATCAACTTTTTCTATCAATAGTATTGTAAGGTCAGACAAGTGGGCCCAAAAACTATTTAAATGTGGTCTTGTGAAAAAAAGAAAAGAGAAACATTTGCAGGGATTTAAAAAACTATTTTTTTTGTGTAAATTGGCAACTGTGGGTCTTACAGGGATGCATTAGAGCAAAACCGATAGCTGAGGACATTTTAAAGACAATAATTGCGTTTTTCCATTATTGCCAACTCAACCGTACGTGGTTTGGCCCCGCTCAGTTCTACGCAGTTTGGGTGGTTTTACATTACAAATTACGGCCAAGCAGAAAGACGGGACGACACAAGTAGGAGACAAGAGGACAGCTATAAACAGAATATAGTTGACCGGACAGTGTTAGGCCATAGTGTTGGTTTGTGTGTTAGGGATTTAAATCATTTGTGACCATAGTGATAATTAAATCGGAGGTTTGATGTTGCCCAGAGTTTAAAGTTGTAAAACTCAGCCCCAATGGAACTCCGGTTGAGTAGGTCCCAAAGTTGTAACTGTTTTATGGGGCCATACCCCTAATGGACCCGCGATGTGCTGATGGATTTACCACAGTGTACCGAGCCTCTTGCCCGTTGAAAACTGGGATAGGCTCCAGTCCCCCCATGACCCCATTTGGGAATACGTGGTTCAAAAAAATCAATGGAAGGATGAATGAGCACTGTTGATTTACTGATAAAATGCAGCACAATATGCTGAAGAAACTGGAAAGTCTCAAGTTGAAAGTACATTCAAGGGCTGCAAGTTGAATTCTAACCCAGGAATGGTCAAATGACATTGTCAGTGCAAAGATAAGTGGTGTCAAATTCCAGTAGTGGGTCATTGGTACTTGTGTGCGTATGTTGACGTCGAAAGTGCATTGAAATGACAAAGGTGCGTCGTCCAACTGCATAGAAAAAGACCCAGGTCATCTGAGCATGCTCACATGCTAACGCTCATCACTGCAGGTCATCTATCAAGAAATAATTAGGGCAGTTTTTAATCTCACTCTGAATTCTGGTTAAGGGCTCCATGCTAAGGTGGTAAGCACTGTCGTGTCTTAACAAGAGGGTTTCTGGTTCAAATCACCACTTCTTTGGGGAGTTTGTATGTTCTCTTTGGGCAGGGGTGTCCAACTTTCTTTGAGGGTTTTAGAGGTTTCCCTGCTTCAGCACACCTGATTCTGATGAAGTGGATCAGTTCAAAGGCTCTGCACAAGTCTGACAATCGCACACACATGGGAATCAGGTGTGTTGAAGCTGGGAAACTTCTAAAACCTGCAGGACAGTGGCCCCTTGAGGACCGATTTCGGACACCCCTGTCTTAGGGTATCCTTAGATTCTCTCCAGGTACTCTGGTTTCTTCATGTAGTACAAAAACATACATTGTAGGTTTGCTGGTTATCCTAAGGGCAGTACAGTGATGTGGTGGTTAGCCACATCAGCTCACAGCAAGAGGGTTTGGGGTTTGTGTCCCTGGGGGAACGGGAAACTTTCTGTGTGGAGTTTTCATGTTCTCCCTGTGTCTGCGTGGGATCTCACTGGGTAATCCAGCTTCCTCCCACTGTCCAAAAACCTGCATATTAGGTCGATTGAACATTCCAGATAGTCCATAGAAGTGAATATGAGTGTGAATGGTTGTTCGTTTTTGTGTGTCTCTGTGTGGTCCTGTGATGGACTGGCAGACTTTCCAGGGTGTACCATGCCTCTCGCCCATTGAATAATGGGATAGTCTCCTGTCTCCCTGTGATTCCATTTGGGAATAAGTGGTACAGAAAATGGATGGATGGTTATTTCAAACCATCCGGTGGAGTGACTGTGAGAGTTTGTGGTTATTCAGATGTGTGGCCCTTTTGACTGATGACCTGGTCAATGGCAGCTGGGAAAATCTCCGGTTTCCCCAAAGCTCTACTAGGATAACAAATGGTTCATTAGTTGAATTCTTGGTAGTAAGACAATTTTGTCATTGCTCAGTTCACCAACAATTTTGGCATTTAGAATTAATATTTAAATCACTTAAATCCCTACATCCATTGATACGTCTGCATGACAGTAAAATGCTAAATCAGTCCGATTTTATTCTCTGGTACACCATCAGGAAAAGACTTAGGGAAGGCATTGTTTGTAGACTCTTAAACTTGCAATTTTTCAGCTGTTCAGCTCAAAATACCATAAGAATCTAATAGGTGGAACAGAACCTCCATGAAGTAATTGATTTTACACTGGAGACACTGGAAACAGGAATTCAATATCGTTGAAACTTAATGTTTTGGGAAACTAAAACAATAAGGTGTAAAACAACAGAAAAGTAATAAAAAGCTGTGGACAGCTAGAGAGTCACTAAATAAATTATGACAAGAGATAAAGGAAGTATTTAATGTAAAAACAAGGATGATTTTTATTTTATTCTTTTGTAAGTGGATTAGTAGCATTAAATTGGAAGAAAGCAAAAATATTTATGTATCAAAATTATTTTAATTTGACTTTATTCTAGCTTTATCCTTTAGTTCAAACACAACATAAGATACTCACTTAGTAAAATGTTCTGAATCTGAAACTTAATAATAAAATATTGAATTTCTTTCTGGGCTGTAAGACAGAAAAAAATAGGCTTTTATTTGTTTAAAGTCTATTATGGGAATTTCCAGGGTTTAAACGAGTCCTCACATACTTATTTTTGTTTACTTGTTATCAGCACGTGTGTTTCCTGCCAGTCTCCCTCTGTCTACCCTCAGTAACACGCCACATGAAATAACAGATGGTATTGTGGGATGGGTTCCAAAGCATCTCTTCCAACTGGTTCTCTGCTGCACTGTCATCTTGCTGGCATGGCCTCAATCTTAATATCGGGACTAGATGGATCGCTCTTCATACCTGCACTCAGTCACTCAGCCAGAAAATACTTGTGCAGATGAAGTTTATCATAGGAACAGAAGGCAATGCCTCATCTTTTTCCGCTCCCCCCATTTTTTCATAAGTGGCAATACCTTCTCAGAGGAAACAAATGGCATCCAAAAAATATGTGGGAACAATGTAAAAGTGCAGAATACAGACTGCCTGATAGTTTCAAAGTGCTGAACCCAATTTTTTTTGGGAGATATTCAGCCAGATTATGATATTATTTAGCAATTCTTAAAATAAAGCTGTGTACCATCTACTGAAAGTCTTCATCTGATGTTCAGTGGTAGCAACATCTAAAATACCCTTTTCACTGCCCAATCTAGAATGTTTCCAATGTATTTCCGGACATAAGTATGGTATTAGATTAAGATAATTTCCATCACTCTTGCCTTCATAGAGCCTTACTGATACAGATACAGAGACAAACTTCTGGCTAGACTTTACCTTTTGTTATGTTTGCATGGTCTATAACTCGCATTCGGAGCACAAAACCTGTCAGAGGCATCAAAAATTTATCGTCATACCCGTCTTCCATCAAAGCTATTGGCTGCCTTTGCCTGTCTTTGCCCCGAGGTTAGTACTACAATGTCAAAAAAACGAGTGAAGAGAAAGTCTATTACTTTTATTCTACCTTCTCAGTACTCATACACTTCAAACATACAAAGTTTTTAAAGCATAGAGAACTTTTTAATTCAGGAACTAACTTAAGTCTTTTGTACCTATAAACATTTTCAAAACAGTACACATGTCAAGTAGTTCACCCGCTCAAAAGTTATGACATTATCCCAAGCTTTTTCCCTTTTTTGACTTGCCAACTGTTGTTTCAAGCAGAAGAGCGATGGAGTTTGTGTGAGTTTGGTAAAAAGTCACCGCGAGTGGGTGAGGTGTATATTTTGATAACTAATGTATGCACTGCTAATGTACATTAATGTATGTTGTGGACATTTTGTTTTAAAGCAAAAGTCTGAGTCCATCTGAGGAAGTAAGAAATAGAAATGTATTAAAAGGGAAAAAGGGAAGGGGAAAACTTCATGAAGTGAGAGCAGCCAGCACGATCATACAAGTAGTTCATATGACGCACCAAACTGCCCCAAAGTAAAAGAAATCATGGTGCATTTTATACCCCTCTGAGCCTGAAAATAAGACGTAAAGTCTGTCCTTCATTCTGCACCTGTATTAGACAATCCTCCAGACAAAATATTAAGTGATAAAGTATAAGGAGACCCTCTCTGAGACCTAGAAGGAGGAATAAGTCCCATGAGAAAGAAAAAGAGTTGAGTTGTTCAATTTTTCCGATGTAGTGGCTCAGTAGTTTCCAAATCTGCAGTCCTTCCTCCACCAGCACACTACTGCTTTTAAACAAGGGGAGAGTTATTAGCAAACTGATTTCAGGGGTGCTAATCACCTCCCCTGGCCCTGCTCCACTGAGCCCCCCACACCTTCCCACTTCCAACTGAGCACCACGCCCCCTTTGAACACTGCTATTCTAAAGATTTTCTCGAAGGACAATGTTTAACAAGATTTAATTTACCGGTATATGTCATATGCAATATGGATTAATCCTCTGTTTAGAATCTAAATATTCTTTACTTGTACAGCTTAGTCATTTATAAACATTAAGACAACTGTCAATTTGCAACCATTTTACCTTCACTTTGCCTTATGGTAGTAATCACTGTTTGAATGTAAGTTGACACATTGTAGACACAAAACCTTGTTGTGTACAATAACAGTTCTGTAACTAGACTGATTTTTTATTTCTAAAAGCAAATGTGATTAACATTTATTTTATTTTCTTAGGCAATGAGTCCCCCCTGCTCTGGGACTTTAAAAAAAATATATACCTTATGATTGATTAACTCATAAGACTACTTCCTGGAATGGATCCCAAGTAAATGGATGCATGTGTGCTATAAGAGTTGAAAAGGTGAACCAAAGGAAAAGGTGACACAGTCCAAAATTAAATGATGCATTCATTAGAACTTCCATATGCAACAATTCCACTTTTTTTACCTTGAAGTACTAAAAGTAGTTGTATCTTAGAACTGTCAGAATCCTCTCCATGCTGTATTCAATGGTTTTATAAGCATTTTTTAAAAAGCTCTTCCAACATAAATTATTTTGAAAAAATGGTCGTGTAAGCATGCAAAAGAAATTGAAGAGATGTCTATTTTTTCTGCTGTGACAGTAAAAGGCAAACATTATTTTTAAAGACATCAAGTAATATAATACAAAGTTGTGTTCTTTTTCGGTGCCCTGTACACGGCTGAAAGAGAAAACTTTGGCTGTGAACAAAATCTTCAGATATCATGGAAATTATCTTGATATAATTTTTTTTATACAGAACTCGAGCAGATGAAAGTTGACACTCAAATCCACACAGCCTCAGGTCTGCTGCTGCTTTTATTTGTGTCCAGTTTTTCATTTTGACATTGAGAAAATAATTTGTATGTTAGGGCATTATGAAAATTAGACAAAGTACATCTAGACCTTAAAAGCAACATTTGATTGTGATCACGTTCTCTGCCCAGATGAAGCTCCAGGCTTGGTTTGGAACCATACCAAAAAACATTGCTGTCCGCGGGAGCTCGATTCAATTGATTTTAACTGCGCTCGACTGTAATTATTATGATCTCATGGGTCCAAACAAACCAAACATAGGGGAGAAACTGCTTTAGGGTTCAAAATAACTGCCTAAAAACACCTGGCTGTACACATGCGGTAAAAGTTGAAATGGAGAAGAGAAAGGAAAAATTACAATTGTTGATAAAGGGATGTTACCTATTTCCATAGACTGCCTGTTGTGTATATACTTCAACAACCGATCTTGGTAAACACAACTAGAAACAGAATGATTTTAATGTAGATGTTTGGTGGTTGAATTGATCTCAGTAATGCTGATTTAGTATTATTCAAAACACTTAACCTATTTTCGTTGTCATGAAATCATTCACATGAGCATATTCAGGGAGAAATATAAACACAAAGTGTCAGGACAGTGATCTTAAGGGTGGACTCAGATGCGGAGAGTGAGGTTCGAAGGGGTTTATTGAACAAAAGCGCATTCAAAAAGGAGTGGTTAACCAGACAAAGTTTTAAACAATGAAGACAAAACTATGAACAAAGTATCAAAGCAAGATTAACATAACTATGAACAAAGTATCAAATAAAGTAAACAAGACTATGGCAAAACTATCAAAGCTAGTAAACAAGACTATGGCAAA
>CAJRST010010001.1:13711194-13761794 GCA_907169785.1 Menidia menidia
AAGACTATGGCAAAACTATCAAAGCTAGTAAACAAGACTATGGCAAAGTATCAAAATAAAGTAAACAAGACTATGGCAAAAACAAGACTGTGACAAGGTGCAAAAATAAAAATCTTACGTGGCATGGGCAAGACGAGGAACGAAAAGACCAAGACAGCAAAAAGACATAAAACACACTGACACGGGACAGGGGAAACGAGGACTATTTAAACACACGAGGGAAGGGAACCCCAGGGGTACAAAATAGGTAATCAAGAAGACATGACAACACACCAGACATTCCCCCCAGACGTGACACAAAGGCCTAAATGTTTCCAGCATTTACCTGTACAGAAATATACTCCCTTCCCAAGTGGAGGAGTTCAAGTACCTCGGGTTCTTGTTCGCCGATGGGGGTAGGGAGCGGGAGATCAACAGGCGGATCGGTGCGGCCTCTGCAGTAATGCGCGTGCTGTACCGGTCTTTCGTGATAAAGAGAGAGCTGAACTCAAAGGCGAAGCTCTCAATTTATCAGTCAATCTACAATTCGACCGTCATCTATGGCCACGAACTTTGGGTAGTGACCGAAAGAACGAGATCCCGGATACAAGCGGCCGAAATTAGTTTCCTCCGCAGGGTGGCTGGGCTCTCCCTTAGAGATAGGGTGAGAACCTCAGCCATCCGGGAGGGGCTAGGAGTAGAGCCGCTTATGGCTATGAAGAGCCAGTTGAGGTGGCTCTGGCATCTGATTAGGATGCCTCCTGGTCGCCTCACTGGTGAGGTGTTCCAGGCACGTCCCACCAGGATAAGGCCCAGAGGAAGACCCAGGACACGCTGGAGGGACTATGTGTCCCGGCTGGCCTGGGAACGCCATGGAATCCTCCCGGAGGAGCTGGCAGAAGTGGCAAGGGAAAGGGAAGTCTGGGTTTCCCTGCTTTGACTGCTGCCCCCGCGACCCTACCCTGGATAAGCGGCGGAAAATGGATGGACGGATGGATGAGAAAGATACTCCTAATTGATCTAAAAGATCAATTTCTAAAACCACGTTTGCCCTAGGTCACAATCCTGTTCGGCTCCCCTTTTTGATTTAGTACAAAAATGGATATTGAGTGACCAGGAGAACCACTATAGATGCACAACTTCTCTCCGACTTGTCTCTGATGCTCCTTTAGAGCAGAGGTGTCAAATTCTGCTCCTCGAGGCCTGTTCTCCTGAAGGTTTTAGAGTGTCCCTGTTTCAAACAACACAATACATCAATTCACCATTAGCAGGCCTGTAAAAAAGCATTTGTAGATAGGTAGGTAATCAAAATCAGCAGTGCAAACAATTTTAGACTCCCTTTGTCTACAGTGTTGAGCTTACCTGTCAACAATCTGAACAGCCGTGTTAACCCGGTCTTCAAAAGAGATCGGGTCGCCTCTGGCCGTTAACTGATCCTTTAATGGGTCATTCAAAGCTTCAGTGTCGACTCCCTGTGGTACAGCTGTGGGCTACGTGGGCTCAGCTGCCAACATGTGGAATTGCAGTATGAAATGTGAGATCGCTTAGTGCACCCTTTCTAAGATTGAGGAGCCACTTAACTGCATCGCGCTTTCTTTAAGGAGGAACACCAGTCTTACAAAATTCTTCCATGAAATCTGTAAACAGGAAACAAAAATATGTTAAATCACACTCTAAAGCCTGACTGTTCATTAAAGAATTAACATAGAAGATCTTAGTAGCATTCGTTAAAAGGGGATATAGGTGAGTTAGATATCACTAAAGAAATATAAAAAGATTAAATAAAAAACACCACACTTGCACACATCACCGGGAAATTAATTGGGTCTAAGGAAAGAGGTTTGAGGAAGAGAGACCGTTGGTCTTACCAGAGGAGGAGCAAAAAATCGTCAATTGATATTTCAAATGTATTCAAACACCTTTTCCTCCATTGGTTGCTGGTGAGATTCTTCTTCTTCTTGATTTTATTGGCGGTTTGCAACAAACTCTAAGCAGCATTACCGCCACCTGCTGGTATGGAGTGTGGTTCGATATGGACTATCAACTTATATAAGTATTTGTATCTTCCTACTCCTACCCTTAATATATAATTTAACTAAATGAATTTCCTATTTATGTATACCTACATACTCTCATCCATTTTTATATATATCTTTATAATCCACCCCCCTAGATCATGCACCCATTCACACACACACCTATTTTAATCATATTCTTTTAAATAATTTAGTTTTCTTTAAATATCCCATAATTATCTGTACATGCTTACTCCCCGATTTGTTGCTGGTGAGATGCTGGTCCCAATGAAGCACCCTCTCGTGTTTGCCCGGCAAGACTGCCTGTTTAGAAAGGGCAGCTCTGATTGCTTTATGTTGCATCCATGTTTTGGCAAGATTATGCTGTCACTGCGGGGTGTTAACAGAGTTGGATCTGAAAAGCAGGGAACAAACAAATCTGGAGTGCCAAAAGGGATTTACTGTACAAAAGTGGTGAATCCATTGCATCCACTGGGGTTCTAATCCAGGTGGGAAGCTCTATTGGAGATGGACAGTTAGCATCTTTGTCCAGGGATTAAATGATCAGGCCAATTTTGAGATTTCATCTTATTGAAGGTGAGCAGCTGGAGTAAGTTGAATCAGAGTTTAAATGGTTAGCAACAGATCCAAAATGGACAACAGGCATGAAAGTACACTACTACAGAGAACTTCCATCCATCCATCCATCCATCCATCCATTTTCTGTATTGCTAATGGGGTCATGGTAGGGACTGGAGCCTGTTCCATTATACAATAGACGAGAGGCAGGGTTTGTACGGAATGGTCCGCCAGTCCTCTACGGTGAATAGATCATTGGAAATACAAAGACTGGGTCGTAAAACACAAGTGCACTGGATAGCAGTGATTGCCACTATGCAAGAGATATAATCTCACTTGGAGCCTCCAGATCAGTATTCATGTGTAGCCTTATCTCAACAGCCAACAATCCAGAGAATTACTGAAAGTAAACATGTATAATTTTGATTCTGTTTGTATAGAGTATTACTGACAATTACATTTTGTCTTCTGTGAGCCTTTGTGGACTTAGAAATGTGCATTGTCACATCAAAAAATGATACAATAAAATATGTGTATACCACTGGGATTACGGAGAAAATATGCAAAAATTCCTCAATTCAAGCCAACATTGAGGTTGTATATTTATACCCTAAAGTATAATCAATCAACCTCAACCTGATGAAGGCTTGAAGGCAAACATGTTTTGGTCTAAAACAGTACTTTTAAATGCACAAGCATCAGCCCTTTTACATATAGCTGCTCTCACAACCATTTTACAATGTTACAACATGCTATCTTAGCTGGGATGAATAAGAAATCACAGAACTTGTGTAGTCTTGAATTTGAGTGAACTATCCTCAGTTTATATTTTCAAATTTGATTAGATCTACTTGTCGATTTAACTTGAAAGTTAAAAAATAGTACATAAAATTCGGTTTCACACATTTTATTTTTCTTTTTTTCCTGGCAAGATGCTAAACTCTTCTACATCAGATCTTTTATAAGGTTAAGAATAGAATACAAGTACGTTTCCATAAATGAGGTCTCTGGAGTACTAGAGCCTGATTGATTTCCTAATGTTTTACATGGTCTAATTAAGTGCTTCTCTCTCTGCCATTTGAGTTTAACAGCCTATTTTGATGGTTCAAACATTCTCAGATGAGAAAGGCTTGGACATATGGTCTCAGTCGTGCACCAGCAAACAAGAATGAACCTCTTTTCTTGGTGCTGTCTGAGCTCCTTGTCTTACTTCAGTAAATATTCTAAAAATATTGTACCAACATTGCAGTAATGGGTGTTTCGTCCTTGAATTGCTTGTAATTAAGCAAGTCATCAGTGCAATACTGGTTTTTATTACATCAATTATTGCTTTTGAAAATGACCCATTTGAACAATTTTGATAAAAACACATATTAAGCTTAATGACAAACTTGTCCTGTTTCCATCCATTTATTTGTCATAAACACTTATTCCACTTCAGGGCTGCTACAGTGTATCCCAGCTGTTACTGGGTGAGAGGTGGTTCACACTTTGAATGGGCCATGAGTGCATCAGAGTACAACACAAAGAAAAGAGAAACAAAAAACAACCATGCCCACTTACAATCACTCCAATGGTTAATTCAGAATCAGCATTTAACTTAACATGCATGTTTTTGGATGGAGGAACTAAACTGGACTACCTGGAAAGACCCATTTCAAGTGGATGTGTGTGAGGATTCACACACACACACACACACACACACACACACACACACACACACACACACACACATATTTCCTTATTAGAAGAACCCGCAAATACCTGACTATTACCATAATGAATAAAAAAAGGTACATATTTTTCCAACCATCCAATATCTGTCCATTGAGACAGATACAAACTCAATGCTCCAAACTCAGGCAACGATATTTAGGCTAAGGTAAAGATATAATTGTCCAGCAATAAAGAATTCTAAAAAGGCTGTAAGAACGCCAAGGAGAAATCAGAAATTGAAGATCCCTAAATTTAAATCTACTATTAATGACAATTACTTAAACCTTCCATAGACACTTGTGGTTATGGTTGCACAATATTTTGTACAAAGCACTAAACAAACTAAGCCAAGTCGTTTGCACTTTTGTGGGATCCCTACATCAGCTTTCTCTTCTTTTAACAGGATTCATTTTATGCACTGTAGTCGGCAAGATATTTAAACTGATTCTCAGTTTACGCGCAAGATCTCTATCCCCTGGAACCTTTCTCCATTCGCTAATAGCAGCTTTTTTCCCCATTAAATCTGTTTTTTACCATTGCAACAATGCTGTAGTCTAATAGATTAGCATATACTGTACTAAGTGAAGAATTCTTCTTGTAATAAAAAGGTAATTTATGCTATTGATCTGGGTCCAGACAATAATGGTGTTCCTTATGTTTTCTCATTACCAGCTTGCCGCTAATCTTTTTCATTACTGTACCTGCCTGCTACTGCCATGCTTGGCCCACAATGTCAGCTCTTTTTATGACTTGTATGTCTTCCTCAACCTATTACCTCTAATGCTACAGCAGACTTTTGATCATCCCTATCTGTTAAAGGAGGGCTGGTACAAAGTGCAATTGTCTTTTTAAGCTCCATCGCTCCGGGACGATTATTGGAACAAATTAAAAGCTCACTGAGGCTGCTTTGACGAAATGAGTCCAAGTTGGACGGACTACAGGAAACACACATGGTCACTAATGAAGCCAGAAAAATACAGGTAACTTACTGGCAGGCATTTTGTCCTAATGCAGTTCTATTGTCTATTAATGTGTTGCGTTGTAACAGCATCACAGTGGGTGAAAGGTTGTATTAGCTTTCAGGATCAGCATTAATGTCTTCTGGTTTTAAAATAAGCTATCCTGTGACACGAGAACACAGAGGAGGGCTGTTCCCTAATACTTGTTATTCAGCTTTGACTTTTTCTATAGGTTTATTGTCATAGTCATAACTTATGAGTGTATAAGTACATTTACTAAAAGTCAATATATTTGCTTAGTTTTGCAAAAAGGAAATAGATCGACTGGTTAAAGGACATCAGTTCCCTTCCTGAACCAGGTGTAGCTGAAGTGGGGTAGACTGAGTATCAGGAACCTTGTTCTGAAGTGGAAAATGTAAAATTTTTATTTTAAGATTACAAATATTTTCCCTGGTGCAGGAAATCTGGTGGCCCCTGAGAGCCCGCAGCTGTGGCGGGCAGACTATGGGAAAATCAGGCTGGGCCAGGGAGTCCATCCATCCATTATCGTAACCGCTTATTCCCTAATGGGTTTGCGGGGGGACTGGAGCCTATCCCAGTAGTCAATGGCCGAGAGGCTGGGTACACCCTGGATGGTCCCCCAGTGGCCTGGGAGTCGAACCCTGAAACGTTGTATAGGCTAACATCGGTGACTTGAATTTGATCCGGGCTGCAAGGAATAGCCAATGACAACAAACAGAGGGGTTGTAAAGAATTTTTCGGGCTAACTGAAGACCAGACGCGCTGCCGCGTTCTGTACCATCTGCAGAGGTTTCACAGCACAGGTTGGAAGACCAGACTGTGGGAGATTAAACAAAACTCACCAACACTGGTGGTGTTGGCGGTACTGGGTTGCTTTCAGCTCAGCTAAAGTTGCCACTCTAGAGATAATTACTTGTTTATTTTATGTTTATTCTCTTTAGCTTTTATAATAAGGAGCTGTAAAGGGTATTGCGATCATCATTCCTGATGACTCTAGAGATGTTCAATTCAATTCAATTTTATTTTATTTATATAGCGCCACATCACAACAACAGTTGTCTCACAGCGCTTTCCAAAACAGAGCAGGACAGACCTTACTCTGAAGTTAATCACAGATACCCAACAATTCCCACCATGAGCAAGCACTAGGCGACACAGGCAAGGAAAAACTTCCTTTTAACAGGCAGAAACCTCGAGCAGAACCATGGCTCCGGATGGGCGGCCATCTGCCTAGAAGTCTATGTAGAGATGTTACGTCACAATTTAAAACCTTTTTTTAATAGCAAAAATCACAATCGGAGTAAAAAGTGTGGTACGTATTCATGTAGAAGTGCTATACTAGTATAACTAACAAGTATAGCATGTTATATTAACTCACCCACTTGTGCAACCAAGGACACTTTTTTATCAGACAGATATAACCAAAGATGATTATTTAATTTACATACACTCATGACACCCTGTATATATATTTATTCTCGTCAAGACATACATTATTTTCATGTAAGTAAACTCGAAAGCAACTCAATTGAGAAATCTTGTCTCAAGAAATGTATTGAAACATTATCAAAATTGAAGTTTTTAAGATTTTGGGGCCAAAGGAGTTTTCTGGTAGATTTGTCCATGTAACTGGATGTCTGGAGATCAAAGTAAGGCTACTATCTACCCAGTACTTTTTAACCTCCCAAGAACAAAGCTTTTATTGGGCTATTTGTTTTTTTCCAGGACAAAGTTAGTGGAACCTAATAAGTGTAATAACTAAACTATCATGGTGCAGGTAGTTTTTCCTCATATAGAGAGAATGGGTTTAATCTTTGTATTTAGAATGTGTATTAATGTGTTTGAAAGTTATCTATCCAGTTTGTTTTTGAATATCCAAATTGCCTAATTACAAAATTTTAACTACGCAATAAATACATGATTGGTTGAAAACATATCAAACCATTTTATTTTAGATTTCAAATAGTTGTGTATGATAGTGACATGATATCAGAACAATATGTCAAAGATGACAAAAAATGAAGTATCTTTTCAGAGTCATCAGCTGAGGAAACGGGGTCTTAGGAGGTTAAATGGAGTTGGCTTTTCTTTTTTTTCTTTTTTCCAGTCATTTTTTAACACATTTCCAGTGTTAAATTGAAAACTACGTGGTGAGTCTTTTGAAAAACCTTTAGGAAGTTAAGACCACTTCAAAAAAATCACAGAGAAACTGCCACTTTTTCAGTAAAACAGAGCAAAATGAGGGACAGTTCAAAGATAAACAGTATACATTTAACCTTTCTACTACTTATGATATAGCTCCATAATAGAAAGTACATATTAAGCGTAAGTAAAAAGCTAAAACACAGACCAGCCTCCAATTCAGGTTTATATGGTTATTTCAGTTTGAACGATATGCTGAAAATTGCAACCAGACCAGCAAAAGTCAAACAGAGTTCAACATTTCCTGACATTGTCTTGTATGTCATTAGCATAAAATCCGTAATTAATATTGCAGTGTGATGCTGAGAAATGAGCTGAGGTGGACAGTTCTTAGTGGTTTTGCTGATTGTTGTATAGCAGCGTTAATCAAAGCCCAATAAACAAGCAACACACAACCTCTTCTTATCTGACAGACAGGATTTGTTTTTGATGAGTAGAGCACAAAAAGCAAGTCATTTTATCAAATACATTTATCAAACATCATGAAAATATGAACTTGACAAGAGGCTTGTAACAATTACACTTGTAACAGTGTCGAACCGCCGAAGACTTCTGGCAAAGTAGATTGGAATATGGTGTCTTTTATTTGCCTTGCAACCATTCCACAACATTGACTTCGACTGCAAATTATTGCAGCGGAAACGTACTATGAACCAAAGTAAGAAACTTTTACTTTTGAGTTAATTCAATCCCCTAGTGGACCTGACAAAATATGGTTAAATGTGATCTTTTAACTGTCTCTCTAAGGTCTAAGATTTAATTTAAATACAACTGATTTGTATGTGTTCATACAACCATTTTTTTTTTGTAATCCACCTTAATTTTATTCATCTTTTCAAAATGACCACTTCTAAAAGTGATCATTTGCCTGTGCAAGCTTGCATCGTACACATTGGGCTGCGATTGACAGCTGTCGATATTCCTACAAGGGATTATTGATCCACAAGATGAAAGTATGACCAATTACAACATACCTGCCTCTTCCCTTGATATGTGCTCTTGCTCAACATTTCGGTTTCATTGATTCGTTGATGTAATACACAAACATGGATACTCCCTCACACTACAGCACTCCCACTTTTCAGAATCAGCCTCCAGCCATGGATCCTGACACGAACACTCACACTCAATCGCACGCGTTGGCTCCGAAAAAGAAAAAAAACTGTTCGCTTGCTCAAAGTGAACTCTTTGATCTAAGTTTTAGGATTTACTATTTCTTATTATTATACATAACTCATGGAGAAAAAAGGGATACCTTTAGAATGTGATTGTTTTCTAAAAGTGCTGTGTATCATTATGGATGCTCTTTCATCTTCAGTACACAAAGATCTGAGTATTTTCACAGATGGGATGGGTGATTGTGGTCAATCACAGCTAGACTTTAAAAGTTAGTTTAGTTTGCATTTAACATATTTTTTGTTGTTTGTTTGCACAGCTTTTCAATAGTGTGGAAACTTTAATTGATACGAAAGATACGCAATTAAAAATCAAATCATCTGTTATCAATCTAAATTAGAATTTTCCTTGTGACTATCTATCTATCTATCTATCTATCTATCTATCTATCTATCTATCTATCTATCTATCTATCTATCTATCTATCTGTCGTTTCACCAACTGGAGGACGAGGTTATTTTTTTATGGTCACTTTTAGTTGCAAGTTAAACCGAATTTCCTATGTTGTATTTTTGCCAGTCCTGCTCTACTTTTTTTCAAATGATGGGAATTTTTTTCTTTTTAATTAAGTTAGTTGTGCTACTTACGTAGCTCTTACACTTTATGTTCAAGTTAATTTTATTTTAAATCCTTTTCCCTCCTGAAAGTCTTTCTGAAGTTTGAGGATAGATTGTTTAGAAACTTGATATCTAAAACATTTAATTGGATTTTTCTACATATTCATTAAGAGACTGTGTAATGTAACTCAAATTATTAAATTATGTGTAATTAACCCAAACAATCTTTTCATAATATCTAAATACAATACCTTTTATTTAGATCTAACTTAAACACATCAAGACTTTTTTTTTAAAGTAGAAATGCACCCCCTATAAGGATAGCATATGTTGTTATCTAAAAATAAGAACATATGCCTTTTTTCTTCTGGTTGGATGGAGTGGCACCTGAACACAAAATGCTAACATGGTTGCTAAAAGTATTGTCAAATAAGTCATGTAATTAAGTAAATATTCAAATATGTTTATTTGGACATAATGACTTATAAATGTCATTGCTAATTTTACAATCTGGTATTCGACTGCTTTTAGTTTGTTTTTGTTTTTTGTTTTGTTTTGATTTTGCATTTACGTTAGTTTTGCAATTAATTATTACAGAAGAAAGAAAGTCACGGTATAATAGGATTTAGAAGCAAACTTCTGGATTCTAACATATCCTGAATTAAAATTGTTTTACTATCTGACTTCTATATATAATTTCATCATATACTGTATTCAAAATTAAAGCTAAATTTGCTGAGTCAGAGAAGAACGATGCTGTGACAGATGCTGTCAGTTTCTTTCATTCTTAAAACATTCTGCTTGAACAGAAAAGCACCACTTGAATCCTATTTGTTCTGGGTTTTATGACTTTGAAAATGATTTGAATGCATTACAAAATGCTACTCCAGTTCTGGTCTGTTGTGTTATCTGTCTGTGGGTTCTTAGTCCTAAAATGATGACAAAGCTTTGTGTAGTCTCTGAACATTTACTGTTTCAACATAAAGACGCCATGTTACAGACCATACTGTCAAACTGTGATACTACCAAGTGTTCCCTGTCATGTCCATGACATCATGTAAACAAAATACTGTCACACCACAAGGTCAATCCTCTGAAGTGATTATAGACTTTTCCTTGGATGACTTTGAATCATTACAGTGAGTATTAGTATATTTCCACACATTGACACCTTATATCAAGACGGATGAGAGCTGAGACTGAACCCCAGATGTTAATTTGCCCAATTCAAAGTAAACACAAGAAACTAGAACTACAAAAAAGACCAGATTCAGTTAATAATTTCCTATAATCAACTTTTAAAGTTCTAATATTGGCTCAGTACCTGATGAAGAACCTCCCTATTCCGATGATCACCAACCTCTTACTAAGTCCACACCAGTCATAGCAGGGTGGAGATACAAACCATGGTTTGGGTGATGATAGCAAAGATGGTGCCAGAAACACAGTGACTACGAAAGCCACCAAATATAGGGGCCATACTGGGCAACTCACCTGAAATGGCCGCCTGGTTTTATCCCTTTAATGCCAAATGTAGCATATCTGATACGTACGGTTTCTGAAATGTATTGCATTTGACACCTTTTGCATAATTTAATGGTAAAAACTTTGGTCAAAATGCTATTGTACACAATCAGATACACCTGATAAAAGGGGTCAGAAGACTACACAACAAATAATCTTGACTTATCGCATAGTAATAAATTATTAATATTAAAAAAGTATTTCTGTTTTTTCTTTTTACTTATTTAGTTAAAAGGCCAAATAAGGATTTCAAACAAAAAAAAAAGTCATTTTATGTTTTGTTTTATTCTTGGATCGGGCTTTAAAGGGTTAAAATACAAATCCTGCTTTGGGCAATGGAACCAAATGCCTTCCGGGGCACATTTTCTCAGATTGGACGGTTATATTTGTAATATCATGTGTGACTTACTGAGGAATATATAACAAATGACATTGAATGTATATTTAAATTGAGTACAAATGGACAAGGGTTTCTATCATCACTCCTATCCTGGACTTCAAACCCCCCAAAAAGTCATTTTCTGTTTTGTTTTATCTTGGATCAGGCTTTAAAGGGTTAAAAGGCTCACATAGGCCACACCTCTTAAATAGTTCCTGGATTTCTCCCTCCCGATGCTGAGCCTTCAACTACTATTACTTCTTCTAATCCAAATCCATTGATTGGAACTGACTGCCTCATCTGACGTTTCCTTCACTATTTTCCTCACACTCTGTCCATTTACACCTAAGTCCCTCAAGAATGACACGGCAAACCTGCATTCGCTGAACAAATTCTAACTTTCCCTCCTTGCTGTTCTGCTTCTGCCCCTAACTCAATATAGCTAAGCTCTTTTCCATTGCTATCTTAAATTTCTTCTTCCCATAACCCTTTAAAGCCCGATCCAAGAATAAAACAAAACAGAAAAATTACTTTTTTTGGGGTTGAAGTCTTTATTTGGCCTTTTAACAAAATATGTAAAAAGAAAAAACAGAAATAAATTTTCAAAATTAATAATTTATTACTATGCGATAGGTCAAGATTATTTTTTTGTGTAGTCTTCTGCGCCCTGTTATCAGGTGTATCTGATTGTGTAAAATAGGATTTTGAGCAAAGTTTTTACCATTAAATTATGCAAAAGGTGTCAGACGCAAAACATTTCAGAAACCGTATGTATCAAATATGATACATTTGGCATTACAGGGTTAACCAATTTTTGTTCCTTTTTTTTTGCTGTCTAGACATAACCAACTATTTCATCCCTCTTTCGATTTTGCACCCCAAATTTTTCTACAACAAAGGAGTAAATTATACCTCCCATCTTTCCCAGGATGTCGCTTTCCTCTTAACGCATCTAAATATTACTGTAAAATCTCTATCGACTCCATCCCAGAATTTGGTACTATTTGCCCTGGCCACTTACTTAACTAAAGTTTGTGCTCCATATTTCTTTCTCTGACTGACCTGTTCAGTTCAGTATCAGCTGCGTCCTTTCTAAGTACCTCCTCCGATTCTGAAGCTGTGTTACTGGTACTGTTCGTACTGTAGTTTTCTATTAGCCACCGGACTTAGTCAGACAGCCTTCTTCTGTGGTTGGGAGTCTCCGCCTGTCACTTCCTGCAGGTGTTCCTAGAGCTGTGGAGTCTGGATCTGTGGTTGGGAGTTTCCTGCTGCCCCCGTGTTCCTGCTCTGCTACTACTCTGCATAGTGTTATTGCTGTCATAACTTCTATCATTATCATTAGTATTAATTAGGGATGGGATGGTTTCTGAAAACTGTCCGAACCGTTCGGTTCGACTGTCTCGGTTCGGTTCGCGTGTGTTGCGTTCGGTTCATGCGCTGCTCCTTTTTCTCAGAGGGAAGCGTGTTCACTCCAGAGCAGAAGGTGGCGCTACTGCGCCCAAAGCCAACCACCAGTAGTAAACAAGAAGAAGAAGCCAAGCAGCATAGCCGATGAAAATCCGACGCGCCAACAGCACTTTACAGGTTTGCTGTATGGGACCACTTTGCATTTAGAGGGAAGCACATTTTGGAATTAGCACTGTTTTCTTGCTTGCAATGCCAGAATCTCACCTACTTTTAACCTCAGACTGTCACAATAATGTATCAAATGTCAGACTGCTTTTTTCTTTCAGTTTTAACCTGACTATACAAGACATAATAGATTTTCCTAACAATCAACATATACCGAACCGAACCGAAAACCGTGACCACGAAACCGTGAATCGAACCGAACCGTGGATTTTGTGAACCGTCCCACCCCTAGTAATAATATCATTGCCATTTTTCATCCAGTCTATGTGTTGCTGTGTTGGCTGCCTCTCTCTGCTCCCTCTGTCCTTCTCTATCTCTCTTGCCCTCTCTCTCTCACACCTCCAACCGGCCGAGGCAGATGGCCGCCCACCCTGAGCCATGGTTCTGCTCAAGGTTTCTGCCTGTTAAAAGGAAGTTTTTCCTTGCCTGTGTCGCCTAGTGCTTGCTCATGGTGGGAATTGTTGGGTTTCTGTAGTTAACTTCAGAGTAGGGTCTGACCTGCTCTGTTTGGAAAGCGCTGTGAGACAACTCTTTTTGTGATGTGGCGCTATATAAATAAAATTGAATTGAATTAAATAGTATTGATTGATGTGGCCACACTACTCTTTTCTTAAAACATACCCCTTTCTTCCCCCGCAGCGTTTTAAGGCCTCTAACTGACGTCACCCTCAGCCTGCCACAAGGACAAACCCAGAGTTCATTTCCCTCACGCCTACCACTTTCATTCTCTACAGTTACGCTCACGTTGCCCCGAGAACTCCTCAGCCCAAATCTATCCCTAGAGAATGGGTCCATGCTCCTACCCTTCACTGAATCTCCAACTCACAGTCATGTGCCTGTGAGTCATCGTCCGCCCCTGCTCTGACTGACCCCCGTAGTATTCTCCTGATTTTAGTAATAGCTCATGCTTGTTGTAACAAAGGCGCTAGATCTTGCTACCATGGAACGCCAGCCCATAGTAGCACATAGTAGTCTTTGCCTCCCGTCAGCTGTTTTGCCAAACGGTCACATGGTCTTTCCCCTGTTGTCATCTGCCCTATTCACAGCGGCCACTAGCTAGATTTGAATTAGAAATAAACACCAGAAGCTTGTATAATAAAAAATTGGACCACGCTCAGTGAATAATTCGCTAAATTCAATCATTTAACTTCTAATACCGCCTCATTACTTGATCCCCATAGTCCCTATATACAATGAGCAGTGCTTACCAACATGTCTCTGAGGTCGTTAGCTGGTCAAAACCTTGATTTTAAACCTGTTTATTAATCGTTGTTGTAAGAATGTAATCATGCTTCCCTTAATTTGTATTCTGTGTTAACTAGACCCGTTTACTTAATATTAATCCAGTATATGAAAGCATATTAGATCAGCAAAAATAACGCATCGATTTGGACTTCTGTAGGAGTCCTTCATTACCAACATCCTGGACATTTCTTTATCACTGATGATCCAGGATACAAAACAAATAAATATTTAAAAAAATGAGGCTTTGATAAACATTTTCTGGCCTTTTCAAGGAATCTCACCAGATCCTTGTCCCTGTACCGGGGAACATAAAAGCCTTGCTCTTTACTACTTTTTCCCTTGTCAGCCACTAAATTCTGCACACCTCTCTCCTCTGCTCACAGTACTTATCTTTTCTTTGCATCACTCTTTTCTCCCTCTTACTCCTTTCAAATCATTGATTTCTCAGAGCATCTATAAAATATTTACACAGTGTTGGCAGACTTCTTTCCCTGGGAGTTTAGACGAGAGAGGGAGTGATCATTTTTTACAGCCCGGCTGTGGTAAAAGGATTGAAGGAACAGGAGAGGGGGAAAGGGATAGAAAGAAGCAGATAAGGGCGTTAGAAGTCCACCTGAAGTTGTGGCTTGAATATCAATGTTTCACCTTCAAACAGCTGAAGATCATGAATAAATAATCACAGCTACTGTACCGATGAATATCACATTTCCCCCTCGCGATGTATTGATTGTGAGTTTATTTCTGATAATTTCAGCCTTTTATGATCCCTTTCTATTTTTTCATTTGCTCACTGGCTTAGCCATTTGGAGACTTCCTGAGCAAGCGCTGTCAATGAGATGAGACCAGTGATGGAATGAAAGCACTTCTGTGTCATCAGATAATGGGAGACAACATTACCTCTAGAAGCTTAAACCTGAAAGAAGAGTTCAACAGGAAAGAAAGTCCTTTTTAACGGAAGAAATGAGTCATCTCTTTAACACACTCTTGCAGGCTCTGTCTATTCCAATTTCACACATTTGAATAGACAGATGGTCTGTTGTCTGGTTTGGTGGTAATGTTTTTCTGTGTAGTTTCAGTAGTTCACGGCATAAGGTACATGCCATGCAAAACCAATCGTTCAAACAGAAGTATATTCAAACTCTTTAATAAAAATTGTGCAATTTATGTCTCAAGGCATGACAGTATCTTTTTTTTCATGTAAGTGGAAATGAAAAAAGTAAAAGTTGAATATATTTTTTTCAACCGTCATCAAAAGCCATAATTGATACTTTTACAAGTGCAAAGTAAAAAACTCAACGTAAAATATTAAACAGATCTGGGGGTTTTTTCTGTTAGATCCAAATATTTCATGTCACTTGTTCGTTGTGATTAAATTCTACTGTCTGGATGAGTGACAATGTCCTTCCAGTATAAAAACATCAAAGGAAAATCCCCTAAAGTGCATTTTAGGGGTAGGTTTTGTTCATTACCAAGAATTAAGTGATTTTCATTTCATAAAGATCACTTATGTGACTTATCAGAATTCCGATGCCACAACTGCAAATGTCACACATGTAAAATTAACATTTTATTAAGAATGCAAGATGTCAACTTTTTGTTTTTTCAACAAATCATTTACAAACACTTTTCCTGTTACCTGTTTCCTGTTTCTATTTCCTTTTTAGTTTAGACTTCTACTGCACTACCACCATTGGCAGCCCTTTTGATATATATATATACGATCAAAAGAGCATCATCTTACAGTTTCAGCTTGTTCATTTCATAAACCCTCCATGGGTGTTCACATCGAGACTGTGTGGTTCAAATTTGATTTGCTACATTTATGAGTTTGCTTTTGATGTGCTTCCAGTTGGACTCCGATTTGAAAGGACTAGAAACAAGATCAAAAATGAATCTCCCGATATACGACGTAAATATTTATGCGCGATAATGTGGTGCGCACGGTAACTCTCAGCCAGATTTTATACTTGAAGGGTTTACTTTCAGGATCAAACGGCAAATCACTTTGTTTTCATGAAAACAAATGGAGCACCGATAAAACTATATACAGTATAACTCTGAATGTATCTACATACATATATTCAAAATGTAACAATATAAAAGCTTTTATTCAAGTGCATCATGTGAAAAATGTGAAAGGGACATATGAAAATGCCCCATTGTCCATTCAGCATCTAGAACTAAGTACACATAAACACTTTTTCCCTTGCTGGTTTCATTGAATAAATATCAAATCAACACAGCACCATTTACAAAAAAAACAGAAACAGCTGTCCATTGAATATTCATACGTACATGCATACATTTGCTATTTTGGTTGGGGGAGAAAGCCAAAGTACCCAGAGAGCCCATGCTTCTACAGTAATAACATGCATACTCCAAAGAAAAAAGGCTCCCTGCCCATCAAGGATTCAAACCATGAACACTTTTGCTATAGGGCAACTGTCCTAACCACCACACCACCAGGAAGCCCTCTGTTAAAGATACAGAGTGAAAAAACAAGCTCCACATAGAAAACTAAATGTATAAAAAACAGGATAACAGTGGTAATGTCAAGGACGGATCTTGATGGAGGACTCAGGCGCGGAGATGCAGAAAACAGGGTTTATTGTAACAAAAAACAGGTTCAAAAACAGGGCTGTGGCAAAACTTTGAGCAAAGTAACAAAGCAAGGTTAACAAAACTGTACTTTTGCCACAGTCTTGTTTTGATACGAACAAGATTAACATGGCAGTGGTCAAACAAGGCTATGGCAAAGTAACAAAATAAAGACTAACAAAACTGTGGCAAGGCTGTGGCAAAACATGGCTATGGGAAATAATCAAACCCTTACATGACGTGGGGAGACGAAAGACGCAAACGAACTGGCACAGGACATGGGAAACGAGGACTATTTAAACACATGAGGGAGGGGAACCCCAGGTGTACACAATATGTAATCAACACATGACGAGACACCAGACATTCCCCCAGACGTGACAGGTAATAGAAACCCTTGTCCATTCGTACTCAATTTAAATATACATTCAACGTCATTTGTTATATATTCCTCAGTAAGTCACACATGATATTACAAATATAACCGTTCAATCTGAGAAAATGTGCCCCGGGACGGCATTTGGTTCCATTGCCCAAAGCAGGATTTGTATTTTAACCCTTTAAAGCCCGATCCAAGAATAAAACAAAACAGAAAATTACTTTTTTTTTGTTTGAATTCCTTATTTGACTTTTTAACAAAATATGTAAAAAGAAAGAAAAAATACTTTTTTAATATTAATAATATATTACTAGTCAAGATTATTTTTTGTGTAGTCTTCTGCCCCCTGTTATCAGGTGTATCTGATTGTGTACAACAGGATTTTGAGCAAAGTTTTTACCAATAAATTAAGCAAAAGGTGTCAGAGGTAAAACATTTCAGAAACCGTATGTATCATATATGATACATTTGGCATTATAGGGTTAATAAACTCACTGGAAAAAAAAAAACTTTAACATCAATCATCTTGACCTGTCTGTTTTTTTTCCAGGTGGGAGGGACCATGTACAATACTGGGCGCCACGTCTCCCTGCGATTGGACAAAGAGCATCTAGTTAACATCTCTGGGGGCCCGATGACATACAGCCATCGTCTGGAGGAAATACGGCTACACTTCGGAAGCGAGGACGGTCAGGGCTCTGAACACCTTCTGAATGGACAGGCCTTCTCTGGAGAGGTGGGTGATACACATGTAGACGTTGGTGCGTTAAAGATGATGCCAATACAAAATCAAAAACTAAAATAATCATGAATTTTCTTGAATTTCATGAGACAAAATGGTAATTATTCATACAAACTATACAGAAAATGATGAAAGTCCTCTAGTCAGTGCCATTAAATATTATAAATATAAAAGTAAGTAGATATAATTCGATAGATTTGAAAGATCTTCAGCCATTTAATGTTAAGTAACAGTTCTGAAAAGAAGGGGACGTGTCACTTCTCTGCAGAAATTGAGTTTATCCAATGACTTTTCCCCTGAGAGTGGGTGGATGTCCTTTATGAACAGTCTGACTCTGCTGCAAATACAGGAATTTTTCTTTTAATCTTAAACCAAGATTGCCACATCAACCAGGGGTCAAACTTCTTCCTACTTCAGGTGATGTTTTTCAGTTTTTCTTTAAGATTCAAAATGTTGAGAGCTGAACTGCTGTGCGGCTTCTGACAAACAAGTATCACCAACAGCATTGGTTTATTTGTAAAGTACTCTGATGTTGCTATCTGAATTTAACCTAAGAGCTTTAAAAAAAAAGTAATCTGTTTTGATAAATTGTAACTGTTTGGATTGACTTTTAAATGGTCGTTGTTCCTTATTAAACATTTTGAACTGTATAATGTACAGTCATTTTATTAGGAACGAAAGTGAGACACTTCCTGTCACTTTCACAATTGGGTATACACTGACTAACACTAAACAAGGAAATATAGACTTGTGAAATGTAAGATTATGACTTATGAGGAAAAGATGGTGCAGCATGAATCAAGCTAAATACATTCAAATACCAAGACTGCCCATATGGAGAAGAATTAGATAGATCTTTTGTCTGAAACTTGTATGTAAAGCATACAACAGTGAAAACAGATATAGGATCCATAGTAAATTTGAGCAAAATGAAACTTGTATAAATTGCGTATTTATTAGAACAATATATGACAGCAATGTAAAAGTGGCAATTTTCAGGAGTAAATCATACATTCTTTAAATTTTTTATATGATGCACAATACATGAAACATCTACTGAAAGTAAAATTTTTAATAGTGTTTTATATTATTTTCCATTATGGGTGTGTCTGGAAAGTCTCATAAGTAGTAAAAAAAAGGTTTTCAACTCTTGGAGTTTTTAAAAGATTTATTTATGTCCAACAGTCACTATGTACAGAGAGCCATTTAACAATCCAAAAGAGAAATCAAATGACAGCCATGAACAAAGTTGTCTTGGACACACGCAAGCATTTGAGTTTTGAATGAACGAAACAATTCACTTTCTTGGCTTTGATTGTTTGAAAAACTAATGAGTCACCACGCCGCTGCATTTCACTGCCACCATTATTTGAACGACCAATTTGTGTGGCAACAAAATAATTGCCGTCCTGACAGGCACATTTATTATAATTAATGATAATCACTTATCCTCCCTCAGCGTGAGAGAGTTGATATTCAAATTATAATAAAACAAGTGTTTACTGCGTCCTTGGGGGGTGAAGAGAGCTGTAACCAAAGTTTAAAAGGACACTACCCCACATACACAGACTCACACACACTGAAAGAGTTTATAGATTCACACTGTAGGATTTCTTTTTTTATTATTTGATTCCACCCCTGCATTTACTGATTATCCCCTGTGGGTGAACATTGAGTATGAAGAAAGCCACAACAGGGAGATTTTGAGGAATTTTTGTTTCTTGGATTTGTTGTTGCTGGTTTCCACGTTATAGTCACTAAAATGGTGGACTGTGCTAACTTCCTCAAAGGATTTGTGATGGATTTACCTTCAAAATGTTCACCATTAAACTCATTGGAGACAGTTCTCTTCCCAGGAAGATTATATGAGCTACAGGCAGTATTGATTTTTTTTTCCCACCAATCATTATTAGCTATGTGGTTGCATTAGTGTTGCCTAGAAACAGACACTGGTAACCAGTAAGCTTCTCCGATACTAAGTTGGCTGTACAAATGTGCAACTCGCTTTTCAATCTGCTCCCAATTTGTCTGAAGAAGTGATGAGTGCTTGAGATTGTGAATAATTTGGGGTTTCTACATGTCCTGCTGAGGCAGAATGATTTAATTAAGTTTGTCATTGGAACAGTGGCTGGAAATTAATTACTTATCAAAATGCCGTTGACCGCTCGTCATAAAAACCTCCCAGGTGGAACTCGCAGTGGTGAACTTTGGTTTCTCGGGTTGTTTGTCAGATGAAAAACAGCTGAAAAACAAGTACCAGGGGAGTTAAGGACAAAAGATGATTATAGCTCAGGGTTGGTTATCGTTAAACTGGAAGATCACTTGATTTATTTATAAAGAAAATTAGTATTGGGCCAGATATATTCCTCTTCTAACCGGGTTTATAGTAGACAAAAAAAAAAACTAAGAATTATATTTGGTCAACGTAGAGGTACTAAATCATGCGATTTTCAATAATAATGTTTCTAGTTCAACAAAACTATAGTCATTTATGTTTCACATATTGTACATTCTATTTTGTTAGTCCAAAATATGCCCTTGTTATTTTTTCAAGTACTTTGTAAATGGGATTTAGCCGAGAAGTTTAAAAGACAGGGTCAGTAAATCTAGTAATTGGGTGAAAAAATAAATAGATGAGAATCTGAAGATTGGCAGAGCAAGCAAGGATGACGAATTGAGGTAGTGGTAGCAGGACAAAGTTGTCCTTCAAGCCACTTAGTATAACTAAGACTACACAGTACAACACTAGATCGAGCTGAGAAGTTATTTTATTTTTTATACTGGATTTGTGCAGTAAAACTTAATTTATTTTTATTTGGCAGAAATAAGAAAGAAGAAAGGCACCAACTGAGCTAGTTCTTCTATGCTTCATTTATGAATTCTGTTAGAACTTTGAGCCAAAGGGATTTTATTTTAATAACCAAAATGCTAAAAATATGTAGGATAAAATGAAAAGTTATTGTAATGCAAACGTATTTATTTATTACATTCATATAAACATATTAATTAAATTGTACTCATGCAAAAATGATGGCTGATACATGCATCTGTAGTAGGAGAAATTATTTTGGAATTTGCACTGATTTGTAAATCTATCCAGAAATCCAAACATAATCCAATCTCTCCAACCCTCTAAGGGAATAAAAGGGGTTTCTAAAACAGAAAAAAATATATAATCCTAAAAGTCTAAGGCCCGTCACCCAGTCATTCTTTAGATTTCTACACAAATCTTATGACAACTAATAGGAGTTGGACATGTAACCAGTAAAACAACAATTGTCATTAAAAACCTTTAAATTGATCTCTCTCTTTAATTGAATTAGACTAAATTAATTAAGTTTCATTTGTAGACGGCCAAACAGCTGTCATCTTTAGGCAATTGTAACATGCATGCCAATTCAGGCCATTTGGAATCAAATTCATTGTGATATAATCGACATTCAAACATCTCAAATTCATTACATTTCGAATTCTTTGAATTCATACAGAGCCAGCTGAAAAAGTACCTTCCTTTCTTTATTCCAATCCTTCATCCTTAGTACATGAAGTGACTGTGGAAAGAAGCAACTCGCTTTTAACAAGAAGAATCCTCTGGCTGTATCAGATTTAGGAATGGAGTTGATCTACCATGACCAACTGGTGTTCGAGAGGATAGTAAAGAGCGTCAACAAACACCATAATTATCAGCTGAGGGGCTTCAGAAGAGAAGGAGGAACAAAAGTCAATACGAAAACGTCTCACACTGAAGAAGAAAGGGCTAAAATGAGAAACAAAGTGAGGAATGGTGCACCATGGCTTGTAACTTGTAATTTCTTGAAAACTCTGGCTGTAGCATTTCGGACCAGATGGTTGCCTTTTAGACATTTTTGGGACAACCCAATAACAAAAAATAACAGTCGTATAACTTTGACCAAACAAATGCATGGACCAGTTTTTCTGCATCACCCTGAGTTGGGATGATCCTGAAAGTCAAATCAGTCAGGTCAAAAATAACTTAATAACTCACTGTACAAAAGGCCAAAGAAATGCTATCTAGAGTAGCAGATTAACTAAAACGTTCCTCACTGACATTTTTCGATCCAAAGACGAAAACTTCAGTATTGTCTAAATTCAGAAGTAGGTAATTGAGAGTCATCTAGGTTATTTTTATGTCTTTAAGACAAGCTTGAAGTTTGACTCATGGTGATTTTCCATTAACACAGCTCTACACGGTATTTGTGGCTTTTCATTACAAATTATGGCCGAACAGAAAGAGCGGTTGACTGGTATATGACATCATTTATATGCATTTTGTGTGTTTACTTATAAAAGCAGACATTTGTTATTGTTGAGTATTTAAAAATGGGTGGTGTGCACAGGACTCCTTGGCCAATAAGCACTCGGTAGTCTGCCAATGGCCCTACTCATCCCTGATGCAACCCAACCAAGTGCTGAAGTTGTAACTGTTTAGTGGTGCCATGCAGCGCTGAGTAGGCACGAGTGGAAAAGCACTATTAATGATCAGTTTCACCACGTATTCTCTGTATAACTGTTACAAACTGAATTGGACCCAAAGACACCCAGAGACGGACAGTCAGTTTAAGCAGTGTTTATTGCGGGGAAATCCGGGGGCGTGGTCAGGGGAATCCGGGTCCGGTAACAGGAAAGCCAATGATCCAGCAAAGGTACCAGGGGTAATCCAAAAGAGGTCCAGGTCCAGTCCAAAGTCAGATCCAATAGCGGCAGTCCAAGCGGGGCGGGCAGGTTCGTGGTCACGGGCAGGCAGGGTCGGCAACACGGGCAGGCAGTCAGGATCAGGCAGGCAGACAAATCAGACGGGGATCAGGCAGGCTCGGTAATCAAGGGCAGAGACAGGTCGGGTAACAGGCAGGCAGAATACTTGGAAATCGCTGGAAGTTCTTACCGGGTGGCTCGAGACGTTCTGGCACTGGAGGCTGGCTGGGACTGAGACTGACTCCATGCAGGTGGAGTCAGGTGGAAACAATGAAAGTTAATTGTGGGGTGTGAATACTGAACAGGAGTGCAGACGGAGGGTGGAGCCAGCTCCAGTGCCAGGAACGTTACAATAACAGTGGAAACATATGCCATTATGTGCCATAATGTTACCTAATAGAAGCATACTGTTAGGTTCAAGCAACTTAAACATTTGTTAAACTCTGTAAAGAGGAGAAAGACAAAGGGGTTCAGTTTTACTTGCAAGGAGAACGGACAGAGACTTGCTCAGTTCCAATCTCCTACTTCTCCCAGCAAGTCCCGCCGAGCCCTCTCTTTCTATTTCCTTAGGGCTGTCCTAATCATTTACACAACTTCAGCTCTGAATAAAATGAAAATGCACTCAGCAGCACTGTCCAGATAAGACAAACAATCCTCCTCATCAGGTGAGGACAATGCTGTCCTTCCTTTAAACCCGTTCCACCAGTTGATCTTTTCTCCAGTGGTGTTCCTGTCATCTTAACAGTCCCTATTCATGGTAGACTATTGCAAAGGGTAAATACAGATGAGCAAATCACTTATGTTCACACATACATGTGTCAAGTAATCATTGTCACATGCTCAGTCAGCAGAAGCAAATATGGGGTAACCCAAATTTATATAAATTATTCTGACAAATACAGACGACAGAACCCTGAGAGACTTAGACTCCTAATTTAACATGGATAAACTAAAACCTATCAGCTAAAAATAAATTTAATCAAACCAACCTAGTCCCTTTGCCACTTTGAGATCCAACAGAACAAGATGGCAAGTCTAGTATCACTGGATTGTTCAACTACAACATCTTTCTGCGTAAATATCTGATATTATAATGTGGAAACCCAGGCCTAAGAAACGGGTGTGGTCTATATATAAAAGATAAAATCAGTGGATTATATTCAGTTGCACTGCATTGCATGGTCTGTACTTTGTGGTAATTAAGGGGAAACAGCATCTGTGCACTTCTATGGTTCCATCATAACTGCTGACAAAGCCGTCTAACCATGGCTTCACCTAACATAACTTGTAAACACGATACTTAAGTAATTTGCTTAAGGTAAAGATACAACCCTCAGGGGAAAAAGCACTGTGCTTTTTCAATTCAAAGGCCTCATGAGTGAAAAGGGAGACTACAGTAATGCAACCCTCAGTATTTAAACCAGACATTCTCCTTTCTCTAGCTTGAATCTAGTTGTTTGACAATCAGTTGGAACCTTACCGAGCTTCCTGGAAAGACTGAATAGTGTAAAATAGGGTTAAGGTATACTATTTGGTCTGATTTATAAAAAATGTGTGAACTACTCTTCATTTAACTTTGTGGAACCCATTTTTTTGTTAAGTTTTTTTCTGTGTAAAACCTGAAACTTGAAAATAGACACTTAATTCTCCCTTTTTCCACAACTGGCCAGTCTGAACATTTTAGTAAGTGCCATTTCTTCCATTGTAAAAAATAAATAAATAAAAAGAAAAGAAAAGATAAACACCGAGATCCTTTTCACCTTCACCAACATACTGAGTGGTGACTTTGCATGTCTTTGACACATTAAAAAAGAGAACAATATTGAATTTTTTTTAGGATGAACATGTTTCTGAAATGGCAGCCTATAGTAAGAGTGCAGCTTAAAGAACGGGGTGTGTGAAAGTGTGTGTAGTTCTCTCCCCTGGAGCGACTTCACAGTGTAATCCGAAAATGAAACATCTTGCTCAAAGTGCTAAAATATTCCAAATATTATTCCCCCTATAGGCGGACATGTTTTTACAAACTCAGAGAACTCTCAGCCACTTTATTATCCTCTGATATAAAAATGAAAAGAAAACAAGTCCTCAGGTTGGAATAAAGCAGCACAAAATAGCTTTTTTTGCAAATTGCTGTGCTATTTATGCAGGTGCATCTGAACAATGACACTGATGTGTTTTCAACACAAGACAATATTGAGTTCCTCTCTATTTAAACAGAGTAGTGGGTCATATTAATCAGAAATGAATGCAGCAGTAAAGGACCAATCTAGTGTGTGTTTTTGTGCCATTTGGTATGCAATTTCCACCAATAGTGCTCAGGGTTTTTAGATAGATTTTCCTCCTAGCAGGCAACCACGGTCTGTGTTCATTCTAATCCAGTCTGCAGACATAGGTGATCCATCGCTTCATTATAAATGTAATGCTTTATTTGATATTATATCTAAGTAAGATCACATAAGCATTTGAATGGAAACGTGTTCTAAAGATACCTTGTTGCGTAATATTAAACAAAGGAAATAAAAGAGAAAACTCTTTAATTTCACAGACACCCTGGACTGAAAGATGGAGAATTTTAATTTCAGGAGATTGCTAACTTGGTGCGTGGATTACAATATCTGACCAAAACCATAACGATGTTGCAGAATTTGCTCTGATTGTGTTTTTTTTCTTGAGACAGAAGTGGTCTTAGACAATGGCTAGGAGGTTTTATTTTAGGCAAGCAAGTGGAAAGTGTAGCTTCTATATAAATCGAGCAATCTGGCTTTCAGTGTTGCTGAAAACGGTAAAATCAAGAGATAGTGACAAACTGGTAGCACCTATGGCCCATCCCTGAACATTTTACTCTGTTTTTGCAATCCAGCGATGAATGGAAATGGCAGCAAACAGTTTTTGTGATGGCTGGCCAAGAAGCTAAGCAGCCACCACTGAGGACTACCTTTTACAGTGTAAACGTGATGAATTTGGATTACGTCCAATCAATTCTACAAAGCTTCCCCACGGACTGAAGGAGACTCTGCTGGTTGCCGAAGAAAAGATCCAGCTATATTTAATTCAAATCGTGTCAAAAGTCTCTGAAGGATTCACCACAGGCAGCTGTTCTAAACATTTTAAAGCCCTATCAATCACAGAAACCCATCTCATACGTCCTCTTTCAAACAGTCTCACATGGAAAAGCACATCAAACTGCGGCAGATTAGCGTCAGAGAGGCGTTAGAGTGGAGGCTTGTTTTTTTTACTCTTTTTTATTCCCTAATTATCAATAATCACTATTATTAGGCACACATTTCCTCACATTTGTACATTGCTTTAATTCTAGAGGGGATTAGATTAAAATCAGATCAGATAATAAGTGTATGGTTTCATTTAAATATCAGTGAAAAGGGATTTTTAAAAAGCGTATCAGTTGCCAGTGTATTGCAACATTCTCAGATCTGATGTGAGTGTTAGTGTATGGATTTATGTTCTGGTTAACCTGTTGAAGAAGAGAGGGATGGATGGCATTCAGGTTTAACAGGCCTAAACATGAACGCTTGTCATTATCAAAAGAGGCTCTAACACTTCAAAGGCACTGTGTGCAATGGAAACTTATTTTCTAAAATATTTGTTTACTGGCACATGGAAAACCCTGATTTCCTTTTGGGCTATATTACGTATTTCATTTTTATTGTTTTAAAAACATTTTAAAAGTGTAGTGTTCATGGACAAACAGTTCCTATGAATAATGTGATGCAGATAATAGTGATTTAGTGATTTCAACTATAGAATACTAATTTAAAATGTCTAATGTTTTTTTTTTTAATGCATTACGACTTTTATTACATCCTGATTAAGTTGATAACTGCAGGGGCCAAAAGCTATTTACCATGATACAGTACATGCATCCCGGTTGCTAACACGGTATCTTCACTTTTAGAAAAGTTTTTAAAAAGTTGATGTCCTAGATTATTGCACAATTATTATATGGCAAAGTGTGCATGTGCAAATCTTGACACAGGCGACTTGAACAAGTTGTAATAGGGGATTTTTTTCCATTCCTTCTTCCGTTTCCTTTTAAGCATGGAAGTTGACTGGATGTTCAAAATGAAAGTAAACACAAGAAACTTGTGCGACAAACGGACCAGACTCACTGAATATTTTAAGTTATACAATTACACTATGATCCCTACTTAACCCTTTAAAGCCCGATCCAAGAAAAATAAGAAGAATATTGGATTTTTTCTAGTCTGAAGACTTTCTTTGGCCCCTCAACAACATATGAAGACAAAAAAACAGAAATTATTTTGATCAAATTAGCGTACAATAAGTGAAAAATATATTTTGGTGTAGTCTTCTACTGGCTGTTATCAGGTATATCTGAATGTGTACAACAGGGGTTTGAGCAAAGTTTTTACCACTGAATGATGCAAAAAGTCTCAGATCCAAAGCACTTCAGAAACCGTATGTATCAAATATGATACATTTGGCAATAAAGGGTTAAACCAGTGAGCAGAACTAAAAGCAGAGCAGAGTTAAAAGCACACATTGGCAACCCATACCTCTACCAACTGCACGAGTAAAAGCAGGAGGGAGGGACGGACCACCTAACTAACTACAGCATCTTAACTCCCACTTAACAGGAGTTCCACCTAAGCCTTAATACATTTAAACTCCGCTACTAGACTAGATACTGGAAGCAGGAGTATGCCATTCCTATATGGTTCCACAGTAACTAAACATCTAGGAACACCTAGCCACTTCCTAATGTACTAGCTTACAGATCTTTCCATTTTCTCTGCAGCAGACAATGGAACCTCACATAAAGAAAATGGCCTCACCAACCTAGGAATCATTCCAAACAACAGACACCAGAGCTTCAGCTTTCCTGGAAAGCCCGAGTTATCTATCGTATCTAGTCCCTTAGCAACATCATTCTAAAACTGCACTGGTACAACCTATCCAAACCATTTACTGACTTTTCTCTAATTGGTGGATCTCTCCCCTCATCTATTACAATCTTTCTATCATTTCAACTAATTGAGATGCTTCTGGACTAACTAGGCCTGATTTTCTTACCAGCCGTCTTTAGATTTTCATTCAGTCTCTCAAAGCACTACTGTAGTCCAATCATGCCTGAGCAGCAAGAATACAGACAAGCCTACATCACCCACCAGAGGATGTGGTATCTGGAAGAAGAATTTCCAATGTCTCAGGAATACATTACGTTTTGAACCAAGAAGATGCTGGTTTGTTATTGTGGCAACTACAGTGCTTTAAAACTACCTCCGACAGCATGGCTGTGTAGAACTAACAACTGAATATTACAATGACCCACATGTTCCAATGGGTGTAGACAACTACAAAACTGGACCTGCTTATGGAAACAGCTTTTCTGTGCAGCATTTTTCCTAAAGATAAAGAAAATAATATGGAAACAGATCCACAAGTGATCTATGTGATTTCATTTTATTACATTTTGCATAATTTTCTAAATGGTTAAGAGAAAATATGGGTCATTACTGAATAGATTTTGGTTGAATCGTGATTGGGAGGTAGCCTTTTTATTTCATAATGGCACAAGGTTTTATCTTGTGTTCGTGTTGGATATTGCAATTTGTGTGCATGAAAGTCTATGGCAAGTTTTTTCATAAATAGTCAGTGTGGGGGGGGGCGTGGTGCGGAAGGCTCAGGGGAGCAGTGCCAGGGGAGGTGATTTGCACACTTGGAATCAGTTGGCTAATCACTCTCCCCTTGTTAAAAGAGTAGTGTGCTGGACCTGGAGGAGAGCGGCTGCACAGCAGGAACCAGCCAGGAACCAGTCAGGAAAAGTGTGTGTGTGAGTGTGTGTGTGCGTATTCATCTGTTCTGGGTCCTCTTCTAGAGGAAATTACAATGCAAGACATACAATTTCAATGGTATTTTCCTTTTTATTCATGGCGCAAAAGATTATACTATTAGTATATAATACTACATAGCCATACATGTAGAAACAAAGAGTATTGAGGAGTTTCCCCACCTGAACTGTCCAGATGATCATCATCTGGGATGCCTTCCAAAGGTTGTTGGCTTTCAATCATACCATTCAACAAATCTCACAGGTCTTGAAACACTCCCTTCAAGCAATGGCTATTGTTTTCTTCGGCTGTGTTTTGTGTTTTTCCCTAGGACATTTATCAGATGCCTCATATGAGCAAATATGCATTTCATCAATGGTGAATAATATTTCTAAATCTTAACTCAATCTGTAAGATGGTCCCGTTGGCAACTTTTTCATTTGAGTCATATTCATACACAATTGCAGTCCATGCAGTTTATTTTATTTTTGTGGTTAAATCATGATGTTTTCCTCAATCATGGGATATTTTTGAAATATTTTCCTTCAAAAAAGATCTTTTCATTTACACCGAAGTTTGTTGGGTTTTTTTCAGTTGTCCATGCCTTTTCTCTTGATTGATCAAGCCCTTGATTACCTTAGTTAGCAATTTTGTAGTCTGGAAGTTAAGTCATTTTTTAGAAGCAATTGGATTAGTGTGGATAAAGTTAAACCAGATAATCTTAGTCCTGGTTTTATTTAAGACCTTACTGCAAAAACTGACCCGATAAGTTTAATAACTAAACTTTTTCATGTTAGAGGTAGTTTTTCATCATATAGGGACAATGAGTTTATCTTTATATTTTAATATTTGATTTACGAATTTAAAAGTTTAGGGTCCAAATTACCTAATTACAACATTTAATTACACAATGAGGACATGAATAGTTGAAAATGTATAAAACCATTTCATTTTAAGTTTAAAAGATTAGTGCCTGATAGCGTCTACTACGAGGCCAAGAGGTCAAAGTCCAAAGAAAAAAGAAAAATCATGTTAAAGTGAGGCAAAAATGCAATGTCCTCATATCTTCCAGGGACACAGGGACTCAGGAGGTTAACAAATGTCTCCATTTCTCTTTGCCATCTGGATTTAAATGAATGTACTTTTTCGACCCTCTTCTGTCCTCCATCCCAAATCTGTCTACACCATAGGGGGAAATTACATATCCCATCTTCTCCAGCCTGTTGTTTTCATTTCCTCCTAACCCACCTAAATTCGACTGACAAATCTCTATCGAGTGACTCCCGTTTTTTTTCTACTATTTGCCCTAGGCCACTTAACTCTAGCTTTCTGTTCCGTATTTCTCTCTCTGACTGGCCTGTTCACCTCAGCATCAGCTGCATCCCTTCGACTCTGCGTTATTGATATCTAGCAGACTGCGGCTTTCTACCTCGACTGACTTCTTAAAAAGTACTGATCGATGTGGCCACACTGCCCTTCTTTTACAGCTTTTTTTTTTTCTCTACTCCCCGATGCATTTTAAGGCCTCTAACTGCTGTTACTTTCTGCCAGCCACAAGGACAAACTCGGAGCCTTTTCCACGCTAGCCTGCCCCTTTTTATTCTCTCCATATGCACTCACCTTTCCCTGAGAACTATTCTGCCCGGCTGTAATCCCTGGAGATTAGGTCCGTCCCCCCATAACATTCACTGAGTCACATTTCAAACTCATTGTCATGTTAGTTCCAGTGTCACTTACCAAGTAGTCTCCCTATGAGTCATCTCGCTGACCCCTCGGGGTATTGTCTTTAGATTAGTAGTGGCTTATACTGTTTGTAACAAAGCTCCTGTCACACGGTCGTTCATTTGTTCTCAGATGCCCTATTCACAGCGGTCAAGCTAGATCTGATTTCAAATTAATCTTAGCCCAGTTCTTTTGTCGGAAGCCTAAGAACAGGCCAGAGAAGTTGTCCTAGTTGCCCTAGTGAAATGTGGGATTTATTCAGGTCATAAGTAAAGTATGACAGCTTACAAGCTTATTTCTGTTTGAAATTCACAGATATCTTCTTGGGTTGGGGACACCTCGTATAAAAGGCTGAATTTTGCAAATGAATGTCATCAGCCAGTTACTTCTGATGTGAAAATGCGAGCGTCCTGTTACGTGATCACAATTTAATGTGTTGAAAAAGCGAACAACATTGTAATGTAGCATACTTAGCAAACAGATTTACAAAGGTATTGGTGTCTGGAGCCAACTTCTCATAGAGAAAGAAAGAGAGAAGGGAAAGCTTAATAAAGAAGACAAATCTAAAATTAACTAACAGTATCTAAACAAACTTGTTCTAAAAACAAATGGTTTGCTACTTGTGGTTAGAAAAACATTGATCCCAAAACTTAACTTAACCCTGTAATGCCAAATGTATCATATTTGAAACATATGGTTTCTGAAATGTTTTGCGTCTGACATCTTTTGCATAATTTAATGGTAAAACCTCTGCTTAAAATCCTATTTCACACAATCAGATATACCTGATTACAGGGGGCAGAAGACTACACAAAAATAATCTTGACTTATCGCATAGTAATAAATTATTAATATAAAAAATGTATTTCTGTTGTTTCTTTTTACATAATTTGTTAAAAGGTAAAATAAGAAATTCAAACCCAAAAAAGTACATTTCTGTTTTGTTTTATTCTTGTATCAGGCTTTAAAGGGATAATCATGCTGCATTATATAGCAATTTTCCACGATCTCTAAAGATAGCATATTAAATTTGATTTTTTTTTTTCACTCAACAGAGGTAATCAAAATTAACTTTACATTTCCAAAAGAACTCTAACAGAGTTATCAAAGGTCTGAGTGACATCAACATTGAGAAAAATGTTGGTTAATATGTGTAAAAGTGCCCATGCAATTTTTTGGGAGATTCTGGAAATGAAATATTGGTTGATAGAGTTTCATTGACTTCTATGTTCAAACAACATCTTTATGAGCTTTTGATCAAAAGCTTTATACCTTATTGACACATTTTCTCTGCTAATTGACATCAACAAGGGGAACATGTAGCACACATTGTGCACAAACCAGAATACTGAAGAGATGAAAAATGTCAAACAGTGAACCGAAACAATTTACTCCAGCGATGTAAATTAGTACAAATTTCTAACTCTGAGCAAATATGCAAACCCGCTTAATCAGCCTATGAACAAGATTTGCTGAATCTGGCACGCACTGAAATATTCTGCCTTGTAGATTTAGATTAGCAGCTTTTAAAATAAGCCTATTCACTATGAAGATTAATTAGTTTCATAAATACCCCCAGAAAAAAAGAATAAAATGTTTGAATTATCAAAGTGCACACCGTTGCCAGACAGGCCAATGACATCATTTTTAGGTTATTGAACACCATTCAGCAGAACACTGGAAGAACAAAAGTCTATTGGTAGGTGTTAACAGATTTCTCATTCGTGTGCAGATGCATACAGCTTCAAGAGGCGGTTTTCCATTCCAGTGAAAGGAACAAATATGTCCGATGTCTCTGGAAATGGGGGGTTTTGGTTTGTGTCTCACCTCAAAATGGTTCTTTTTCTTTTATCAAGCTGTTGAGAGACTCCTGTGAAAACGTCATAGTTCATAAGGTTCAGAAGATCATCTGATTTTCAAATAAATTCTAAAGTGATCGTTCTAATGTTCTTTTTTCTTTTGTTTTCATTTTAAGGGAACAAATCTTATTCCAGAGCGTTTCAAACCCACATCAGAATGTCTCCACTAATATATAACATCCTTTTAAACACTTAAGTGAGGTGGTATTGCATGTGTGTGTTCAGATAAGTACATCTTTTACAACATTGTAGTACATAGCAAGTACATAGCCAATACAGCATTGATAACAACATTCTGTTATTTGAACAATTTTAGATTCTTTTATCACACTACAAAAAATTGTAGTTATGCTCACAATACCTAAAACACATAACTATTGTTTTTCTATCCAAAACTGTGCCTTTACTAAAATTGGAAATACTAAAACTATGTGCTTTTTTAAATTCTTCTAGGTGTTTTTTAAGAATCTGTTAATCTGCTGATATGGCCCAGACTGGTAATAATTTGATACTTGTTGGTATACTTTGGGTACAGCAATATTTATTCCCTATGCTAGGAATCTTAAGACTTAAGACAGCCTGAATTATCTTATGATATTCACAGAGTTCTCTGTATGCTTTTGATTTATGCAAACACATGCTCTGGTGTTTTGCTGCGATTTGCAATGGAAAAGACAGAAGTCTAAATGGACAAATATCTACTTTGTGATTAAGTTAAACTAAATGTAAAATAATGAAGATGTAGCGGTGCAGCTGTAACTATTTTTTACCCTGACAGATTTTTCCCTTTTTGGCATTTTGTGTACCGTAACTTTGAATTTATCAGAATCCAGTAAATGTCTAGCATCATTACTGTTGTTAGCGTTTTGGAGGACAGACTTTAGAGAAAAAAATATCTTCTCCTCATAGGATCTGTTGCAAGCTATTTTCAGTTCAGTTCTTCTGTCACTTGGAATGCACCTGGTCTTTCCCAGTGTTTTCTTTCGTTAACAATAGCTTTTTTTGACAGTCACCCATCCATAGCGGCCATTTCTGATGAAGCTTTATTGAAGAGGCTTTGGTCAAAGGAAGGTTTATAGTACCCTCCCAAAGTCTTTGCTGGATTTTTTTATTCTTTCTCAAGGATTTAGTCAATTTCTCCCTCGAGATCAATAAAGTATATTCAATTCAATTCAATTCAACATCACTTTTTGACACTGTTCATCTTCTGTATTTTCTTTAAGTCTGACACATCTTCATTTCTTCCTCACCTATGTGGTTCCCTAATTTGTGAGGAACTTTTAAGGACTTTGTCTGGTCCTTAAGACTGGGTGCGAAATTAAATAAATGAATGAATTAAAGATGGTACGAGAAAATAGACACACATCACTCTTTTATATATTAATATCCCCCAGAAACACTTATGATTCCCATTTACCTTTTGTAGAAAGTGGTGGAATCAAAATTATTGAAAAATTACCACTGTAATCATAGAAATTACTAACTCTTTTTTCTCACATATGGCAGAATCTTTTTGTATAAGATAAAAAAATATCAGGGATATTGTTTTGTTCAACATCTGAATACACTGTACCTGTTAAATGGTACTATTACCGATTTCAGCATTTACTGCAAGTTCCATGCTGAACAGAAGACCACTGTAATATAAAGATTTGTGTTTTTCTAGGCCCACCGGCCTAGCCAAAAAATAGCAGCTATTCTCCTCTCTCTCTATTTTAACTGTTTCTGTATCTAATTAACGCCTCTATCCTTTATTTTCTCCCTCCTCTGCTTCATTTCCCTCTTCTCTTTCCACTCCATTTGGCAGACATTCTCACTTTATTATGGACCATGCTGGCCTTTTATTGCCCACCAGCAGCAAACTGTGTGCAATTTGTCACTGAGGGAGGCCGCTTGGATTCTTCTGGCTGTATCTGATACTCTTCTGTAAAAATCTAATCAGATCAGCGTAGGGCCCTAATCACTTCCTCACTCCCCTTGATTGCATTTATAGACATTCTGTCAGTCTCCACTCCCCCAGTTGAGCATTTCATAATTGCTCTCTTCTTACATTTGTTTATTTATATCTGCCTGTACAGTACCTGCCAAACTCTTTGCCAATGAGGGAGGATGAGAAGATTATGGAGGTGAGGAGTGAAAAGCTGAGAGCCTTTGAGAGAGATCCGAAAAGCATTACCACCCCTTTGTATTTGAAATATTCATAGCATCTCATTTCGCTTATTACTAATAGAATATTGTGATGTTGCAGTGTTGCAGCTTAGGGGCAATTAATTCCAGGCATCAAATTAGGCAGTTTGCTGATTAGAATAATGAGGAATAGCAATCATTTCCTGTAGGGCTATGTCAGGAGAGTGTCGCACTGGTTCATGATCATGTTTTTTGTTTGTTCGTTCTCTTTTCCATTTACTAATGGCAGTTCTCTATGGTCAGTTTGTCTGAAACGGATTTGTTTAGCTTGGCTTGTTATGCTAAACTAGAAAACAAGAACAGGTGTATTCAAATCCTATGTGTATCAATATATACATTTGTATTCATATATATATATATATATATACACATATGTGTGTGTGGGGGTATATATATATATATATATAAATACTCAAATCCCTGCCATTTACACCTCTTTTCATCAAAAGCTTTAGGAAATGTATTAATTTCATATTTCTCGTAAACTCCACATATTCCAGATGGAGTCATTTTTATTGGCTTTCATCTTTGTTAGATCAGACTTTAAAACCACATACTCCTTTTTCAGCGGTTTCCCCCTTTTTATAAGGTGGAATTTGAGCACCCGTCCATACCGACATGCGCCTCATTAAAAGGCAGGAATATTTAACAGCTGGATAGAATGAGACATTTGTGCTCGTGAAATATTAAACATATGTTCGGAGATCGTTTTAGCCACTCTCAACTCGGCCTGTGTGAGAAGTCTGGCCTTGGACCAGATAATGACAAAATCCTTTCCTCTTTATGTCCCTCTTATGCCTTTTCCTTCACATCCACACCAAGTATAAAGATGCCCTGAACATCAGCTTCTTCCATTACATTGACTACCTGAGAGAATCCTTGGAAGAAATATGATCCCATATTGATTTTTCCCTTTTAGCTCATCTAAAATGATGTAGCCAGAAGGAAGGATTTATGTGTGCTAGGGAATCTTGATACAAGGTAATTGGATGATGTTTTCAGCTCAAAGTATCATATTGATGAATGCCTTTTGGTAATTCGGGCCGTGTTTTCTTTGTGTTTCAGGTTCAACTGATTCACTACAATCATGAACTGTATACAGATTACACAGAGGCTGCAAAAAGTCCCAACGGACTGGTCATAGTGTCAATATTCATGAAGGTAAGTCTTATGTATTCTTTTAATAATTATGATTATCAAGGTTGATCTTATAGATTTTATTTTGGTATTATTTAGTCAAGCAGCTGATGGCATGAGATGTGTTTTTTGTGTTATCACTTTAAAATCAAATGTAGTTTCTTTAGATAAAGGTTTTCTACCTTAAAGTCAATTTAAGTTAGTAGCTCTCTACTTTCCACTGGAACATATTTAATCCTCAAGGAAACATTACACTGACATAAGAATGACGAATGACAGAGGCAGGAAGCAGAAAAGTAATTATACTTTCAACAGGAAAAATAAGACTTTTTCCCAGCAGACGTGATATTTTATAGCACAGTCTCAATTAATTAGAACGTATGCATGGGTATGGAACCACTGAAATGGAGTGACAAATGGTCAAAATGGAAATCTATCCAAATGAATTCTCTTTTTGAACTCACCACATACCGATACCTCTATCAATGCAACATATAGACAGAAAATTACTAATGTACAATATGTTTCAGATGAGAAAGGGGGAAATGAGAGGTCCTATACCTAAGTCTACATCCTAGGACAATAAATGTTATTGGTTACGTTTAAGAAAACAGATTAAGACATTGCAAATACTCAATAAAATGCATTTTACTTCAAAAAGCTTCATATTGTTGTTGTCTGTGTTGCAGTGAAACTTCCCACAATTATTAGGTTACCAGCTATAACAAGACTGCTATCCTAATAGTTAATGAATATTAAGAATTCTGTGGTTTGTTTGTGTTTTACAATATTAGCTCAGATGAATACAAAAGAGATTTGTAACAAGATAAAGAAATATGCAATCATTGAAGTAGTAATGAATAGTGACAAATGATCAATGCCAAAGTACAAAGCAAACTGTATTCTTCAAAATCACTTTTATTACGGAACAAATTTGTTTTAGTAATCCAGAATGTCTAATCTTTGCCCTGAATTTTGCATAAATGTAGTGGAGAGTTTTGTCTTTTGCACAACTGAATTTATGTATATGTAATTTATCATATAAATGACTCAATATAAGCCTAATATGAGACTAATATGTTTACATATGAGACTACATTACATAGTGTCATGAACCATGAAATGTGATAGTGAAATCCCAGCAATTCATTATAAAACACACTTGACAGGCCATGCATAGATCTGTGCAAATATCTGAACATTTTATTTTTCTTGCCAAATTTATCAAACTACCCCTTTAGGCTGTATTGAAAATGCAAATAATAAACGTCTGAAGGGAAGTTTAAGTTACTAGCCAAGTTCCCCATCAAAAGCAGTACTTCTGTTTTAACAGAGATTTCCATTTCTGGCCTCAGCCCACAATCTGATACAACACTCACTAAAAAGTTTCATTACAATTAAAATACATTATGAATTCTTCTTCATGGTAATATAAGTTCATACTTCATCTTACTTTAAAAGTCAAAGAATTTTAAAAAGCTTTTGGTATAACACATTCTTATTTTACAACTTACAGAGCAGAATATCAGAGATATCAGGGAGAATGATGCATTTTTAATGGACTGTACTCCATTTTAGCTGACCACTCAAAGAACTTTTACACAACGTGCCACATTCATTTGGACGCTCATACTTCACGTTTCAGTTTACATAATTACAAATATTTCATCCATACACTGATAGACCTTCCAGACATGTGGGCAAGGCTAGATGACACAGCACAATACTAAAACATTATCTTCCGTGGGAAATTAAAAGACAGAAACAAAACATCAATTCTTTATATATTTTGTGCGCAAAGACCTTTAGGCGCTTAGAAACTAAACGTGTAAGTAGATAGTTTTATTTTTTTTAAATATGCAAAAGTAAAACACAGATGTTGATCATGATTTGTTTTGTTTTTTTAAGAGTAAAATGTCTAAAGAACTAAAATTAGTTAGCCAAAAACAGAAAAAAAGTTTTAAATGGTAGATAAAACAGCCATAACAATCAATTGGTGCATATCCTACAACAATATCATGTCAATTTATTTTAAAGCTGTCTCACATTTGCTAAAAATAATGTGACACATGTATCTTATCAAGTTTTATTCGAGAAGAACTAGGTAATTTGAAATATGAATAGAAATATACTTTTCTCCATCCGAAAATAACAAAGATTTAGAAGCAATGCTGCCAGCCCTCCACTCCCAAGAGCTCACAATTCAAAAACAATTAGCCATCAAATTTTCCAGCAGAGAAAAGCAATGTGCTCATCGGATCTGTGTCAGCGCTGAGCACCACTGTCAGGCTGATGACAACCCCTCCACTGTCTCTTTGTTGTTTTGAAATATCTCCATCTTGAACGAGAGGCTGGGAGATCAGAAAGGCAGCCCGCGTCCTCGCCACCGCGAGCACAAAAGGCTGAAAAGTTCAGCCGCTAACTGCTAATGAGCTCCCCAATGTCAATGGGCCCATCAGTCAGTCTTGAAGAGACAGAAAAAATTATGACCCAGGTCAGCCCTCCTTGACTTCCTCTCCAACGGGAGAGTGTGTGGGAGTAAAAATCTGAGAGACGAGCTTTGGAAAGTGGAGCGCTGCAGGTGTGGCTTTTGTGGGTGACAGCCTGAGGAAATGACCCTGGAACAGTTCTGCACTACTGTGTGGTTTTAGCTCCCAGAGTCGAAAAGTGCATCAGGGAATGATAGAAAGTACTAATTATACAATTTAAGTTCACTAGCATTTCTCATGCACTCCAGACACTTTCAGGCAGATTAGAATAAAAAGGCTATAACAATAAAAATGGAAAATGTGCTTGAATGAATGATACCAACCCCAAAGACAATTAAAAACTTAATTCAAGACTCTCAAGTTTGCTTGGCGAAAGAAAGAAAAACAGAAGTGCGGAGGATTTCTGAATTTCATCAGATATGGTAGGAAAAAAATAACAAGAAATTCTCAGTATGTAAGACTCAAACAGAATACCAAAATTGAATGTCTTTGATCCTTTGACCCTCAGGCAACTCTGCATTAAAAACATGAAATTATTATATGATGACAGTTTTGAAGAGGAAACTGTCTTGTGGTACAAGAAATCAGAATTTGACTGTTTGATTTAAGAAAATAAATACATTTATGCTGTTTTATCTGGACCTAAATGGGAATTGATTTAAATTTCACAATTTCATTTTGTTTATTCAATGCAATCAGTTGAATGGAAAAAGTATTCTTAGGGCCATTTAAGTTCAGACATTCAAGTTCAATCACTAAGATGGTGGCTACATATGTGCCCTGACTAATACCATCTCAATTTTATTCCATTTTCCAAATATATTCATGACTTCATCGGCATTCCGGAGGGGGGAATATTTCTTACACCTTTGCCTTGCCTCTAAACAATTTGCCATTCGTAATATTTTTATCTTTGAGCCTACATCAGGCAACTTTTTGGCTTTTGGAACAATATCGCTTCATCAATCCCTTTTCGTTTTGCGTCATAGTTGATTTTTGACGAACAGTGTGACGCGTCATGGTACAATTTGGTCTAAATACATTTACATCAGTGCTCCCATTTTGAAAATACTAAAGAGATGTGCCATTCGAGGAAATCTTATTTCAACATCAGACGAACACTCATAGACCCACTCAGTGCAGTCAATACCCCCCCCCCCCCCCGCCCCCAGCAAGTATTTCTCCACTCCCACTGTGTTAAGCATGTATAACCCACTCATTTTCTTCACAGAGTGGTAATTAGCCAAATCTTTTACAGAAGCTAATTTTTTCCTCACTTATGAGTGACTCAGACCTTTTCAGTCCTTGTCAGATGTTTGCCAGGAGAGTGTTTGAGTCATAAGGCACCACTGAGAACAGAACATTGTGTAGCCACTATTTCAGTGTCTGGAGAGTAACATGACATGACACTGATACAGGGTTTTGTTTTCAGGGCAGGGCTTTATGATACCTTGGATTTTTTTTTATGAGCAAGAAATCATCAGAATTTTCTCAATGTTTTATGTGCCAGATCCTCACTCTAAGTCAGTTTTGTCTCACAGTTAATGTAAAGACATTTTAGAAAAGAACAGGAAGGATAACTGAATCCTCATAGGTGCATCTTTAAGTTGAATAAGATAAATGGAGCATAAGAAAGCCAATGAGCAGGTTGAGTGGATGTTCAAGAATTATGTCAGGCAAAGGAGCACAGGGATAAGGTCAGGAATTAAGTAGTTTCTTTACTGTGGGGGTAGGGGGAGAACAAGAACATCTTGTTTTAATCACTTTGCCCTAAGACATTTTGACAGTTGGAGTTGTAAGGTCCTCCAGTTTTGAGTGATAGATGGAATGGTGAGGAAGGAAAAAAGGAGAGAACAAAGGACCTGAGTTCCCTTCAGTTCATAACAAGCATTTTTGAGAGTTAGCAACTGCTCATCACTTCCCAGATTTAATTGAGCAATGCTCCCATTAAGCAAACTTGGGAAATTAAGGTCCTCCATAATAATATTTTCTGTTGTTGCCAAATTTTTGTTTTTTGACAGTGATCGCAGGTTTCTGTTTTTTGTTTCCTTATTCAGAATCCACAGAAATATAAAACGTTGCTCCAGACAGGAACGTGAAGGAAAAGGAAGGCAGAGTTTGACACACTGGGCGTGTCAACTTCAAAACTTGAGTCCTCTAAACAGAGGAGTGGATGTATTTGACAACTGTACCATTCTAGATAGGGCAGGCCTGTTTGGCATCATCCAAAATTAGTTGATTATATACGTTTTTGCTATACATCGGAGACCATCATTGGTATTTGACTTGGTGATCATCCATCATGTAAGGAAGAGGCGACGTTGTTGAAATAGACATTGCAGTATTAACAAGAAAGTTCTTTAGGTCATACAATTATATGAGTTGGATTTGCTTGAATCTGAAAGGGTTTTATAATTGGCTGAAGTCAAAATTTTCTTTAGTGAAAGTGCTTTTTTGCTGCAGAAAAGCAAACAACCAAACAACATTGAAAAGAAAGACTTTTTAATTAAGGTACTTTGTAAAATGAGGCTCCGGGGGTGGATCAGATTCGTCCGGAGTTCCTCAAGGCTCTGGTTGTTTTGGGGCTGCGTTGGCTAACGCGGCTCTGCGACATCGCGGGGACATCAGGGGCAGTTGCGCTGGATTGGCAGACTGGGGTGGTGGTCTCCCTATTTAAAAAGCGGGACCGAAGGATGTTTTCTAACTATAGGGAGATCGCACCCTTAAGCCTCCCTAGGAAGGTCTATTCAGCGGTTCTGGAGAGGAGGGTCCGTCGGATAGTCGAATCTCGGATTCAGGTGGAACAGTGTGGTTGTCGTCCTGGTCCTGGGTCGGGGGTCCGGGTCCTTAAGGGTGCAAGGGAGTTCGCTCAACCAGTCCACATGTGTTTTGTAGACTTGGAGTAGGTGTTTGACCGTGTCACTTGGGGTATCCTGTGGGGGGTGCTCCAGCAGTATGGGGTACCGGGCCCTTTGTTACGGGCTGTTCTCACCCTGTACGACCAGAGTCAGAGCTTGGTTCGCATTGCCGGTAGTAAGTCGGATCCGTTTGCGTTGAGAGTTGGACTCCGCCAAGGTTACCCTATGTCTCCGGTTCTGTTCATGACTTTTATGGACAGGATTTCTAGGCGCAGCCGAGGTGTCGAGGGTGTTCGTCTTAGGGGCCTTAGGATTACTTCTCTGCTCTTTGCAGATGATGTGATCCTGTTGAGGATCAGTGCCTCCAAGTCAGAGACCATGGTCTCTCAGCGGAAAAGGGTAGAGAGCCTTCAACGGCTCAGGGGGGACGTCTTTCCCCATGTGGAGGAGTTCAAGTACCCCGGGGTCTTGCTCGCGAATGGGGGTAGGGAGCGTGAGATCGATAGGCGGATCGGTGCGACGTTTGCAGTAATGCGGGCGCTGTACCGGTCTGTCGTGATGAAGAGAGAGCTGAGCTTAAAGGCGAAGAACTCAATTTATCACTCGATCTACGTTCCCACCCTCATTTATGGTCACAAACTTTGGGTAGTGACCGAAAGAACGAGATCCCGGATAGAAGCGGCCGAAATTTGTTTCCTCCACAGGGTGGCTGGGCTCTCCCTGCTTGTCTTTCCAGCCAAACCAACTATTCACCACAATATTCACATCCAAACTGAATCCCTCTCTCTGACTCCATCAAAGGCAGCAAGAAACTTGGTTGTCATGATTGATGACCAGCTGACCTTTAAAGATCATGTTGCCTCTGTTTCTCGATCCTGTCGCTTCGCATTACTTAACATAAGAAATATCCGGCCATACCTAACACAACATGCTACCCAGCTCCTGGTGCAGTCTATGGTCATCTCCCGCCTAGACTATTGCAACGCACTCCTGACCGGTCTCCCAGCCTGTACAGTAAAACCTTTACAAATGATCCAGAACGCGGCTGCGCGTCTGGTCTTCAATCAGCCCAAAAAATCTCACGTCACCCCTCTGTTCATTGAACTCCATTGGTTACCTCTGGCTGCCCGTATCAAATCCAAGTCCCTGATGCTAGCCTACAAAGTGCTTAAGGGTACGGCTCCCATCTACTTGAATCCCCTTGCAAATGCTTATGTCACAACTCGATCACTCCGGTCATCAATGGATTGTCGTCTAGCAGTGCCTTCACCACGCTTAAGACAATCCAGACTGTTTGCATGTGTCGTTCCAAGATGGTGGAACGACCTACCAAGCGCCACAAGAACAGCAGAGTCCCTGTCTGTCTTCAAGAAACTCTTGAAGACCCACCTCTTCAAAGAGCATCTCCTATCCTAACCCTAACCCGTATCTCTACCCCCCAACAGCTCCTTCTGTGGTCCCTCTACCTCTATCTCTATCTCACCACTGACTCTGATCAGTGTTTCTCCTCTGGATAGCTTATTGTCATAGTGATGAGATGCATAAATGCATAAACATAAACATAAACAGATAGGGTGAGAAGCTCGGCCATCCGGGAGGGGCTTAGAGTAGAGCCGCTGCTCCTCCACGTCAAGAGGAGCCAGTTGATGTGGCTCGGGCATCTGATTAGGATGCCTCCTGTTCGCCTCCCTGGTGAGGTGTTTCGGGCACGTCCCACCAGGAGGAGGCCCAGAGGAAGACCCAGGACACGCTGGAGGGACTATGTGTCTCGGCTGGCCTGGGAAAGCCTCGGGATCCCCCCGGAAGAGCTGGCAGAAGTGGCAGGGGAGAGGGAAGTCTGGGTTTCCCTGCTTCAAATGCTGCCCCCGCGACCTGACCCCGGATAAGCGGCGGAAAATGGATGGATGGATGGGCTTAAGTAGTGGGAAGGACATGTTAATTAATACAAGCCTCAAGCTGCTGGTTTTGCACTTTCAGTCTGTACTGTGAAACTCATCACTGGTCAAATTCAGAGCAGGATGTGAGTCATAATGTATGTCTAGGACTTATTTCTTTTTTTTCTGTTAATTTAAATTAGTTTTTTTTTGTTTGTTTATTTTTGGTACTTTTTTTTTTTTTAGACTATATTTGTAGCTTTGTAATTTGCTTAGTTTAAATATTTATTTTGTTTGGGATATAGGCATTTCACACATCAATATATAGGATTTAGGCAGTTCTGTGTGCGCATCGGTGGTCATATATTTTTTTTTCACCAGCCAGACAGTTGGTTTGTCAAACAGTTGGTTTGTCAAACAGTTGGTTAGTCAGACGGTCAGTCAGGTAGTCAATCAGTCAACCAGTCTGCAAGCATGCTGGTGAAGCAGGTGAAGCAAATAGAGAAGTGAGTAGCGGAGACAGCAGATGAAAGGAGGGAGCAAAAAAAGCAAAATCCAGAGAATGTGTTTTGGTTGTTTGCCTGCCAATTTTGGAATAAAATGTATTAAGGAACTGCATTTTGACTGTTGGAACCTTTTTTGTACCGCATGAAACGAGAAACCAAATTACACTAAGTGACTATTTGAGTTGTACCTTCAGGTGGATCAATTAAGTAATTTTTTTGTTTTTCAACAAAAAATAGTCACTACAGAATGTGAGCTTGACCATCAGAGGTGATTTAATTATTGTCGCAACTCAGCCACTCTGGTCAGCATTGGATTGTTTTCTAGCAGTGCTGACACCAAGCTTAAGACAATACCAATTCTTGTGATGGATCGTAACATGGTGGTGGAATGACCAAGCACTACAAGAACAGAAACTCTTGAAGACCCAGCTCTTTGGAAAGCATCCCCTACCCTAACTCTTACTTTCTGTACTTCCCTCTATATCCACATTGTTACCACAGTTGCTTCTAACAGAGTTTGACTAGCTAGTTCTTTCTATGTTCCTTACTGTAAAGCTGATGTTAATAATAATGTTGTATCTGCAGTGTAAGTCGCTTTGGATTAAAGCATCTGCTAAAAGCATAAACATAAAGATTCAAGTGAAAGGTAGCCCATGTTATCATCTTACCATTTTCGTTGAGGTTTTTCAATGTGTTCTCAGTTTAGATTTTTCATTTTTTATTTTTTGTTAGGTAATAAGAGTCCGGAACCAACCTCCCAGGCCCAATCTAACTATGCTAGCAGTGTAAGATATCCAAATGATGTCAGTCCTATCACCAAATAGTCCAAATCTGTAATGGAACCGCAGCTTCTGAGCTTATGTATCACACGCCCTCCATTTCAGATGACAGGACAGCTGTATGGCAAGATATTTTACAACGATCAACTTTACAATCGTGTTATTATTGACTGATTGTAACCAAGCACTTTCAATGTTTTTGGTTCATTTTTCATCTGAATTAAACATTTTCAAGGTCACAGTAATAAAGTTCATAATTCATATTTGGATGTGATCACATGGGCCTGGAAAGGAAGCTTGCTTTAAAACTTCTACTACTTACACATTTTAGGAGGTTACGAAATGCACTACCAGCAATACAAAAGAAACGTAAAAATACCATCAAATAAATTAAACTTACTGAAATAGTCCATATTTATCATTTAAACTAGATTAAAGAGACAAATAAACACAAAATAAAACATACGGGTAAGTCACTGTGGTGATCCTGTCACAGTCATCTCATAAAATAGACCATCTTTTGCCATTATACAGTCATGTCAGGGTAAAAATGAAAAGTGCTTGCTATTTAAAAAGATGGATTGTGTTTTGGGTTCAAAGCAGTATGTGTCTGTGAGATGAAAATATTTGATTTACTGAAAACATTTGGAGCCTTTGTTTTCAAGAAGGCAACACGACATCAGAAGATGGTGAAGGAGTTCTTCACTATAAAACAAATACATCAGTGGGTTTCAAGATTTCACAGGCTGTAAAGACAATAGATTGAAACAAAAATGTGGCATTATCCTTATGAGTACTCTCCTGAGTAGATTAAATCCTGAGTGGATTAAATTTAGTTTAATTTTAGCTTGGCTCTCAATTCAGTATGCACTCATATAACCTCTCATTTTTTCTTTCTCTTGTCTATTTCTCTCTGTCCAGATTGCTGAAACATCAAACTCCTTCCTGAATCGAATGCTGAACAGAGACACCATCACGAGAATAACATACAAAAGTAAGTGGGCGCATCGAAATTCCAAACATTTCTACTAATCAGTTTCAGGCACAACAAACCTTTTCCAAAGTTTTTGAGCACAATCATTTGACTCAAATGGTCCGTGAGTTTATCCAGAGGTGGACAGAAGTTCTTTGTAACCTTTAGTCTAGTAATGTGGCACACCTACTCCCTCCAAGAAGCATTCCCGGGGCAGCTTTAGGAAGGGGCTCCTTACAGCTGACACACACTATGTGCATGGTGGTTGCTTTGGGACTGTTCGGGCAACTTTTGAGCAGTTTTGAACAGCTGACCTACTTTTTCTCTGTTTTTTTTTTCTTTCTCTTTCCTTTTTTTCTCTTTTTTTTCTTTTTTTCTCTTTTTTTCCTGTTTTTTCTCTTTTTTTCTTTTTTTTCTCTTTTTTGTTTCTTTTTTCCTTTTTTTTCCTTTCTTTTTTCACAGTTTTTTTCCTTTTTTTCTTTTTTCTCTCTTTTTTCTCCTTTCTTTCTCTTTTTTTCTTTTTTTTTCCTGTTTTAATTTTTTTTCCCTTTTTTTCCTTTGTTTTCTTCTTCTTTTTCTCTGTTTACAATAAGATTGACTCTGTTTGTTAATCTAAGCCTGAGCCTATGCCAGATGTCACTGTACATTTCTGACAAGTCGCCTGTACATCACAGCCTAAAGGAGCATTAAAGGTTGGGTTCTTTTTATCTTAAAACCACATGCCTCTGACTTATTTTGAAGTACTATGACCTTCACATTTCTGAGTTTGTGGTTTTGGTTTCCAGTCTTGCATGATAATTTTGCATTTTTGCATTGAGATTTTTGGGAGCTTTTGACAGCATTTTCATGGTTTCTTTAATGTGTCAATTAATTCATGGGTACATCTAAACATTTATTTAAGATTGTTTTTTTGTGACAGTTGTAACTTGTAATGACCATAAGGGGGGACAAAATATTTACCAAATTCTGTTGTCAAATATAAATATATGGTTGATAGATGCACATGATGGCTGCAATGCTTCAACAGTCAAGTTAAAAGAATAAATCCTTGGACAACAGAGATATGTTAAATTACGGGGGGCATCAGACTTGTGCAACTGATATTTCTGTGGCACTTGCCATCCATACATGTCATATATCCACAAAATAAAGGATGCTTACATCACAGGGGAAAATACTACAGCACAACAACAGCAGCAAAACGACCAGGAGAGGTTGTGGGTATATCCACAGATCTATTCAGTTGCAGTTTATTCCAGTCATGCTGCACAGAGCAACACAGGCTCCCCCTCTCATCTCACACAGTGCACTGGCAGGCAAGCTAAGAGGGTGTTACTATAGTAACAGGGATGCTCTACGTCAGTCACTCTGAGGTTCTTTATCTCTCCACTAAATACATTTCTCTTCAGTTTTGCTAAACCGTTTCCTAAACCATTTTGATACACAACGAGGCCAGTTAAGAATTTCAGGGAAAAGAATGAAGAATTTCAAGGAAATTCTCAACTAGGAATGTGAGACAATCTCTTGCAAGCACTTTTCTTCCACTCAATTTCAAGATTATCCTAATTAAGTCAGAAGTTTAAAAATCTGATCGTCTAATGTTGCATAGGCCGGTTTACAGTTTCTGGTTAGCTAGGTCATATGTTTTTCTCTCTAAAGGAAGATTGAAAATGAAATCCAACGCGTAAATTGCTCTTGTGAGGTGACTAGTGGTTGGAGGACGCAATACAAATATTGTTTCAAATCTACTGAGCTCCATCGATTAAAAATATGTCTTTCACTGGTGAAATGAATATCCTGCCAGGCGTCCATGGAAATTATATACCAATTAAGCAGCTATCTAATAATTTATTCTGTATATTTTGATCTCAGCTAGTTCTATTTGTCACTATCATTGTAAGCCAAGTAGAGATTTATCAAGTTTCCTAGAATTATATTTAGAGGTTTGTTTATCTTGTATTCATATAAGGACACTGTGATGACAAAATACAATTAGCTGGCCTGGTTTTTTTCTTGAATTATGGCCATTTTAACAACTATGACAAATGTTTGCACTGTGTGTGTAATGTGTGTGTCTTGTTTGAAGACAAAGTGAAAATAATGGGGGTTGTCATGATACGTTTTAAGGTATAGGACGATCAAATACAGTTTCTGACTGGAGAACGTAAGGTAACCATAAAGAATTCTTAGTGCATGAGGATTCAGCTTTTGGATTCTTCCTACAAAAAACAAAACGGTGTAATCACAGGCCCCTGTGAGGTGTATAGGGACGGTCGTTTTCAGCCTCGTGTACAGTCCTACGATTGCGCGTATACTATTATATTTAACTCACTTTTCGTGAGTATAGTGCATTATGTCTGCTTTTCATGTCCAAATGTACTTCCTGATTCAAATCTGTAGAGAATATACAGTATTCAGCTACCTTTTCATGCTTCTTAAATATTGATGATTTTATTTATTTTGGGATCCCTCCAATTTCTTTTTATACCTCTGATATCTGAATATTGCTCTGACAACAATGATAAATCTTAGCACAAATATTAGGTTTGAAAAAAGAAAATCTAAATAGAGGCAGGTATTTTTCAGTATGAGCACTATCCCAGTACTCAGTTCTCTAGGAATACTGGGAGCTAAAGCTCTGCCTCTTTTTAGTGGACATAACCCAAAGAATTGTATTTATGTTTAGAGACTTTGACACTAAATTGGCAACACCAGTTTCAGTAAGCAATTCTCAAAGCGCCATTGTTTTATTTTCAGAATGCTAAATGATGACTTGCTGCGGGTTGGAGAAGACAGACTTATGGGGAACTTGTAATAGCCGGAGGAGGTTTTTCTCAGCAGAAATTGACTGCTGCTCTCCAGAGACCGTACTCTGCCAATGCAGCGATTACTTGAGGCTAGCTTGAAAAATGAGAGAAATAACTGGCGGGGTGGGGAATTTTTAAACACGCTGACCCCCCTTCTGGTGGAAAAAAGAAGAGGAATTCCCAGAGGAAATGGGTGGAGCAGAAGGTTTCACAGTGATGTTGTTGAGGGTTTAAGAGGATCTCTCTAGGTCCAGTCAAACGAACTGCAAAGGACCAAGAATTCCTACAGCTGTCAACCGTTTTATACATATGACTCAAAAACACATTTATACACAGTCAAATACTGCACACTCTCACTCATGGGTCCTCAGGGGGTCTCACAGCCAATAACACTGCCAGCCTAATGCCTTTTTAAAGGCACATATGAGCATTGACAGAAATTTCAACCACACGATCAAATATTTATGTCAGCTCTTTAGCTGTTGTTTGTAGATCACGGATGAGATGTTGTTGGGGTCACAGGTTTGAAATGGGACTTTTCATGCTCATTATGCCTTTGATAAACTCATATCCCTTTGTTGCATTCAGTGGAGCCCAATTAGCACTGAAGCTTCAGAGGTCCCCTACAGTAACCTTATGAATGTAGGCAGTCCATTTGTCAATGGAGGCCCTGAGGATGACGAGTTCCTGGGAGCGATCTGCTGAAATATAAAGAGAGTGAAAGAAAAAGCAACAGAGAGAGTCATAGTTTGTCCAATTAGTGTTTCGAAATTAAAAACAGTCTGGATTTTTTTTTTTAAGGATTTTTACAGCAACACCGACAGCCTGCAGACACAGAAATATGATTGTGAGAGGTGAGAATTAGTTTTGAAAGATGAGCTTAGTGTGTGATGAATATTGTGGAGGATGGCTTATCCATGTCCAAAGATTATAATACTTAACCCCATAATGTCAAATGTGTCATATTTGATACATACAGTTTCTGAAGTCTTTTGGATCTGAGACTTTTTGCATCATTCAGTGGTAAAAGCTTTTCTCAAACCCCTGTTGTACACATTCAGATATACCTGATAACAGCCAGTAGAAGACTACACCAAAATATATTATTGACTTATTGCATGCTAATTTGATCAAAATAATTTCTGTTTTTTTTTCTTCATATGTTGTTGAAGGGCCAAAGAAAGACTTCAAACTAAAAAAATCTAATATTCTTCCTTTTTTTTCTTGGATCAGGCTTTAAAGGGTTAACTGTTGTGACTGAACTTAGTCAAAGTGGAGACCATCTTCTTGTGGGATTGGACCAAATGCAAGGCTGGTCCATGTGTTGATGTTGATGACCCATAAATAGTTAACAATAGATTGATTGTGTGAAAGTGTGCCTCATCCAGAGAGTACCAGGTTTGGTTAGGGATATAAAATCAGGCCGTACAAGTGTAACTGAATATCTACATGACAATTCTTGTATTCGTTGCTTGGAAATCCACATTTACCATTAAAATATTTCACTTGTGACAGTGTCCTTATTGATAATGCGATTTGTAACATTTCAACAATGTCTGACCGATTTGATGTTTCAATTTCATGTGATGCTGAGGTAAAAATGACTGTAAATTGATTAACTTCAACAAGAAGCTTGTGATAAGATTAAAAATGCGTGGGTATCTGAAATCTGTTCGGATTTGTCATATTTCTAACAGGGTTGCCACGTTTCCCATAATCAGCATGAGACTTGTGTAACTGACAGTACAGTTGTGTGAGATGAGCAGAAGAGAATGTTCTGCTCTGGGCAGCATGACTGGAATAAATTGCAATAGAATATGTCTGTATATAGCTAACTTTCCCCGATTGTTTTTCTGCTTTCTTTGTCCTGTAGTGTTTGTCGCTGTGAAATAAGCACCCTTTTTTGTGAATATATATCATGTACACATGGCAAGTGCCACAAAAATGTCACATAATTCAGTCGCCAACAGCCGAAATAGACACCAGGACCCCCACCTAACTCCACAACCATGAATTTTAATTAGCGAGCACAAAAAAATGTTGGATGGATACAAAATATACTTTGGAATTTTTATATTTTGCATATTCTGATAGTTTGATCTGTTTTAATTACTGTATAGCACTTTGGTCAGCTCTGGTTGTTGTAAAGTGCTATATAAATAAACATTGATTGATTGATTGATTGATTGAATTATGAGAAATTCTTAAATAACTACAATAATAGAAAAAAATTGCAATTAAAAATCTAAAAACATTTTCATATCCCGTTCTTTATGCAGATGACGCATATCTTCTAAATGGACTGAACATAGAAGAGATTTACCCTGAAACAAATAGTTTTATTACATATGATGGATCAATGACCATACCGCCGTGCTTTGAGACAGCCACATGGATCCTGATGAACAAACCGGTGTACCTCACACGCATGCAGGTAAGCTTTGACAAACACACTCGATTGAATCTCTGCAGACATTTATGGCGCTCAAAACATGCCATCTCAGCACGTTTTCACTTAGCTCTACATTTGTCTGATCTGGTATACGCTGTCTAGAAAGCATAGCTCACATGTCTATTACTGTATGTCCCTGCCAACATCCATCTTGAGTGCCTTTCACTCTTTCTGTCCCTTTTTTTGCTTTCAATCTTTAAGATGCACTCTTTGCGGCTGCTGAGCCAGAACCAACCGTCTCAGATCTTCCTGAGCATGAGTGACAACGTTCGCCCCGTCCAGCCGCTGAACAACAGATGCATCCGCACCAACATCAACTTCAGCATGCAGGGCAAGGACTGCCCTAACAACAGGGCTCAGAAGCTCCAATATCGGGGTACAAACTCTGCTTTACATTCCGTTCTGCCTCTTTACCTCAACATTTTTCATACAGTGGGGGAAATAAGTATTTGACCCCTTGCTGATTTTGCAGGTTTGCCCACTTACAAAGAATGCAACAATCTATAACTTTAATCATATGTACATTCTAACAATGAAAGACTGAATCCCAAAGAAAATTCCAGAAAATCACATCGAATGAATTTATAAAAATTGATAACCATCTGATGAGGAAAAATAAGCATTCTTTGTAAGTGGGCAAACCTGCAAAATCGGCAAGGGGTCAAATACTTATTTCCCCCACTGTATCTATCTATCTATCTATCTATCTATCTATCTATCTATCTATCTAT
>CAJRST010010001.1:13761804-13789050 GCA_907169785.1 Menidia menidia
GCCTTTATCTTTATCTCTTATATGTTGTAATCCCCTGAAACTTTCTTTCAGACTGGGCTCGTTGCCATACCAACTAAACTATAAACTTATTCCTAAAACTTCATAAAGGATCTGTAGTGCCTTTTGTATAAACCCTAGCTCAACATTTTAGGAGGTTACGAAATGCGCACCCGGCAAACAATTGTCGCTTAATTTATTATTTACATCTTTCAACTTTTTTTTTGTGATATTACAAAGTTGAAAATAAAAGCTATTGTCCTGAGAAAACAGCTCAGCTGCAGCTCTCACTGCAGTGTTCTCTATACTGAAATAATTGGGTACAAATCTGTCATGGTGCATTTTCAGAGCCCACCATCTTATTTTTATAAGTACAAGCATCCTCGAGAGAACCACTTTATTTGTTTGTAGTATCATGTGGATTATTACAGTTTAGCTGTGGTATTATTATTTGTAGCAATGACACTCTGCAAGCACGATGTTGGCTGTGACTCAGCTGGCCCCCATACCAGTCAAATCAGCATCCTTTGGCAAGAAATCGAACCCCAAATCGCCCCCAATATGTTCGTTCCTGTTTGATTATAGAATGAAAAGTATTGCATACTGTATTTACACTGTAAATATATAATAAGAGGCACTTTGCAAACGTTGATGGACAAATACTGTACATGTAAAGTGCTTAATGGTGATCCTATTGGTGTTATCACAGAACCAATACCAATGTCAAAAAGATTCTCAATACAGCTAAAATGGCCATGATGGATATTTTTTAACTGTGACGTTTGAATTGCATACATTGTTTTTAGCGTATGCTGTTTGCATAATTATCTTTTAACTCTGCTTTTTAGGCTTCACTGTTAAAGGGTTAACAGAATGTATGTAAATTTTATATCATTGGGTAGTACTGACATTTAACCCCAAAAAATTGGAAAAAATTGTTTTGATCGGTAAACATAATAAATTATTACTTAGTAATAATAATTACTTGTAATAGTTCAATCTTCAAAACTGTGTGTAAGACTAGTAACATCTATGGGAATATGTTCTAGATTGCCGTTAAAAGAAAACAAGCAATGCATTTTAGAAGAGACTGGTGCATTCCTGTTCTACTAAATGACAAGAGATGGGCAATACTAGGCAGGAGACAGAAAAGACAGTGGCAGTATCAGAACGCGTGTTCTGACTGACAGATGTGATATTTAGGTGGCTGAAATTGGGCTTGTCAGAACTCCTTGCAAACTACAATTTTCCACATCCCTAAATCAGCCGAAATAACTGCGTAAAACCTGAACAGGATGTCAGGTTCTACCCCTGAGGTTCAAAATAACTTTAAGCAAAAAAGTAGCCTAAGTGCCTTCCTCTCATTGTGGGAATTACTGTACGGTGGACATCGAGATTGTTTTTTCACTGCATCTCTGTCTATCTTTGTCTGCTCTCTTGTACTAGCTCTGCTTACCTTAGAAGATGTGAGGGAGATTGCAAAAGTCCCTGGTCACTGTTCACATCTCTGATTGTTAGGCAGCAGAAAAGAAAAAAAAACACTAAAGCAATGTAGGTTATTTGGTTTAGTTTAAATCTTTAAAAGCCCTCAAAGATTAAGTTGCTTTGGTATGGCAGCAATTCTTACTAAAAGAGGGAAAACTGTATTTCCTGGATATATTTCAACAACAGAAAACCTCAGAATGTCAATGCTGCTAAATGGACCGGCTTTGTTAACCAAGAATCAGATTATTCAGATGCTTTTGGGTAACAATATATTTAATTTCCAGTTCAAAACAGACACTTTAACCTTTACTCATTTCGATAATAAAATAATACTCCAGGAATCAAAGCTTTTTATACAGTTCTGTGGTTAAAATTCTGTGTGAGATCCAACAAATCTATCTAACGGCATGTATCTGCCTGGAAATCTTCATGACTGTAAATTACATTAGCCTGATATATATTATATATTGTACTCAACTTTTCATCCTCTGATGGCACAAAGCATTGTTTTTCAAAAACTGCTGGTTGCTTCATACGTTTGATGCTGATTTGAAGATTTTTTTTTGTCATATCTAATATTTTCTCATTTTATTGTGGGGTATATTATGGAGATGGTCGTCTTCAAATAGCTCAGGTGAACATGCTACAGGAAAAAAGACTGTTTGGTCGAACAAAGGAGGTTTTTATCATCAGCCAGGTCCGTATCAGAAGTACAGATTGATGCATAAAATCTGGAGAGGTCTCCAAGTCGAATGTCCGAAAAAGCTCTGTTTAACTCTGGGTCCTGCTTTAGTCCAGTGTTTGCACATTCCCATATCTGGTCTTACTTTAGTTCTTTATGTATGGATCACACTCGGTCATCCTTACAGTCGTTGCTATGGGTCTTGAGATGACAGCTTGTCCTCCCATATTTGGTAACCCTGGGTTACCAAATAAGGGAGTGGAGTACCTTTCTGGTACTCCACTCCCCTTGACGCTATATCCTAAGAATTGTTCATTTCAGATGATGACACTTTCAAACAGAACACCACATCCCTTTCTGTAGGCTTCAGACACTACAATCTCATTAAACTTTTTCTATTTTATTCTATTTTTTTACATAGTTTAAACATCTTTCAACTGGAAAATCAGATTATGCAGTGATTTATATCCGACTCACAGAAATGCCAAATTTCTTTTCCTAGAATTATACTGCTCATCAATAATTTTGAAAACTCTTTACTTTTGGGTGTAATTTTCTATTAAGACTGTCACTTGAAAAATAATAGCAGCTGTTAACACCCTCATTGCAGAACCTCCTCTAGCACACCCCTACACATTAGCTCCATTCATAGAAACACTGTCCTTTTAAAACAACATCTTTTGACTGGGAACATAAATCAAAACCAGAGTTGAGCGCTGAGGTTGGAACATACATACACAGTATGTGTGTATGTAAAATATTGTAAATGTATTCCTCATGTATGTGTAAATCATTATTTTGTCTGCTTTCCATCTCCTCTCTTCCAGTGAATGAGTGGTTGCTAAAATAGGATTCCATGAACGAGAGAGAAGAGGAAAAGGATGTCAAAGAAGGAGAGCATAACAAGACACACGAGTGGAACAACAAATTGGAAGAGAGAAAGATGTGAAAACTGGTCTTAAGGCTGCATCTCATCTTAGATTTCACAGCATTGTATAAAGAACAAAAACATCGGACATGACTGGAATGAAGGAGCTTGAAAGCAAAGAGACTCTTTTCATACATTGACAACTGTTTAAACCAACAAATCAATCACATGCTGACAAGCCCTGTCTCCCACTTGGATGACTAAATCTATATAGACATTTTGATATGAATACATTTCAGGAAAAAAACAAAACAAAAAAAGCAAACAAAAAAGAAGGAAAAAAAGGAAGACACTTGGCAAGAAATAGAGAAAAAATGTGGAAGCATTTATTTGTTGGGCTCCAAACCACAAGGACAAGTTCAGCTCTTTAAAGCCTTTGTACATAAAAGATTTTGCCACCAGTGGCAAAAATCTAAGGACTAAGCCACTGCCCCCACCTTGCTTGCCAAGAAAAAAGAAGTGAGATGTTTCATTGTAGTCACCAACAAGGCATGTAGGCAGCAAAAGCAGAAAGGAAGGAACCTAGCCTTACCTTGTCATTTTACAAAACAAAGATTATGTCATGAGACAAGTGCAAATACTCAAAGGCTATCTTACAGCCTCAGAGCAACCAGTGTCTTGGCCTCATTTGTACATATAATTATGATTATTATCAATACTGCAGAAAATGATTATGTAAAGAAAACATGATGAGTTAACAATAAAAAGATATATAAAGAGGATTTTAAAAAAGACAAAGAGTTAAGAATTTTAACCAGCTTGGCACACTTTGAATTCTGAAACAGTTCAGTCTGAGCTGATGCCTTTTTCTGTTATATTGTTTACAATGGTCATACACTGTGTTTAAGTAATGTTATCAGCCCAATAAATGTGTCTGGATAGTCCAATTTGCTAAATTCTTCACTATATAATAATCCGAATTATTGTATCTGTACTTGTTTTGTACTGTTGCATATTAAATGTGTTCATATGTCAACATTCTTATGTAGAAACATGTTTAGTAATACCAAGACATTTTTTTGTGGATCAGCAAACTGCTGAAGGTAAAGGTGAAGCTCTGCAACCTGGTTTTCATTAGAATGTTGTTAAGGTGTGTCTGGAGCCTGCCATACACAATGGAAGCTCTGCCAAAGTTAAAGTCATGGATGCCTAATATTATTGTAAAATGGGGTAGAGAAAAAAATGTTCCAGCACATGTGGCATCCACATTTTTTTTTCTAAAACAACACTTTTATATATAAAAGATGACAGTTCTCTGACAACGTATTCATTCTTAGTTTCTATGTATGCCAGATTAAAACACATCTGGTGCACATTGCTGTTACATTTTTTCTAAGTTTGCAAAAGTGAGTACATACCTGTAACCATCAAGAAACTCAGACAGTAATAGACCACTTGGCTGATTAATATTTTGTAATGTGAGTTATTTTGTATCTAATTCGCCATGTTAACTTTTAGATTCATCAAAATTAATCTAAGTAACGTCTAAATTGAAAACAAAAAACAATGCATGTTTTTCAGACTTCAAAAGGAAACTAATTCCACACAATGTGCAGGCACGAGGAGTTTGAGCGACCGGGACCAGTCTAGCACGAGGACACAGTTATGATTTTCAAGAAAAATTGGTTTTATTTCCCCAAATTAACAACATTCCAAACACTAATTACATGGACCTTAAAATAAGTCAAAGAAAGAAACTAATTCAACCCAAAAAACCTAAGCTGGAGTCCTTTCCTTCAACCCAGTTGAAGGTACAACTGTATGAATGCAGGTGTGGCCATCACAAGGATGAGAAATAAAATTTCATGTTAAGGTTGAGTTTCGAACAAGGGATGGATTTGAATGAAATGACCCCAGACTGAAGCACCACATAGTATGAAGCAAGGTGAGTGGCTGGGGTCAGCAGAAGATTAACACTGTGATTTTTGCAGTATCTTGCTATTTTCTGCTGGTGACCTGTCTATATTACCGATAGCTTGTTGCCAGTTCCATCCATCCATTATCAATACCGCTTATTCCCTCATGGGGTCGCGGGGGGAACTGGAGCCTATCCCAGTGGTCAACGGGCGAGAGGCAGGGTACACCCTGGACAGTCCGCCAGTCCATCGCAGGGCCACACACAGGACATACAAGGACAAACAACCACTCACACTCACATTCTCACTAAGGGCAATTTCCCCAATCTCCAATCAGCCTAACATGCAGGTTTTTGGACTGTGGGAGGAAGCCGGAGAACCCGGAGAGAACCCACGCAGACACAGGGAGAACATGCAAACGCCACCCAGAAAGGTCCTGGTTCCCCCGGGATTCGAACCCAGAACCCTCTTACTGCTAACCACCACACCACCGTGCCGCCCCTTGTTGCCAGTTCCTTTCCATATATTATGTTTCCAGTAGGTGATCATGAGTAGCCAAATGTAGAACCTGTTGGGCCATACCAATTGAAATGGATTCTAGTATGGTAATGTATAGAATTTGTGTTGTTGGTAACAACTGCACGATAGTTTGGTGATTTGCACGGTTGCCTCACAACATTTGTACGCCATACTTCTGGAGCTCCCCCACAGGAGTACCCAGGAAACAAGGGCAAACACCTTCCCCAAGTCCACGAAACACATGAAGACTGGTTGGGCGAACTACCATGCCCCCTCCAGGAATCTGAAGAGGGTGAGAGTTGGTTATCTGTTCAATGACTAGGTCAAAAACGACAGTATGTCTCCTCCAGTTGGAATTCAACTATCTTGCGGAACCTCCATTCCATGAGCCCTGATTAGACCTTACCAAGAATGCTGAGAAGTGTCACACCCTGGCTGTTCCCTCTAGAGGGGGACCACCACCCCAGATGCCCGCCCCAATGTCTACGCAATGCTGCAAAGGCATGTCAACCAAGACAGCGACACAGCATCCACATTCTTAAGGAACTCTAGCCAGATTTCGTCCACATTTTGACTACATCAGGGACCTCAGCCCCTGTGATAGGAGAGCCCGGCCGGGTCCTCAGGTTCTGCTTCCTAATAAGAAGGCATCTCAGTGAGATTGAAGAGGTCTCAAAAGTATTCCCCCAGCACTTCAAAATATCTTGAGCCGAGGTCAACAGCTCCCCATCCCCAGTGTACCTATTTTCGACTTGACACTGCTTCCCTCTTCTGAGCTGCTGCATGGTGGACAAGGATTTCTTCAAAGTTGTCCAGAATTAGCTCTCCATTGTCTCTCTGAAAACCTCCCATATTTTGCCTCAGCCACCACCGAAGCCACGTTCCCTTTGTCAAGAAAGCCCGAAAGGACTCTTTCAGCTTGATGGCATCCCTCACTGCCGGTGTCCACCTAAAGAATCCTTGGATTGCTACCAGAACAGGCACCAATAGCTTTGCGGCGACACCATATTTGGTGTAACTCTGAAATAGTGAGAATCTAATTTGTTCTGTGTCTATCTCTGATTCTCAACCTGTACTTGAGACACCACAGTGCCTTAACCTCCTGAGACCCGAGCTTTTATTTGGCATGCATTTTAGCTTTTTTTTTAAAGATATATGAGATACATATTTAATTAAATGTTTTTACAATTTTGTTCTGACAGTCCCATTGACTCATTTACAGTTTTTCTATTACACAATAAGAACATGATTGGATGGAAATGTATAAAACCATTTTACTTTAGATTTCAAACAGTGTCTGATAGCATCTGCTATGAGGTCAAGAGGTCAAAGCTGAAAGAAAAAAAGAAGTATCATGGTAAAGAGAGACAAAAATGCAACGTCCTCTTATGAGGACACAGGGTCTCAGGAGGTTAAATGAGGTACTGCAATTTAACCAAAGTAACAGCAGTGGATGATTGTCACAATGTTCTTTTTCATCTTGTGGTGACAATGTTACTACCACTCAGTTCACAAAGTCCAGAATTGTGAACATTATAATACCTTAACAGCTGCTAATATGATGGTATAATGAATTCATGTGAGGATTGGTAGGATAATTAAAAGTGGGATGTGCTAACTAGGTTATCTACTGTGAAGTGATCTGACCTATCAGGCACAACTTTGGAAACAAAGCATCGGTTTACCACATGGTGATCTACCTTTTTGTGCTCCTTCTTTTACAGTTTATATTAATGTTGCTGCAATTTTTTTAGGGTACCCAGGCAAGACATGACACTACAACTGTAGTTTCCAAATATTAGCCATAGTAAAAACATTTTCCAAGATACAATAAAAGCATGTGATCAGCAACAACTCTAAAAGCATTGTACTGTTGATCTGACTTTGATCTGTCCATGCATATTTATCCATCCACATAAATAAGATTAAAAAAATAGCACAGCTATAAGAAAAATATAAATGGCTTGAAAACAGAATCCTGTGGTTTGCACATGTTAATATAATACTGATGCTATGATCATTGTGGGCGGGTGGTGCAAACCAGCAATATCAATTCAGAAACACTTTTATGAAAGTTCAGTCAAAATTACATTTAAGAAAATCAATTAACATTTTACAACACAAATGAAAAAGTCCGAAACCACTTTTAAAAGTCCTGAAAGAATATTACATTTCACCAAAAAAATATACCACTTTTGCAAAGCTTGAGGAAAAAAATACTCAAAATAGACAAGAAAAAAGTGTCAGCCTTGGAGTTGGTACATTCCCGTTCCGGTTGATATTATCCTTTATGACTGTTTCGGGACCTGTTAATTTGTTTTGTAAATTGTTTATTTGTTTTTGTTTTTCTGACGTTTTGCAGGACGTTTTATTGTTAATGTTGGTTTGAACCTCCTGGCTATCGTATAAGATATTGTTTGCAATGTTTCAATGATTATTTAAGTCAAAATTGTAAAAAATATATATTAGTTTTAAATTTGATGATGAATTGACTTAAAGATGTTTCAGGTCTGTACTGCTCCAGCCCAGTAAATAATTTTATTCAAATCACTCCAATTCTATTTTATTTTTAAAGCACCAAATCATAAATATCATCTCTACATTCTTCAGAGATCCAATTCATTGTAATGCAATCATAATACAATCAATTCAAGGTCTAATCCAATTCATAAAAGGCCTTTTTTTAAAGAAAAAAAGCTAGCTACCTTTTATCAATTCCCCACCCTGAGCATGTACAGTATAAGACTGGCATGCTGGCTAAACTACCTGGAGTTTGTAAGGACAAAAAAGAATAATAAACAAACACTGTAACAGCTGCTCAGTTATTGCTGAGAAAGAAAAACATAAGTTAATGGTTACAATGATAGCACATTTACATGGGGAAAATGGAGTGAAGTCTATTATGGGAGGTTCCCCCAAGAGTTTAGGCCCATGGCACTATAACTATGGGATGTTTCAGGGTCACTGAACCATAATTAAATTAAATATGTCAAATAATAGAATAATTTAATCTAATCTAACTGGTAGAGAGAATGTTTACAACCCCAATGTAACTTGTGTCCAGAAGAGAAGGGCCTGATAACTGAAAGCTCTGCCCCTTATTCTATGGGAACCACCAGTCAACCTGCAGTCAGCAAAGTGCTCTGTTCGGAAAATATTTAACTATGTGGTCATCAAGTTCAACTTCTTGGCTTCAGTCAAATGAGTGCAACAAGTAGCTCTTATCTACTGTTGAATATCTTGGATAAAGACTGAATTGTTTTTGACAGGATTCCAACTCTCACCGAGCCTGACTTACTATTGGCAATGCGGAACAAACTCTGACACTGGTCATATGAGGACCTGACAGACAAAGGGGCCTGGTTCCCCATACTCCCAGAGTACCTCCCACAGGATTCTCCAAGTGACGTGGTAAAACACCTTCTCCAAGTCCACAAAGCACATGTAGCCTGTTGGGGCCACGTACCCTCCAGGACCCTGCTGAGGGTATAGTACTAGTCCAGCATTCCAAGGCCAGGGCTAAAACCACGCTGCTCTTCCAGGATCTGAGTTTCAACTATCCAAAAGACCCTCCTTTCCAGCTAAATAATGTGGTTCCCCTGTAGTTGGAACACACTCTACAGTCCCCGTTTCAGAATAAGGGGACCGCCATCCCAGTCTGCCAATACAATTAAGATGCCCCTGTTGTCCACACGATAGTCGCGTCAACGAAAACCCTCCATACAACATCCAGAGCCTTGAGGACGAATCTCAACCAACCCCAGAGCCCTGCCACTGAGGAGTTTTTTACTTCCTTGGTGACCTCAGCACCAGAGATTGGAGAACCCGACCTGAGGCCCCTTTCTTCCCTTCACTAATAGAAGACATGTCGGTGGGATTGAGGAGGTCTTCAAAGTATTCTTCCCACCAAACCCGTACGTCCTGAGCTATAGCTGAGGATCAGAGCACCAAAGTCGCTGCTGCAATCCATGCCAGATTTAACTTGATCCCCTTGGCCATTCTCAAAGGTGGTGAGCCCATTATCAGGAGGATCCATGTTTCCTCTTCGAGCTATGCCTGGCCGGGTTCCATCGGTGAAAGCCCAGCCACCAAGGCGCTTTCCAGCATGTCTGGATATCTGGTTCTAGAGTGGGACCCCAGTGACCCGCATCTGGGTGAGGGAACACTGTTTCCATATATGGTTTGATAAGGAGTCTTTGGGCTGCACATCGTCTGATCCCTTGCCTAGGTCCTTTTTTTCCTTGGATGTCCTTTCCAGAGGTTTACAGCTCCAAACAACGTAGCTCCTAGGATCATTGGAACACTCAAAGCCTTCCACCATGATAAGGTTGCAGCCCGGGGAAGGGCATTTTGTATTTTGTACATCAAATCAATCAGATTGTTTGTTTCCTTCAGGAGGACTGTTGGAACTATTACAACATAGTCCTAGCCCACTACTGATTTACCATGTTTAAACATGATATGTCATTTATAAAAATGGTGAGGAAAAAGCTGAAGAAAAGTTGATTAAGGGGAAGCAATACCCTGTAGTTTGTGGATCCTGTAGAAAATGTATTTCTTAAAGAAACAAAAAGACAGCTATGTGATGATATCATTTACCAGATTACTGAATGCACATTCGTGGAGAGCAGGGATCTCTTCGTTCTGTTCTGACACCCTTGAAGTTTAGTCCATAGATTCTGATTATGTCCCGCCAAGAAATACTTGTCCTCAGCTCTTAATGGTAGTTTCAAGGGGAAGTCACCTTGGATTTTCTCACCTAGTGAAAGAGCATAATTTATAAATGATTATATTTATAATCACTTGATTTATGAATAAGTTAATTTGTTATAAGTATTACCAGGTTGAAAGTAGTGTCTTTCCAACATATATACTGATATTGTCTTTGTTTACCCAAGATGTCTATCTTGAATCATATAGTTTTTATATAATATAATTAATTGGAACTTCTACATCTTTTCTTTTTTTTTTAAACATTCTAACTTTGTGGAAGACAATGACTAAATTCAACATATGCTGTGATAGCTAACTTTACAATCAATGTTTACCCCTTTATATGAATACTGCATAGTTTATATTAATCTTCCTGGACGTAGCGGATGCTTTTATCCAACCACCTTACAGTGCAGTAAAGAGTAGTTAATTACTCATACTTGGCATGACTAATATCCATGGGTTTTGGTATATCAGAGCTGCTATGAACCACTCATTTGATCACGTCTCCTGTTTAAACAGCTGCACATTTCTTTTAGTAGATATAGCATCAGGACCTCCAGAGATCGCTGCGAGCATGTATGCATCCCCCAAACTCTCCACCCCCGGCCACCCAACCCTATCCCCTTTTACAAAGAGACGGCAGACAAAGAATTATTATTTGTATGCATAAGCCCAACAACCTTTTTTCAAAACCCCAATTATACTCAACATATCCTCTCTCTGTAACCCTGACCATTCCTTTCTTTTTCATGTAGCTTTTGACTAATGATGCAATTTCAGAGAACTTGCATAGGGACTCCATTTCTTTCTAATGAAGATGACCTGAAATTGGTTTTGATATGACTGCAGTCTTTTTATTTGTCATTTCAATGCACTGGAAAACAACTTGGTGCCTGTTTTTATTTGCCATGTTAATTGACCTTGCTGGACATAAACATGCAGGGACACTCACACATGTAGACCATACAGCTCTTTTGCAGTAAAGGCACTGAAATGGACTCCATCGTCTGAACAAAAACTAATGCATGCTAATTAGCTTTATCTGAACAAAAGAAACACATTTAATTTTTAGTTGTCTTTGTTATAGTCAGTGCTAGTGCCAGAGGCCTACTTTGTAAGTTAGCCATACATTCACTTACATAGAAAATGACATAATGGAAGTCACTTTTTGCGAGAAAACGTATGGCATTTATGCTAAATATTTATGATAAATATGTATCTGTGAAGTGATGATGATTGTGATTTTGAAAGAATGGGAACAAAAACAACCAAAAGTGTGGCTGAATTAATGAAAAAGTTTGAACAGAACTAGTTGAAGAGAATGTGAAACACTTGAAAAGCTCTATGCCAAGACAGCCCATGAAGGATGAAAAATGTTCAAATCAAAATCATTCAGACAATTGACTCAGTCTAGTGGGAACAAAGCGTTTTAACTTTTTTTTCTTTTTCTTTTTCTTACTTTCTACAGTGTTCATATAATCTTGGTAACAAAACTACTTTTGGGAGTGCGACACCACTCTTTTGCTATTAGCTAGCTGGGTTTTTGTGAGCTAGCATTTCCTGGATTGTTAAAAGTATAATCATTGGTGGTCCCTTAGTTTGCCTTGAAAATTCCTCAATAGATAAATTCTTTCCTTTATATGATATTTATTGAGCAATTTAAAATGTTTACATTTTGGCAGAATTTTACTGATGCTAGAAGTGACATAACTTATTAAAGACAGGGAATGTCTTGGTCAGTTATTGATGGGTGATGTGTGCAGGGCCAGATCAGCATATTCACAGCTGAAGATGTAAAATGTATAAAGTGTATACACGTATGCCTGTCCGTGTAAGTTATTCAAAGCATGACAGATGCTGTTTCTAGCTTGGCCTTGATTTTAAGTTTACACAGTGCCACTGCATTAATCCCTCTCCACAAACCTGCTGTCATTACCTCCCAATCAATTTAGAATGCCTCTGCTTGAAGCCCTGACATGAAATGAAATACTGCCTACGAAGTATGATGGTGTGTGCATGCAGTGCTCACACATGTGCTTTCTGTTTACTGTCTGATTCGTGGCCTTTTCACAGATCTGTAATGAAAAGATAGCGGTGGGGGAAGCTGGAGGAAAGAGTTCTCAGAGGCTGCGGATGTCCAAGGTTATGGAGGCCATTATTCTACCTGATGTAGGAGATGCAGGATTGAACCGGAGCTGGGGGATGGATAATAAATATGCCACATGATTCAGTGCCCCAACCACCAACTTAGCCGTTCTTCCTCACATCCTAACAAATAATCAGCTCTACCCTTGTGACTCTGCTGTAGATCTCACCGGACTCGCCCGCTATCTGGCCCTGCCAAAAGGAATGGATGTTATGAGGTGTGTATAAATTGCTGCACTCAGATGTTCAGGGGGACATTTAATGATATTACATTAATAAGAGTGTAATAAGACAATCACACACAGGGAGTTTGAGTGGAAAGGAACAGCTGCTGAACCAAATCGAAAATGTGCAAATCTTCATTTGTGTGTTGACTTTTGAGACACACTTGACCAGATGTGTTAGCAGCACAGGGACTTTCAATCAGCCACGGTCCAGCGGAGTCAAATTTCTCTCCACGATTCAAGGGAATAATAAAGTCAGGAAATGTGTGTGTGTTTTTTTTAACATAATCTATTTTTCATGACTGACTAGACAGGTGTCTTCACCTTCTCAGTGCTATGAACATTTGTCAGCAGGTCATCTATCAGTAAGGCTTGATCAAAGGCAGCTTTATTCTGGTGGAAAAGCTGATTCTCTATGCTCAACTATCCTGTTTGTAACAAAGCTGACTTCTCAGTAGAATCGCATTTATTCTTCTCTTTCTGTTGCCATGGAGAAGAGCCTGAGACATCAGCACAAAAAAGTCCCAGTTTGCTTACATTTTTCAAGGCCTCTGTTCTGCACGGCTAAAATATTTTATCACTAATGTCACCCTTCAAAATCATCACCTACAAAGAGCAGATGCAATAAAATGATGGAGGTCATAGCATGCGGCAAGCTTTCCGTTATCATTAATGCGTGTGTCTTCACACACAGACATACTGTACATACCGCTTCCACTTCTTCTTTTCATTGTTTTACGGTTTTAATCCCAGTAAAACGCTGCTTAGTCTTCACATAATTGTATTGTGACCAAGGGGTACACTTCGAAACCATAGTGCAATGTCGCATTTACAAAAATTCACCTGTTTACTCACCTGTTTCCCAACTCACCTGTAAAACGGAAGTTTTTCCTTGCCTGTGTCGCCTAGTGCTTTCTCATGGTGGGAATTGTTGGGTTTCTGTAATTAACTTCAGAGTAGGGTCTGACCTGCTCTGTTTGGAAAGCGCTGTGAGACAACTGTTGTTGTGATGTGGCGCTATATAAAGAAAATTTAATTGAAAATTGAATTGAAGTGTGCTTCAGTGTTTCAGTGTTTTTTGGGGGGTATATACAGTATATATTCAACCAGTGCAGAGTTTGTCGCCATGTGACTGCCACATCGTTGGTGTTATGCTGTCCTTTTATCTGTGTAAAATTTTCAAGTGTGTTCAAATTGCAATCATTTAATAATAATGTTAATAATAACATTGAAGATAATATAGTGTTGCTGAAGAGGATTTTCCATTCATTACATATACGGCTGTTGAAATGAGGGGTTATGACATATATTTACTGTTAATATGCATTTTTCATTGTTTCACTGGGATCGAGAGACATAGATTTTGCGGCGCCTGCTAGGTCAAGCGCTCAGGTTATCATATCTAGCAGTATATTTTCTGTTTTTGTAGAGACATCTTATGCTAGAAGCAACAGACAGCTGGGAAATATAAATCTGTAGACGACGTTCAGAGGTCACAGATGTCACCCCACCCAGTCAGCAACTAGGTCAGATAGTTAACCCCTCTTCCACTCCCTGCAAGGAAAGGTTATAAATCGTATTAAAAGTTTTATATGGGTGTGCTCTCCCATGCAAAGGTTGGCCTTTAATAAATTGTTGTTTTCTTTTTACCTTAAGAAAAAAGTGTTGTCTGTCCACCACATGTGAAATGTGTTTAGAACAAAGGAAAATGTATCAATTATTGTTGTTGAAAATATTAATTACATCACATATTCAATATGGAGTTGGACTACTGACATTAACTAAAAATATGCAAATAATGGCGGTATTGATATAAACATATACTTTGAGTAAGGACCATGAGTAAGGTTCATGTTGCTGATGGATGAGTTTTGCCACATTTTTTTACAGGTTTTTTTCGTATTTAGCAGAAAAGGATTAATTGTGTGATTAAAGTGATTTTTTGTTACTATGATATAAATTCAAAGATATCATGTAACATATTTATTTGAGGAGTTTGTTAAATCACAGAAAGGAGATCCTGGAACAGAAGCTTGTTTGAAAATGTTATTTTGATTTCAAATACACAACTTTCTACCCCAAGTCACAACTTCTTAGAAATAGGAGGCGCACTGATCTTGATGGCTAAACTCTGACAATCAATAGTTTATGTTTCTTCAGACATAAAGCTGATAAGAAGTACTAAAACTCAGGGCCAAATTTGTGCTCATCAGTGTGAGGTTTGCTATATCAGCAGTTATGTTGGTGGTTTTCACTCAGGGAAAACTTTAGTTTAACACCACATTGACTTCTTTTCAGCAACAGTGCACCTTTCACTAAAGTGTCAGCAAGTAGGAAGCAAGTTAGAGACATTGAAACTCTGAAATATTTATTTCAATTAAATTGATCAATTTTACATTATCTCTGTCGAATTACAACTGACCTTTGGTTTCTTGCCTTTGGTTTTTACTTGCCATATTAAATAATAGATTTAGGTTTAGGTCCTATTTATCAGATTGGTTTTCAGTTTGTGCATGTTAACGATGTGTCATCCATGCATGCCAGAGTTAGCCACGGAGTTCCACAAGGATCTGTTCTCGGACCAATCCTCTTTACGTTATATATGCTTCCTCTAGGTAATATTGTCAGGAAACACTCTATCAACTTTCATTGTTATGCAGATGATACTTAGTTATATCTATCCATCAAGCCAGATGATACTCATCAGTTAGCTAAGCTTAAAATTTGTCTTCAGGATGTTGAAACCTGGATGACCTGCAATTTTCTATTGTTAAACTATTGTTAAACTGAAGTTATTGTTCTGGGCCTAAGCAACACCATAAGGCATTATCTGGAGATATAGTTTCCCTGAAGGGCATCGCCTTTGCCTCCTGCACCACTGTGAGAAATCTTGGAGATATCTTTGATCAGGACATATGCTTTAACTCCCACATTAAGCAAATTTTTAAAAAACGCCTTCTTTCACCAATATAATATCGCAAAAATCAGGAGCATCCTGTGTAAAAATGATGCAGGATGATCCATGCATTTGTTACTTCTAGGCTGGATTACTGCAACTCCCTATTATCAGGCTCTTAAGAAATGTCCATTAGGACTCTTCAGCTGATCCAGAATGCTGCAGCACGTGTTCTAACAGGAACCAGTAAAATAAATAATATTTCTCCTGTCTTGGCTTCTCTGCGCTGGCTTCCTGTTAAATCCAGAATAGAATTTCAAATCCTTCTCATTACATACAAAGCTCTTTATGGTCAGGTACCATCTTGTCTTAAAGAGCTCATAGTACCTTACTGCCCTACCAGAGCACTGCGCTCCCAGAATGAAGGGTTACATGTGGTTCCTAGAGTCTTGAAAACTAGAATGGGAGCCAGAGCGTTCAGCTATCAGAGTCCTCTTTTGTGGAACCAGGTTCCAGTTTGGGTCCGGGAGGCAGACACCGTCTCTATATCTAAGAGTAGGCTTAAGACTTTCCTTTATGATAGAGCTTATAGTTAGGGTAAGTCCACCCCTAGTTATGCTGCTATAGCCCTAGACTCCCGGGGGATTTCCCATGATGCACCGAGCTCCCCTCTCCTTTCTCTCTCTCCCTCTCAGTGAAACCTCATTTCATAAACGCATTTTACTAACCAGACTCTCTCCCTTTCCCGTAGTTGTGTGCTTTCTTGTCCCTCTCCTTTCTCCTCTTTCCTCCTAACACTTTCTGCAGATATTCCTGGCTCTGGGGCTGTTGGGTCTGGATCTGTGGTTGGGAGTCTCCTCCTATCACTTCCTGCAGGTGTTCCTAGAGCTGTGGAAGCTGGATCTGTGATTGGGAGTTTCCTGCTGTCCCTTTGTTCCTACTCTGCTACAATTACAGCCACTGTTCATAGTCTTATTGCTATTATTACTGCTATCATTATCATTAGTATCAATATCATTGCCATTTTTCATCCAGTCTATGTGTTACTGTGTAGGCTGCCTCTCTCTGCTCCCTCTGTCCTTCTCTTGCCCTCTCTTACTCTCAACCCCAACCGGTCGAGGCACCCTGAGCCATGGTTCTGCTCGAGGTTTCTGCCTCTTAAAAGGAAGTTTTTCCTTGCCTGTGTCGCCTAGTGCTTGCTCTTGGTGGTAATTGTTGGGTTTCTGTAATTAACTTAACCTGCGCTGTGAGATAACTGTTGTTGTGATGTGGCGCCATGTAAATAAAATTGAATTGAATTTAATTGAATATTCTGGCAGGCAGGTGTTTGATAGTGAGCTTCAGGGAGCAGTGGAACCTGAAGCCAGAAGGAGCAAGACAACAATATGGGCAGGCTCACTGGAGGAACACAAAGAGAATGGATTAGTTTTTGATGATTTGCGTAATTTGATGCGAAAGCTGAAATCGACCTGATTACGACTGCAATCCAACAAAGGGAATTCCTATGGCTGGTCCTTAATGACTTTATCCAACGAAAGCAAGGCAAGGCAAGTTTATTTGTAGAGCGTAATTCGTACATAAAGCAATTCAAAGTGCTTTGCATAATAAAATCACATAAAGCTAATTAATACACAAAAAATCACAAATTTATTAAATAAAAAAGGTGCAGGTGCAGATTAACTATTTTCAGGTATATGCACAGCTAAATAGAACTGTTTCCAGCCTGAATTAAAAATAAAATGCTGATGTTAATTAATTAATCTGGCTGTTAAAGTTCAGATCTGAGTCCAATATTAACCCTGACCTGATTACTGAGTTTTAGAGAGAGTTTTCAAGATGACTGATGACACTTTCTCTTCTTTTCTGCAAGCCGCAAACAAAGAATTCATGTGCAGAAAATTGCATTTTCACTCACTGATCTGTTCCATACAGTGACATAAGGAATTTACAGCCCTGTGTTCTCCTGCTGTCGGTGACATGTTGATCTCAGCATCATCTGCATAGTTGTTGTAGAACACATTTTAGCTGTGTTTTAACTGGCCTAATGGAAGCATGCTCAGATTAACTGTAGGTGTTGGAGCAGAAGGTGACCAGACTCTGCCCAAGACCTTGCTCTAACTACCTTGAGTTTTAATCAATAATACTATACTCTTGTCTTATTTTGTGAGTAAATATGAATATAAATGTAGTCACATTAGACATATAGTTCATAATAATGCAGTCAAATTCTGTGCTACATTAACTTTTACAATGCAGAGATACTTAATTAGTTCATTCAAATACTAAAATCAATTAGCAAGAAGACAGCTTTCAATTTTCACAAAGCACTAATAAAGGATTGAGGATGAGCTTCATAATCCAGTTACTCTATAATCACCAGCCTCTTCTCAGGCCTCTGTACTACAAAAAGCCATGTAACCCACCCATTATCGAGGTAACTAATTAATTCCGCCATTCTTCTCTTCCTTCCTTTGATATTGGAACATTTTTCACTTCCTTTTTTTCCGTTTTCTGGTTTCGAAAGCATACTGAGCTATGACGTAATCACATATGTAATTAGCAGGAACCACGATTATAAAAGGATCTTTAACGTTCATTACAATAGTAAATTGGTTTCAACTAAAAAAACTGCTGAGAAAATAATTACCTTAATGCGATTAAGTGAATAATACCGGACTGTTTGAATAACATACTGAACAATATAATTCAGGCCACTCATAAGGCTCACCCTTTTATGAGATTTGCATTTAGTTGGTGGTTCAGATAACAGATAAAGAAATCAAGCGTAACAGAAATGTTCAAAATTCATTTGTCATGCTAGTCAGTTTTTTAGCCCTTGATATATATCAACCCCAGGGTCCTCATGAGCAAAAATGCCTCTTAGTCTTTTAAATCCATCCGACTTGCGCAAGCCTTTTAATGTAAATTTGAAGTTGTTAAATCATGCATGCAATATTTTTTATTTTATTTTTAAGTCTGAATGCATCTTTCATAAAGGTTCTGAAACTGGTTGGGTTTGTTTTAAGTCTAGCTGTTTGGAGTTCTTATAAAGTACTTATGAGTTGTAATGTTTGGAGACATAAGAAGGGATTCCTATGGTATAGAAAATTTCACAGCTACTGAGTGAGCTGACAAGTCAAAGCCAATGTTAGGCCATCTGAAATAAATCAATTACTAAAAAGAATGAATCAATTTGGAGTAATTCTTATATAACTATTTTTTTTTTCACAATCAGTCACTATTCCATCTGGATGTTGTTCAATTTGTCACAAATTTCTCAGTTGAGCCAAATTTACACTGTAATGTCTTTTTGTTGGTTTTTTGCTTGTTGTTACTGCAGATATTTCATTGTGTACTGCTAAAAGAGTGCCAATCTGTTAAGGCACCCTTGAGTTTCAACATTGCATGCTATGTGTGTATTATATCTGCTCAAATGTCCATCATGTAGTAGGTTCACATCTTATCAGGTTACATAGACTGTATTATGTAGACTTCAGAGGGATGCCGGGCAAACAGAATCACTTGTGATAAGATTATTTTTCACGGATGTGTTATGCTACATTATTCACATATAAAGCAAGAATTTTTGTGTCACAGCTGAGCTGTCACCAAAAAGCCAATATGGGACAACACTGTAGTGTGTCATGAGGCCTATTCTAAATTCAGATCAAACTCAGATGTGAAATGTGTCCTCCAAATCCTTATGTTTAACACATGTAATGAGTTATCAAAGTAGACAGTGTCACTGGACACATACTGTTCAACAACACATACTTTTTCTGTCTTTTTCAGACATCTAAAGGTAATAACCTTCAGATGTCTGAAACTGGCAGACAACTGTGTGCCATAAATCTCAAGCAATAAGTGCAGGTGCTTTAACAGCACAATGAGTGTCACTGGTCTGCTAGTAACCAAGGGCATATAAGGTTGCTGTGGGGCAGTGAAACACGAAGGACTGATTTCTACATTATGACCTTTCTGTCTTACTATGCTTCTGCTGCCTGTACTAACCTAGTTTTATTAACCGACAGATGGCCTGTCCTCTTTTTTGCTGTTTAATTGTAGCAGATTGAGGCTTCAGAGAAAATCAGTCTGCAGTTTTTGTGATTTGAACATCACAGCTGAGGACGGGCAGGTTCATCGAACCCATTGGATTTCATAAAAATACAGATTCTTATTGCTTGCCTGAATTTAAGATTTACGTTCTTACAAATAAGTAATCTCAGACTCTCGTACATGTAATTGAGGATAAGTGTTTTATGTCTTAACGTATGGTTCCCTCTATCTTGAACTTACAGTCTTTTGCTTCGGGTCTTGAGATAATAGCTTGTTCTACCATATCCTATGACCGAGTATAATCGGTGAAAAATGTGCTGTACCAAATAGTTGGGTATGATGTTAAAGGGTTAAGACATACAGTATCTTCTTCTATAACTAAAAGCAGAGATTAACATGTACTCTTCCACTGAGCAATACAACTCAAAATAAGTAATATTTGATAAAACAAGCTCAAATATGACAAAAAATATATATGCAAAATATATAAAGAAAAGAAACACCAACATGTGAAAAGCCAAACAAAGACAACCTCAATTGTTAAAAAAATTATGGAACAACAGATTTTTTTTTCTGAATATTATAGAGACAGAATAAGTGATTAAGGTAAATGCTCCGAGGTCTAAAATATAACTTGTATTTTCAAATCAAATAACCTCCACCTGCACAAAAACCTCAGGAGTCCTATGATGCAAAAACTGGGCAAACATTCCAAGCATCAAAATGTGCCTATGGCATCGTGCTTCTAAGATTTTGAGCACATCCAAATACTTCTCCTAAGGCTTCGGGCCTCTGTCTTTTAAATGTTAAGATGTTGATTTTTGGTTCATGAAAGAATTATATTTAACTATCAGTGTTAGGCTACCCAAGTTGGGCCCAACACTACAGGTGAAAGGCATCATAACCACTGACCCCTGAAACGTGGACAAGGGGCAGCATTGCTTTGCAAGGGAAAAGCCAAATGATAAGGTAAAGAGGAGGAATTTGGATTTGGCCGTGTTACAAACAGCTCTGTAAGTGTGAACAAATTAAAATCACAACATTGAATGGGTGTCATCGCCTTTTCCCCCTGAGTTAACATTTATCAACCTTTACTTCTCTTTAGGCATGACAGTTGGTGGTGTCCTAATTGCTTACAGTTGGTGGTGTCCTAATTGCTGACAGTTGGTGGTGTCCTAATTGTGCATCATTCCCACCTCCTTCAAAGACGTCTTCTAATTTTCACTCAACATTATCTAGTGTTATAATATGAATAATTTGTTTTGCATCTACGTGTTAAAAATCAGATGATTTGGTGGTGTTTTGATACACCAAAACTAATGGGGTTTTATAAAGATCACAATGTTCTTGTACTGCATTAGCTGATTGGATTTCATGTCTGTTTCAGGAACTATGGCCACGTTCACACTGAAGCCAGACGTTGCCAAATTGTGACTTTTTTGCCCGAATGCAAAATGATGCCCCCAAAACTGTGCCTTGGGGTACTCCTTTAGTTGATCAGAGAATATTAGACCCAATATTATCTATTCATTTACAAATCCAATCAGTTGCCTTTTTAGATATTAGACAATAATGATCAAGTTTTGGCAAATCCATAAAAAGCACTGCACATTGCTTATTTCTAAGAGCTATGGATATATCATCACTTTCAGTGTTGCTGTTATAGTACTATGACCTTTTCTAAAACCTGACTGGATTTTTCTAAATATGTTATTGGTATACAAATACTCTTTTAACTATTCATTTATTAAAGATTCCAACATTTTTGATAAAATGCTAAGTTTTCAAATTAGCCAGTATTTCTTTAAGATTGTTTGGTCAACTTTGAATAATGGTGGGACAAAAGCTGATTTTGCGATTTAGGGAATTTGTATAGTGCTCAAACTCAAGTTAGAATTATAGTTTAAAGTCTGTGCTATAAAATCATCTGCAGTTTTAGAAAGTAAGGATCAATTAAGTCAGGTCCCTGTGGTTTGCGAGCATCTTGTGATTTTAGTGCTTTGCGCACTTGACCCAAATTGATGGACCGGAAACTAAATGATGCATTTATGCACCTGAGGATGGTTCAGGTACAGTCAGAGGGTTGGCTGAGTTTGTGGAAGGTGTAGAGGAAATAAAGTGTTGGTTGAAACTATTTAACATTTAAACTTTGTCATGAACATTTAATGCATTATGAACAATGTAATTTGTCAAGGTGTATTAGTTATTTTCAAAAGTGAGGGATTTTACAGTTTTGCAAAATATTTTAGGGTCATTGAGACTGTCAGTTGTACTGTAGTTGACAAATAGAATTCCGAGTTGGAATTTTTAGTTCCAGAGGCACCTTTATTTCTTAATTTTCTGAGATATCCCAATCACATTTTAGACCAGTTTTTCTTACTTTTGCCAAAGTTAGGTTACTCTCATATAAATCATCTGGTGTAAAATCGGGTGTAAATCTGGTGTGGATCAAGGATTATCTCTACCTTTAATGAATCAGGTTAGTTCTGTTCCACTGGCACTTTCATGGTTAAACACCTGTTCACTAAAATGTTTTAAATCTCAATTTTAAATGAGTCGTTGTCTCCTTTTATCCATTTTGGTATTTCTAACCTTTTTCTTAGACAGGGTTTGAATTGAAATTCAGCTGATAGTAGCATAATAGAGGTTACATTAAATGAAAAATAATCACGTAAGATTGAGAAACTAAGTAGTTGACTATGTTGACTATGATACTAGGTTGTACACAGAATTTTTAGTTTTGCTATAGGCAATATATACAGAGGGACATTAAATTTTTTATAGTCATAGTTAACATCAAGTCGGACATGTTCAGAGGTAACAGGGACTCGGCATCTGCAAAAATTTAGATATTGACAATTCTTTATGACTGTTGTACACCTGGAAAGTTCATACTCAAATTGAAAGTCATACCAGGTAGGATCAACAATTGTGGTATGGCAAATAGCAGTCAAGACCTAGTAGCCAGGCAGTGGAGGCACAGGGTGGAAGCAGTTAGCAGGTTAGTAGCACATGTCCACAATCTAAGTCCAGAATAATTGAAACTGTAATGTTAAAAAACTGGACTTTGAAGCCAAAATCATACTATTTTCAGTCTAAAATTGCATTACATCACAGTAAAACAAGACATGCTTCTCAGGGCAACACATCACTGTGGTGACTTGCCGGTAGAGCACCTGAGGTTCTTTAAGATGGTCATTGGCAAACTCCAGTACTTTAGTTTAATGTTAAGAAATCATTTTTAAATAAACTTGCTCACACCTGCTCAAATGTTTGTTGATGTGATGGTAAATTATTTATATATATTAAATAAATGTCATACTTTATACTTATTACAGATCAGAGCACAGCACCTCTTCCTTCACAGCAAGAGGGTTCTGGGTTCAAGTCCCCGGGGAACCAGGACCTTTCTCTTTGGACTTTGAATGTTCTCCCTGTATCGGCATTGGTTCTCTCCAGGTACTCCGGCTTCCTCCCACTGTCCGAAACCTGCATGTTAGGTTGATTGGACATTCCAAAATGCACTTTGATGTGAGTGTGCATGTTTTTTTGTCTTTGTGTGTCTATATGTGTGGTCCTGTGATGGACTGGCGGACCACCCAGGGTGTACCCTGCCTCTTGCCCATTGAAGGCTGGGATAGGCTCCAGTCCCCCTGCATCCCCATTTGGGAATAAGCGGTTCAGAAAATGGATGAATGGATCAGACTGTGTTTTCATCACACCACTTTGCAACAGCCAAGAAGATGTTTTCCAAAAAGAAAATTCCTCAGGTCTTACTTACACTGAGCTTCTCTTGACCCATAACATTGTTGGAAGAAGGTTAGCCGTTTTGTGCAAACCTCTGCACAATGGACTAAATAACTATGTTGATTAAAACAATTTCCAAGCTTTAATTCTTCCACTTAGAGCAACCATGTTAAGTGGTCAAAGAAAAATTGTCATGAACAACATCATTGTCATATTTCAAGTGCAACCTAATTAGCGTTGTTAAATACTAGCCTTTGCTTAAGCTAATTTAAAATGTGTCTTTTTACTTGTTATTTAATACAACTCAAGATTTAACAATTACTATTTCTATTCTTTGAAACCTTAGTTTGACTGTTATAGCCTTTAGCAATGGCACATGTTCTAAAATATTGATAAAATATTTTTGAATAAATTATTTTTGATAAAATTATAACAGATGGCGAAGTAATCCCTCCTGAGTCTTAAAATTCTGTAGAGGTAAATGTTTTACTTCACAGTCACAGCCTGCTGCCAGTGTACCATTTTTTCTTTGTATTTTTGTGGATGTTTTTTGGGTTGTGTCTGTTAGATAGACATCATGTAGACCACACCACAAGTTAAGAGAAAAAAAATTATATGGTTATCATGCATACACACACACATGCACAAATGAACTTTCACACTAAATGTGCCATTTCCTCTCTTTCTGTATTTTAGATGTGGGACTAAAGGTCAAGTTTAAAAGGCCTGTTACTGGCTCAGAGAATGCCAGCTGAAAGTTCATCAAATATTCCAAAATATTTTTCCTTTCAAACTGTTCATAAATATGCACAAATATTAATTCATTAACTTGCTCAAGCTCAGGGCAATATAGAAAAAGTAATCATAGATAGATTTTATGGAAAGATCTTTCATTTTCCTTTAGTCTATGCATTTAAAAAGAGCATGATACAGTAAGTATGGAATAGTTTATTGATAAAGCCACAGTACATACTGTACTTTCCTCCATAAGATCAGAACTATCCACTTTTTTCGACTTATTTTGAGTTGGGTCCCATAGGTAGCAACCTAAGCAGGGAAACCCAGACTTCACGTTCTGTGGCTACATCAACCAGCTCATCCAGGGAGATCCCGAGGTGTTCCTAGGCCAGTTGAAAGACATAGTCTCTCCAGCTTTTCAAGGGTCTTCCCGGGGCCTCCTTCCGGTGGGACATGCCTAGAACACCTCACCAGGGAAGTGTCAAAAAGGCATCATGAGCAGATGCCCAAGGCACTTAAGTTGGCTGCTCTTTATGTGAAGATCAAAAGTTCTGGAAGTATTATAACGGTCTCATGATTCTTATATAGTTTTTAGACATTTTATTACCTGTTTCTCTATTCTTAAAAAAAAATCCAATTAACAAAAGAAATGAGCTTTGTGACTACACTTGGCATCAATTATTCATTGTGGGTCTTTTTTTTTCACAGCAGATTCTGGGGGGATCCTTTGAATATTAAAGACCTGAGAGCAGCCGACAGACCAGATGTGTTACACTCTCATCTGACAGATCTCTCTGGGGTTCAGCCGGTTCTCCTTCCCCTCACTTTCACTTTCTGCTTCGACATCTCTGCCAGGCAGCTGTGCGCCCAGATATTTTCAACTGGGTCTGTTGAGATAAACTGCCAAGGCCACACGGATCTTTTCAACTGCATACTGATTTCTTTCACAGATTAAAATGTATGGTTTGGTTCCTTTTGTTAGTTTTTTAGTAAACTAAACTGCAAACATACCAAGCCACAAAAATAATTAAAAAGCTAGTGGTAATCAACTGAATTATATTGCACATCAGTGTTAATCAAATTATGATTTTTTTTTTGATGGAGGACTAAACTGTCTTGCCTATCCATTCACTTTTTCTACCTGCTTTATCCTAATCAGGTTAATGGAAATTCTGGAGCCTATAAGAGCTGCAATTGAGGAAGAGGCTACAACATGGACAGGTCACCAGTACAACACAAAGATAAAGTGTCAAATGGCGGCAGTCACTCCTACCATTCAAACTCTAATCACCAATTAATCTCATATTGATGTTTTAAGAACGTTGTAAGAAACCAGATTACACAGAGATAATTTGTGTAGGACTGCCACATAAAAAGGTTCCAACCAAATTAACTTTTACAAGCCCACAATCACTTTCCTGTTAAGCTTGTTTAGATTCAATTGAAAAGACTTCCTTTCCTTTCTTCCTTCTTTTTTCTCTCTTGGTATTCAAGAGGGTGCCACCAAGTATTTGCTTGACATAATGCATGACAAACAAAATTAGCCACATTGCTACTAAAATTGGAGGAATCAGCCAACCAAATGGAAATTACACTACACTATATATATATATATACATATACATACATGTATATATATATACATAAATTTATAGATAGCCCAATGTAAACGTTTGTGGTAGAGAGTGATATAACAGACAATTTAGTACATAATTTATCTTACTTTAGGCATATGGATTGATAATTCAATTGTATGATCTGTCCACACATGTTAAATTCAGACAGATTTCCAAACAATTTATTTAAAAACAGAAGCGCAAAACCAACAAATTCAGCTGTATCTTAAGATACAAAACATAGCAGATGAACACAGAAAAAAGAAGGGAGAAATGGAAAAAGACTGGAGCTGTCAGTGCTGCTTTGGATGATTAGATACTGTAAAAGGAAACAGGTGTGATAACTGGCAACAAAAGGATATGGAGGTCATGGTTTGATGAGAGGGCTCAATAGATTAAATAAACACATCACAGAGACAAAGAGTAAACATGTCTACCAATGGCTGTGAGTTCAGGAGCACAAATCACTGCCAAGAGGTAATTTATTACTGTGCCTCCACAGTAAATCTGACACCTGACTATTAATGTCAAAACAGGCTTTGCACCACCAGGAAACTACTAAATCTGGCCCGTAGCGGTTCAAGCATGGGATTTAAAACAAAATGTTTGCTAAGGCAGACACCCATCATCATTACACAGCATTGCAAAAGATTTCAATCCATAAACTGTTATGTTCCCGGCTCTGGAGCCGGTGTTCTGTCAGGTCAGCCTACTTCGACAGACCAGCCTACCCATAGTCAATACGCATGCGCATGACGTCATATTTTTGTACGGGGTATGCTAGTATGCTAGTCTGGCAGTAGGGGTGTCAGATCAGAATAGCCCATCTGACCAGCATACCCATAGTTAATACGCATGCGCTACCTTTAGCAGAAATCTAAGAGATTAACATTGACGAAGTTTACTAGACTACTTTATGCGTGATATGATAAACAAAAGGTTGTAGTTTAAGGTAAACACACAAACTTACCAGAAAACCACACCGAAAGTCAAGTACTTTTGTTTATTTATGGGTGATGTAATAAACAGTTTTAGGTAAACTGAATTTAGTAGCGGGCTGGGTATACTCATCTGACAGGCTAGTTATGACGATCTGATCAGATCAGCACACCTAGCCCGCCAGAGCATCATACCTGGCCCGTCAGATCAGGACACCTAGCCCGCCAGAGCATCATACCTGGCCCGTCAGATCAGCACACCTAGCCCGCCAGAGCATCATACCTAGCCCGTCAGATCAGCCCGCCAGCATACACTTTGATAAGATAAATTTGCCATTTCGAAATGTACGAACAGGTATTTGGATTTTGGCTACAGACCAGGTGATTGCTTAGGGGTGTGGTCTTACCTTATTTAACAGATAGGGTGTACCCAACAGATAGGCCTACAGGTGAAAGTTTTTTGCAACTTTTTCTTTTGACTGTCATCTCTTAATCGCTGTCATTCTAGATAATCATTTTGAACGTCATTTCACAGATCTGAAAAGTTATACATCTGTGTGATTGAACCAAAGTTTATTGTCACACGGCTTAAAATAAATACCCAAATGCCAATGGAACTTATCTGGTTTATTAGAAATAACTCACTGTACAAAACCTACTCTACTTTAAATAAAATTAATTTAGCTGACACTTGTTACATTTG
>CAJRST010010001.1:13789150-13904670 GCA_907169785.1 Menidia menidia
CCCCCCCAGAAATATATGTCAAATAAGCATTTTAACAAGAATGTCTCGAGGATTTTATACTAATTAACTTACAAAATGCTATTGCTAACAATTTCGTATTTAAAGCATGTGCAGTCCCTGGAAAATTACAGGATATAAGCAAATAACATACGTGGCAAAATTGTACATCAATTTGATCATGGATTGAACTGTTTCTTTAATCCCAACATTGAACAAGATTATCATTACTTTTCTTATGTGAAAACTACAACCTTGCTAGTAGTAAGCATGATGCTCACGTATGATTCACTTCAATTAATCTGTATCCAAGATGACGTAATGTGTTTTGTACGGGACGCGTTTTGTAGATGGCTGCAGGTGCAGCTAGACCCTTCTCTAAATACACTTTAAACTACCTCAACGCGCGAGTATCCCTTTAGTTTTATATGAAAAATACACAGTAAACTACCTCAACAGGCGTGTATCCCTTTAGTTTTGTACAAAAAAATCATTTAATTACTTACTTTTGGGTGTTTTTTGGAAAGGTATTGCGATCTGTCGGCTTCTCCAAATGTTCGCAACTTTTCGCAGTTCGCGCATGCGTAAAACTATGGGCAGGCTGGTCTGTCGGGGTATGCTGTTCTGTCTGAACACCGGCCCCACCCCCACCGGCACACCTGCTCAGCCACTCACCCTGCAATCAGCACTCATCTCCTTCAACTGTTCCCACCTCCTTATATTCACCGTGCCTGTCTGAATCCATTGCCAGAACGTATCGAGCCTTCGTGTGAGTACTTCCATCAATCTATCCTGTTTCTGTCTGCCTGATTACTACCCGCCTGACTCCGACTCCCGAGCTTGCCTACTCCCTGTCTGTTTAGTCCGCCTGCCTGAGATCTGTCTGCCAGTCTCTGGATCCTGCCTGCCTCCCCGTGTACCGACCTCGCCTGCCCGACTACGTCCTCCCGCCTGCTCCCCTGGATTGCTCCCCTGGCTTCGACCCTCGACCGGCCCCCGACCACGAATTGGATTACCTGCGCTGCCTGGATCTCCCGTTACCGAACCTGGACTGTTCTGACCACGCCCCTGCCGAGCCCCTGTCCATTAATAAATCTTGTTGAACTGACCGTACGTCTCTGGCTGCTTTTGGGTCCTGAGTTCGTTCATTACATAAACGTAATTGTGTGATTTCTCGGACACCAAAATCTACTCCATCGCTATCGGTGATCACACACCAGTTTTTGTCTAACTAAAGATTAAAAGAGGTACATGACCGAGTAGAAATTGGAGTTTTAATAATTTGTTGCTTAAAGACACTGATTTTAATATTACTTTAGAAGGGGGATGATCTATATATCTAGAAAATGATGGCTTACCAAGAATGTCACCTTGTACTCTCTGGGAAGCAGGAAAAGCAATAATGCAAGGCAAAATAATCCCTTTTTTCATTTAATAAGAAAAATCAATTAAGATTTATCAAATCAGAGTAAGATCTCAGGATTAAATCATTGGAAAATACTTACAGTGCTTCCCAAGACAAAGAAATATTGAAGGAATTGAGGAAAGCCAAACTTTAGTTAAATGGAATTTTTGATAAACAAACACAGTTTACGATAATTAAAAAAAAAAGACTTTTCTACGAGAACTTTGAGCATGGCAATAAATCCGTAAGATTTTATGATAATCAGATAAAGAAAAACAAAGAGAAAACAAGAATTATCTGAAATGAGGACTCAGAAGGAAATATTACCCACGAATCTGGCGTAATCAACTAAACTTTTACAGACATCGATAAATCTTTATATAAATCTAAAGATTTATTAAAATAATTATGTATTTCACATCATCATCATACAACCATATGTTACTTGGTTTATATCATTCGATTAATTTATTAATCTATACATTTTTGTGGAAAGGCAAACATCCACATATCAGTTTGAAACCTATTCAAAAGACCAGAAACAGTGGATTAGATTTACCTCATTTTCTTTGACAGCCTGGTGGGATTTTCACTTCCCTTGTGTAAGTTTACACCCATTTGGAAAAATCCTGACATGATCCCAAATGTAAAAAAAAAAAGCTTGATTTTAACAACAAAGTAATAAGACATCTGGGACATATAATTCAAAATGGAAATTTTAGTCCATTTGATTCGCTCATATGACCTATGATGGACTGGTGTACCGTCCAGGGTGACCCCACCTCTTGCCCATTGAGTACTGGGAAAGGCTCCAGTCCACCCACGACCCAATTAGGGGATAGGCGGTTATGATGACGGATGGATGGATGGATGGATGGATGGATGGATGGATGGATGGATGGATGGATGGATGGATTAGCTCATATCACAATATGGGTTTAGTAGCAATACATTTCTAGAATACCAACAACTTAAGTCCAAAACCACTTACTACTGACTGGACTTGCAACTCCCAATGAGGGTAACAGAATATTTAGAAATCTGCACCCCAAAAACACTGTAAAAAATCTATAAGTCATTGTGAGACAGATGACACAATTTCTCTACCATATTAAAAGTGGGAAATAGATCTATCTTTCACTACTGATAGTAATTTTTGGCCACAGATATAATTTGAACATCTTAAGTACAGCTACAAATCCTAATTTAAAGCTTATATAATACAAAATTCTCCACTGAAGATTTTATACAGGACGAAGGATATACAGGATTGGTCTCAAACCTTCAAATATCTGCACACATTGCACAGACAACACACCAGATGAGAGTGCACACGCTTTTTGGGTCTGTGCATCTGTTCATAAGTTCTGACTGGAAGTCTGTTAGGAATAGTCAACATGGCTAAACTGTAGTATTCCGGCACGCTCCACACTGTGCATACTCACTGATTTAAATTGCATCGACGTAGCAAGGAAGTCAGCTCACATGGTCCACACGGTGATATGTGTGATATGTGTCAAATAGAAAACTATTCCTTGGGCCGCAGCCGTAGCCTAATGGCTAGAGCGGGCGGCCCATATACAGAGCCTTTGCTCAAAAGCGGGCGGCCTGGGTTCGAATCCAGCCCATGGCCCTTTCCCGCAGGTCTCCCCCTCTCTATCTCTACCCCCTTTCCTGTCAAGCTACTGTCATTAAAGGCCACTAGAGCCAAAAAAATCTTTAAAAAAAATAGAAAACTATTCCTTTGAACTGGAAGCCAAAAAAAATTCTTTTGGGCCATAGTATTATGGAAATAATGTATACCTCCTCCAGACATCAGTTAGCTGAATTTAATTATCTCTGGTCCACAGGCCGCTGTCGTACTGCTTTGAGTCTTGGTACCAGTGTTTTTTTTGTTTGTTTGTTTTTTTCTATGTGTCCATTTGCAGGTGCTTCTAAAGGTTCTCTGTTTAGAGAACTCACATGATGTTTTTTTAGTTATTTTTACAGATATAGCACCTGGTTGTATGGCTTTGTTGTCTTTCTTTTTTATCCTTCTCTCCCTGTCAAAAGGATCTTTCTCTTTTTCGGGTTAGTATGTTTCTCTTTGATCTTCCTTCTTCCCTGTCCCTCTGTTAGGTTTGGCATTAAGATACATGTAAAGTTTTGCAACCCATTTTAAATTATTTAAGCGCTGTTGGATAATCAAGGGGGGCTTTTCTACTATTGAGCCCCCTTGGCAAGGCAAATGTTGTCAGCATAGAACGGTACTCAGGTTTCTGTTCTGAGGCCTTAATGCTGAATGGGGCAAGGTAAAAAAAAAAACATGAAAAAATCACTACTAATTGTAGTGATGTGCAGAACACCTTGACATCACTGACAGATGTGATACATGTTTTGTTTTTTTCCCGGATAATGCACCCTGAGTTGCTAAGTTATTTCATATATATGTGTGTGTGTATATATATATATATATATATATATATATATACACATCTACAAATATTTAGAAATGAATCCAAAATAATACAAACTGTTTATGTTATTTATGATGATATATTCATGAGCCAGTGATGCAGAATATAAAAGCTGGATATAGTGCTCTCCATTTTTTAGAATCAACCTGGAGAAATAAGCGTCACCCATTTTCTTCCCATATCAAACACAGTTCTGAATGTGATGCTGGGCGTGACTTATTGAATAATCAACCTGTATGGAAGCTACCACTGAAATCTAACAGCAATTATGTCCTTGGCGGAGATGGTTATCTATAGTGAGACCTAAGCTAACTTGTGGAGAGGTGAAAGTGAAATTTACTTGGTTTACAAGGTTCCTTGAATTCAAAGGGAATCGATAAGCTTTTTTGCTTCCATCAGTCACTCACTAAATGCTAATAACAATGCCTCAACAGTTCCCAATTACAAAAAGTAGTGGTTCCCATTTGAACAACATCTGTTTACCCAACATCAATAGTGCCTTGTATTCTATTCTAAGTCTTTATGAAATGGTAAAGTTAAAGACAGAACCTGAAACACAGCCAAGACAAGAAAGTAGCATCTATTTCAAGATAGAGAGGGATGAAGTGAAGTCCAGCATAACTCTGGTCTCAGAGGTGGGTCAGGGCTCCGTAATCTCACAAGGTCAGGGAAGCCGGAATCTGAGGGTCAGTGGGTCAAGGGGTTTAGGACCTTGAAATTTCTTTTGCAGAAATCAGAAAATCCAATATCCACGATTACAAAATGTAGCTGTCCATAGACAGTCCAGGGTCAGGAATGGGAGATTGTCAGATGAGGAGTTTCGAAAAAGATACCAGGCTATAGAGGGGTCAGAAGCAGGGACAGGGACCTGCTCTATGTTCGGGAAGGTACATAGAACGTAACTTCTTTTTTTTTTCCCCAGAGCTGGACATGGTTTGAACTATTTATGCACCGTGCTGGTTGATTTTAATTCCGAAAGTTTGCTTTGAATTAAATAATTGTCTTTTGCTTCCTCAGACATGGACAAAGACTCTTATATAATTTGCACAATAAGTTCACATCAGAAACAGGATGTGGCTTTGGCCATTCTGGACTGATAGTGTTAAACCTCCAAGATTTTGGGAGAAAGAGCTGACAGGTTTGATTACGGAGCACAGCACTGGGGATAATAGTCTGATTCTTTCATTGAAAGCCTAGGAAAAAAACAGAGAAATTGTTAGTCCTGAAGTGTGTAATTTATTCAGGTCACAAGTAGACAAATAGACATTGACTCGGTGTGGGAATGGTCACGCAGAAATACCCGGTGTAAATCACAGATATCTTCTGGGACTGGCAATGCCCCCGTACAATATGATTTCGCAACCTAGTCTTATTGGCCAGTTATCTTTGGCATAAACACAGCGTCACTGAATGTCTTGAGAAAACGGAAATGAGCGTTATGGGCAAAACAAACAGAATCAGAAAACTAAGTGAAATTACAAGTTTAAAATTAAATAAGTAAAAGACATTTATAAGGAGGATCAAGGATGGATTTCTGAAACTTATGAAGAAGCTGAAAAATCATTTTTAAAGTTAGAGACGAAAAGAATAAAACAAGCAAAAGGATTGATGGCTCCGCAGGGAAGTTCCATAGCCCAAGACAGCGCTCCAACAAAACAGAGTGCAGCATAATATTAAGAAAATAGAAGAGGTACTTGAATTAAAGGAAGAAAGGCATGTGCACTTTTGGTAGTTTTTGAGAGAGTACAAATTAAATCTCAGAGGAAATGTCTTAAGAGTGTAAAAGTAATATTTGCCAATCCTGAGGGATGGGCAATGGCAAGTCTCAGAATCTTAAACCTCTTGAAGGACACACATATGATGAAATAAAAAGAAAAAATGGGCCAGAAAGTGTAAAATGAGCACATTATTAGTAGCACAGTACTTTTTTCAAAACAAGGGTCTCTCCCAGAAGTCTTCTTTAGCATGACAGAAATAAAGGGCTGGAAGAAAGAAAGACTAGATATAAATAAGTTAAAGGTTCCACTTTGGGGAACATTAGAGTGTGAACTCGGAATAAAATGTTAGAAAGAGGAACTCAGAGAGAAACAAATGCGAATCTTAAATTATGATGGCACCGATGTGACTGATCAACACATTCTGTGCCTGAACTCAACCTTGGCTCCTCCATTTCTTTTCAATAATGAGCTCAACAGCCCACAACGGGGAATCTTGCCCAGAGAAAGAGAGAACTAAAGCAGGGAAGATTGGACATCAGCCTGGTGGCTCTGCATCAGGATCAAAAGCTCAGCCAAACTCTTCATCAGAACCAACGCTTCAGCCCAGCTCTCCACCTGAAAGAACAAGACCAAAAATTAAACTGATGCTTTAGGGGGAAAAAAGAACACTGATTTGCAACGCCAAACCATTGATCCTAATGAAGACTGTGATGGAAACTGATTTATCATGAAGTCACAAGCCGAAAGTGGCTCATCCTTTATTTTTTCACAACAATCACCTTATCGGAATTTCGAACATAGAGCAGGAAAGTAGAAACACATTCAGTTTCAACCTTTCCTTTACATGCTGAAGCCACCCTTCAAGCACATAGTTACATCAAAAGAAGGAGGACACAAAAACCATGATATGAATTTAAAAACACAAAAAACACAAATAAATCTAAATAAATATAATATCAAATGTTATTTTGTTTATGTTACAACTGACTATCCAATTACCACTGATAAGCTATTTATAAGATACAACATGAAATGTATTTGTATCATCTGGGAAATCAAGTTTCCCATCAGAATCAAGAAAAGGGTCACAGGTCTTTGAGAATTTGGACTGACATCCCTTCAACAGATGTCTATTTTTTTTACGGACGGCAAAATAAAGGACATCTCTTGCCAAATCAAAATGCAGAGGAGGAGTGTGTGATTTACAAATGCATTGCAAGTAAACAAACAAAGGCAATACATAGCTTTATCTCTGTGGACACTGATGCTGCAATTGGAGGTGCCCCAAATAATGCAGTGGTGTCCTAGAGTAGGTAAATGCTTAAAAGGATATTAAGGACGTAGTCAGAAGGCAAATAAGGAAATTGGGGAAACCTATCTGTTGCAGAACTACAAATATGTAGGTATCTTAAAAGGTGTTGTTTTGAGAGGGAATATGTTTTAGACACCTGGTCAAAAATAGGAAAGTTTATATCAATATATAGATCCTTGAATTAATCAATGAATCATTTGGAGCAGACCACAAATACACAATCCATTAAAGTTGGGGGAAAGGAATTATTAAGTGCTACTGGTACATGGATAGAGTATGTCTGAAAGCCAAAGCAACATCTAAACTGGTTCCAAAATTTCAATATATTCTCATTTATTGTATAATCCCTGAGAAAGGATTTAATTAGACTAGTTGACAGGAAGCTTGTTCCATTTTTAACTAAACAGGTGAGGTTAATTGAGAGCCAGGATTCAGAAAAATTAGCTGCCCAGTAATAGAACTTCAGATTGGGCCTCCCAGACTCTTCAGTCTCTGTTAAATATATTTACGTGATTTAGGGGTTTTCTTGTTTCAATTAGATGATATTAACTAACTTGTTTAAAAAGTTTTGCTGTAGAAAAAAATGGTAGACATTGAAATCGATAAAGTAACCTTGTGAAAATGTTCATCTCTATGCAATTACTACGAATAGCTAACGTCAATTTCAGAATTGATCAATGATCAGTATCAGTTTTTACCTGAGCCAAAAGGGAATTAAAATAAGCTTGGTAACAACTGTTCAATTTAGGGGTGACCTGAACCCTGAAATATTGTAGATAATTCTTCACAACCTTAAACGATAAAGTGTAAAATGGATGGTCTTGTGCTTAAGGCCCAAGCTTAATTTTATCTTGATTTAATTTGTAGCTGTTTGGAATTTTAACTGTTTGGAATTGTTGGACTTCTGTAATTAACTTCAGAGTAGGGTCTGACCTGCTGTGTTTGGAAAGCGCTGTGAGATAACTGTTGTGATGTGGCGCTTTATAAATAAAATTGAATTGAATTGAACCAGATATCAAGAGAAGCCACCGGCATGGCAACGACAGTTTGCCCCCGGCTGTTCAGACGTTTACATTCTCCCCTGCCTAACAGTGTAACTACTCTTGACCTCATTAAGAGCTTCTCTGAAGAAGGCAGTTCCAAAACTGGCAATAATATGAGACAACACTGCAGGGCTTAGTGACATGGACTCTAACACTGATCTTGGTACATGAGGTGAATTCGAGTGAGGTCCTGCATTTACCCTTCTTACTCCAGCGAGGATCAGCTGGTGGAGGCTGGAATTTCTGGCATGGCACTGAACTTTTGTCTGAGATAAACACACGTGGCTTGGAATCAGACTCTGCCTCTCCTTTATCAGATAAATAAACTTCTCCATCTCTCTCCTCCACATCAGAGGAGAGAGCCTTCTGAGTTCTCTCAATGTTCTTTTTGTCCTCCCAGGAAAGAAACTCTCTGTTTTGCTCCCCAGGAAGCCCGGGATGAGAGTTCATATTTCGTTCCAGCTCAGTCACCTGGCAACTGAAAGAAACCTGCAACTATTCAGCAAACGCTCCAGTGACAGACCTTTGACTGGCAGTCGTTGGTGCCTCTTTCTCGATCCCTTGTCACAAGATTGAACCCTGTCTGCCCTCCACCATGCTTTCTGGTCACTCATCATTCGCTTACCTGGATTGTACTAAGAACTCAATAATCTCCCAGATCATCACTGGCAGAACACCTCCCATCAATCAAGTAAGCATTTCTTGAGCCATCGTTTCAGTTACCCTGTTTACTTTCACCTTCTTCTGTGTCTTATCAGTGTTCCATTAGCTGCCCGGTTGCTGAAACGATCCTTCCTGGTTCTCGAATCATCTCCAAATCCATACCAGATTCTTATCTTGTGAATGCATTTTTAAACTGGAAAAGTTCTCTACATGTGGGTAAAACTAGCCAAATCCTTGACAAACCCATACAATGAAAAGTTTTACCACATCCTTTATTTTCTTTATCTTCTGATAGGTTAAACAAGTAAGTCAATTTGACCTAACTGAAAGCTTTTTCACCATGTTATGATACAAGGTCTGTGTCTGGTCTTCCTTTTCTTTCCCTACATTATTTTAAGATCTTAATTCAAGGTTGTTTTACAAATTTGTTTGGTTTTCTGGGTCTGGGGAGTCTGGTAATCAAAGCTTTATTAACTGAAAGTGGTAGGATTCCTTTATCTTCTACAAAAATTTTAAAATGTGGTCAATCTGGTCCAGCTCTTTTCCTGATCTTTATTTGATCAATAACCTAAGATATTTCTTCCTTGGTGATTTCAATCTAATTTATCTTTAACATCGTGTAGAATATTTGGAAAAGAAATCCATCCAGGAACCTCTCTATTTCTTGTGGGTCAGTTTCACAATCTGTATAATTTTAATCAACTTTATTACAAAAACTTACTATTGAAAGGTGGTGAAATCTTTTAAATTCATTAAAATAGTTTTTGACTCAGACTGTTTTGCGCTGTCTAACTGAAAACATACAGAAAGGCAAATGATGCCTGTCAGCATGTTTTCATTTAGACTGCAAAAAAAGTCCTATTAATTTTCCCATTAAGATGCTGCAACTTCATCTTTAGCCCTACTCTGGTTATCTTTTTCTACAGCAGAGTTAAGTTAATTGCATCATCAAATTCCCTAATGGGAGCAGAGAAGATAAAAATACCAATCTACATTCACATAACTTCTCAATCTGAAGAAAAATTAATTGGTTAGAAGTGTATTTACCCATTTAACCCCCACGTACTTCATATGGGGTTGCACTTTGGTGTGGTGGTTAGCACCATTACCTCACAGCAAGAGGTTGGAGTTTGCATGTTCTCCTTGTGTCTGTGTGGGTTTTCTCAGGGTTCCAACTGTCCAAAAACCTGCATGTTAGGACATTCCAAATTGCCCATATGAGTTAGTGTGAATGTCCGTGGTTGTTTGTCTCTGTGTGTCTATATGTATAAGACATACCTGCCTCTCCATGCCTATCACCCATTAAATACTGGGATAAACTCCAGTCCCCCAGCGACCCGATTTGGGTTCAGAAAATGGATGGATGGATGGATGGATGGATGGATGGATGGATGGATGGATGGATGGATGGATGAAAGGATGGATGGATATTTCACGTGTGTTACGCCTCTGCAAAAAAAGCTTTTAGGAAGTCAAGCAAGACCAACTGGAACTGAAAGAAGAGCCATAAGTTTTAACGAGATGTCACGGCCACCAAGTTTATCTCTTATGTGGTTATACATTTGCTAGGGCAAATGGACAACTTACCAGTGTAGATTCTGTGTACAAGAGTTTGCAGCCCCAGCACTAGACACTAGAGCCACAAATAAATCTGTAGAGGGACACATGTTTTGACAGTAAATGCCATCACTTCAAACCACAAAAACAAGTAATGAGAGCTCGGTGTGATGTTATGTCTCCTATTGCACATTATCAAGTACACTCCTATAAAACAAAGAGGAACACATATTGAAACTAGAGAACAAGTGTTCGACCCGCCACAGGGCAACTCTGGCTCAAGAGAAAAGAACAGTTGCCCACTGATTGGAGAGTCAGTTGTTCAACTCCGTGTTCCTCTAGGCCACATGTTGAAATGTCCTTGTGCAAGCCTCGCCCCAAGTTGCCTACAGGTTGTATCGGGTGTGCCTACTGTTGCAACCAGTGTGTGTGAATGGTGAATGACATCTAGTTTAAAGCGCTTTGAGTAATCAGTTCAACTGGAATTGTTTAACTCAATTTGTCTGAGCTAAATATGCCAGTCTCCTTAAAACTATCAACCCTTTCCAAGCCAATCCTAGCCAGACTTTTAAAGAAAGATTGCCCCCATAGTTAACTCTCACATCAGATTTTATTTACCTATCTGCATTGATAGACTACAAGTTTTGTGACTGCTGTAAGTACATTTTACAAAGAACTACTCTTGTTTTAGAAGTATTTGCAAATAATATGTATATACAGTATACAATGGCGAGCTGCTGGTGGCCAGGACACAATCACCTGGTGGCCGGGCTCCATGGAGGCCACATGGGTCCCCCTTTCAATGGGCTCACCACCCAAAGGGTACAATGTGATTGTCATGGGTGTCTTGTCACGTTTCCTGTTTTGTTTTGTAGTCCTTCCTGTCTGGTCCCAGTGTTGCTTTCCCACTAGCTTTCTGTTGATTTCCTGACTGCTTCCTAATCACCTCCACCTTTGTGTCTTATTGTTTCCTTCCCTGTCTTGTGTATTTAGTCCCCAGTCTGTCTCTTGTTCGTACTTGTCTTTTCGTCAGTCGTTCAAGCATTCTCAGTCTCATCTTGCCTTGTTTTCCTGACCTTTGCCTGCCTATTCTCGACCACCGTTTTTGCCTGCCATTCTTGTACCTTAGCCTGATCCATTGCCTACCCATGTACCGACCTTTTTGTGGATTAAACGTCTTCATCTTATTCCCTTGCCTGGAGTTTTGCATTTGGGTCCTGGTGTCACGACCGTGATAGTGATATTGGTGGCAGCGGGAGACGGGAGCCTTGGCAGACCGATCCCCGGCTGCAAAAGCTGACTGTTGGGATGTGGAATGTCACCTCTCTGGAGGGGAAGGAGCCTGAGTTGGTGTGCGAGGCAGAGAGATTTCAGCTAGAGAAAGTCGGTCTCGCTTCGATGCACAGTTCTGGCTCTGGAATCAGGCTACTTGAGAGTGGTTGGACACTCTTCTATTCTGGAGTCAACTTCGGTGAGAGACGCTGTGCGTGAGTGGGAATACTTGTTGCCCCCCATCTTGGCGTCTGTACATTGGGGTTCATCCCAGTGAATGACTGGGTAGCCTACCCCCTGGGTAATCCACCCACCGTTTTTGGAGTCCTTAGAGGGGTGGCTGGATGGTACCCCTCCTGGGGACTTCCTCTTTCTACTGGGGGACTTCAATGCTCACATGGGCTCACTATCTGCCAGAATTGAATTATGTAACAGTGTATTTACATCCACTTTCATGTCTTTTCTTTGTGAATAAGGATTTGAAGAAAAGAATCAAGCATGGATAATTAGTTATATATCTAAATATTTAATGGCGCATACACTTCTCGTATTTCTTTAGTGTGCCTCTTTGAAGATGAAAATTTCTCATTCTTTCATACATGATGTGGAAGCAGGTGTGCAAACAGGGGGCAGGTGGTGAGTTGCAGACTGAGGGCTGTTTCCAAAAGTAGGTTGGGTTAATTAAAGCTTCAGTAATTTTTATAAATGTTAGCTCATAGCCTTCATTTGACCAGAGTATATCATATATTCATTTATTGCAGCTAAATGGTCCTTCTAATATTGAAAAACTATTGCCATAAATGTTTGAACCAGAATGCAGTACTCAGTAAAAGGGTACAGCAATCTTTTGACAGTCAGTTAACAGGGAGACTGATATATTTTTATATTTTTGTAGTATTTCCTGGTATCTATTATATAAAAGAGCAATTATTTAATCTCTGTAATATTTTTGATAAAACACAGGGCTTAATTACGTGCAAATAATCGCATTGTTTTTATTTCTATTGTAAACACTGTGTCATCTTAATAAGTGGGGATTGCAAAATGCTGCTTTAAAAAACGGTAATTCAAAGTCCTTGTACATAGAGTCAAAATATACCAATGTTAACTTCAGTGTAATCAACTGTGAAAAGTTTATGTAAGCTGAATCTCACAATTCAAATGCAACAGAAACCAACTTTCAATGAATCATGCTGACCTGCAAGACAAATAGAACCATCAGTCCCATCTGTTATGAAGGCTAATGGAGTGTTAAAGTCATGATTAATCAGACTTTGAAAACATAAAGTGTGTGTGCCTATGAGTATGTTAAGTGCGGGGGAGGTTGATGAATTTACATAAAAGGCATTTGTTTTTTTTCTGTCCCAACCTAACCATTCATGCATGAACTGTGGTGTTTGCACACCTGCCCACTTTGGCATAGGTACAAACAAAACAATTTCCTTTCATCTGTGTGCATTTGTACATTTGCTAAGTGCTGCCAATAGGTTATACAACATGACTGCTCAATAAGAATGAAAATGAAGTTGCCTTGAGTTGTTCTGTCCTTACAGAGGGGAAGTTATGTTAGCAGAAATCAATCAAGTAATTCCTGTCCAAGGCTTCACTGGTTTGTAATTTGTCTTTGATTTAATGTCTTAAGTGTTTTTTATTGTTTTTTTCTTTTGAAGGTTTCTTTCTTTTGAAAGTAATTTCATGTCATTGGTATGGAGTACTCCTCCTTCAAAAGCATACGCTTTATGAAGTATACTTTTGTATAACTACTGTATAGGCCTATGCTGCACCGCTGTTACATTATAACAATGCCAACACAGTTTTTAGTCTCAAGCAAACATTTAGTTTAACAGAAAAAGTAAACCTGATGGACATTGTCCTTAACTAACAAAAAACCAGTGAATAAATGTTATTTCTTATATTGAAATTAAATTGTATAACATCCATCCATCCATCCATCCATTATCAATACCGCTTATTCCCTGATGGGGTCGCGGGGGGAACTGGAGCCTATCTCAGTGCTCAAGAGGCACTGTCCAGGTACACCCAGTCCATCGCAGGGCCACACACAAGACATACAAGGACAAACAACCACACACACTCACATTCACTCCTAAGGGCAATTTGGAATGTCCAATCAACCTAACATGCAGGTTTTTGGACAGTGGGAGGAAGCCGGAGAACCCGGAGAGAACCCACAGACACAGAGAGACCATGCAAACTCCACCCAGAAAGGTCCTGGGTCCCCTCGGACTCGAACCTTCTTGCTGGGAGGCGACGGTGCTAACCACCACGCCACAATGTCACCCAGATTCTGTCATATCTTAAAGCTCAATAACGTTTGTTTGTTTTATTGGTTACCACTCTATGCTTTTAAGGATAACACATCCAAGGATACCTTAGTATGTCTGAACCAAATGAGAATTGACATTTACAGAGGAAAATGTTTAATTCACAAATCTTCCAACAGTAAAAGTGGAAGGAAAGTGAAAGTAAAGGGAAAGCTTGGAATTCGGTAATGAATGAAAGATGGTGGCTTTGACAAATTTGTGGAAAGGAGTTGGAGTTGGAGTTTCCTGATAAATATTTGTTAAGAGTTTATTTGGGTGAGGTGCTAGTTCATTTTTCTAGTTTAAGTTCAGTTGGTACTGATTAATAATTTATGTGTTTTTTTTCCACATAGTACACTCTTTGTTTACAGTCTCTAAATAAATCATCTCATCCTTGCCGTGGAGCACCGGACTAAGCGTCTTATGTATTTAATATTTTGTAGGCCTCAAGTTAGTGTTGGTTATTTCAAGGTTATCTATCATAACCAAAGAGAAAAAAACAAAATTTCACAGAAGCAGAGATCAATGTGTTAGGTGTGTGAGGTGGAGAATATGAAAATGTATCTCGTTTGATATTCACAATAGTAACACAACAAATAAAGGAAGTGCTATGAGTGGCAACACATTGTTACCACTGTTAATTCAGTGAATGGGACAAAGACGACCATGGAAGAGTGAAGAAGAGGTGAAGTGGTCAGGTTTGGAGACAAAAAAGCAACCATCTGGCCACCATCAGAGCATACAACCATATGGGGGTAAGGTTGTAGGGGAACTGACAACTTTTTAGAGAAGGGTGGCTTTCAAACAAGGAGAGACAAGATTGTGTGGCATTGTGTCAGAGAAAGAGGGACATGATGATGTGTCTGAGACCATAGATGAGCGAGGTAAAAAATACTGTTTAATTTGTATTGAATGTGTAAAAGGCAGTGGGCTAATATGTTGTCTTCATGTCTTATGTCCTCTTGAGTCGGCTGACTCCAAAGGAAGCATGCATTCTCCCATTAGATTAGTTTTTAAAAGATTGTGTACATTTATTTGGAAAGTGACGTATGCCATTTTCGGGCCGAGTTTTGTGCTGACGCCACATTTACAAGTAATTTTCTCCGGCATATTTGAGAGTACATTGGAGTTTACAGTAGTATTGTTTTAAAAACTTGGAAAGAACATGTAACCATGTCCCTTGTACTGTCTTATGAGGAATTTGGTGTATCAAGCCACTTTTTATAGGTTATTTAGTCCCTGAACAACAAGAATAGGGCTGCATGATGGTGTGGTTACACAAGGCAAGAGGGATCCAAGTTCAGATTTCAGCTGGGGGTCTTTCTGTGCTAAGTTTTATGCGTGGGCTATCTCTTTGCCCCACAAAAAGTCTGAAGACCATGCATACTAAGTTAACCTAAATTTCTCGTTGCGGCCCTGTGATAGCTAGGTATCAACTGCCAGCAGTAGTTCAGACATGAAGTTTAGATGCAGTTTCTAACTGGAAGACTCAGCCCGGCCTCTCCTGCTGCAATCAATTCCTTCATCATGCGCCTCTGCTCCAGCCAATCACCATCAACCCCCATCCCTCTTCAGCCAATCATCCTGTAAGGCTCTGCTTTTAAAGCACTCTACTGCTCTTCAGCTGAGCTTTGACCCTCCTCCATCCCATCTCCTCCATCATGCTCTCAAGCTCCTTCCGGCTTCCTTCTCCTCTGGCCCCGACTCCAACACTAGTGTCTGGATCCCAGGGGAAGACATCTTTAATCATAATCCTGCAATTGTCATCTAAGGTAATTGACATTCAGAATCCGAGCGCCACATTTATCAATAACTCTCTCTTTCCAGGTTAAAATATTTGCGATCGGTACTAAGCTCCATTTTGGTTGCCCTTTTTCACCAGTTCTGCCTATAACTTTCTTGACGGGTATTTCTAGATGCAGCCAACAGTCAAACACTGACTCCCTGGTCAATAACAGCTGGCAGTCTGCCATTGGCCCTATTCAGTCCCAGTAGGAATCCCGACCGAGAAGATGCTAAAGCTGTAACTATTAAGTGGGGCCAGCCCTTAGTGGAAATGCAAATACACCATGTAGAGGTGTGCTGTGCAGTAGGCACTGAGTAGGCACTAGCGGAAATACCCTCTCAGACGTTGTCCCTCAGCTGCTGTTATGGTTTTTCATTCTTCTTTCCTATCTTCCCAAACCACAAATGGTCCTTGGTGGATGGCCAGCCTCCCAGAGGTTTCTCTTTGCCTTTTGCCTTCTTCTTAATTGCCCATAGAAGTGTGAGCGGTTGCTCATTTTTGCGAGGCTCTCCGACTCCAAACTCCCTCCCTCCTTTTTTTATACCAACTCTATCAAGAAAGTGCCTGAAGAAGATCTTTTTTAATCAAAACACTGGACAGCAGCTATGAATAAAAGATTGAAAAATGGCAGTTCGCAGACCCTGCTATTGAAATTGGTTCCTCAATCATTATGAGACTCGTGAGATTGTGGTCTGAGGGAGAGCTTTGATGCTGCAGTTCAGAAACAGTTGACCTGAACTGACAAATCTTGTCAGAGTCCAGAATTGTCCAGTCTAAGACTAACTTAGCCTCACCTCTGTTACAGAAAGGCAACATTTGAACATTGCATGACTTTCCCACACGTATTCTTTTTTTTCAGCGGGAACTTTGTAGTACTGATAAATATTAATGCATTTTATATGAGCAAGGCTGCTCTATATTCAATTGCTGCTGCAAGTAAACTGTAAAAGCTACAATCAGCCTATCACATGATATGGAATGGATGTGTCATGAGGATCTGATGATAACCAGCGTGTGAAAATGTACCTTGTCTGCTCTCCATCATCAATCAACTGTTTAATTTATTCTGCACCTATGTAAAACCTGACGTGCAAAGGTTTACTAATGAGTCAGTATCTGCAAAGTCTGCAGTGTGTGATAACAAATTTCTGCACTTTTAAGCATTTTTTAATACTTGTCCTCAATCTTTTTCTGCATTACCCCAAAAGACACATGGCATCCTATCCATAAAAAAGCTTTCGGGTAGCTCAGAAGATCAATCAAAGTAATAGAATGAGTAAATGTAAATGCACAGCTCCATTTCCCATAACAGTAGCTACTGCAGCTATCAGAGGCTGCCACAATCTGTCCCTGTCACACTAAGACGAAGACGAAGGGAGAGGCCCACAATAATATATTCAGTCAGAGTAATGGAATACGGGTGGTGGTACCTGTCCACATGTGTACATGTGCAATATGTGATTGTTTGCAACTTGAAATCTGGGATCTTTTGGGTCCTTATTTGCTGTGCAAAAACAATGCAGATACAAGTTGATATGACATGAATGGATAGCTGCTGTTGCAGCAACAGCTCAGGGACAGAACAGCAGGAAGACCTGTGAGCTCAGATGTTTTGCATTCATGTTTTGTGCTTATTTGTGTGTAATTTAAATGTGAGGCATAAATTTGAGGAAAATTAAAGCAAAGCCACATCAAACATTTTAGAAATGCCATGCCAATGAAATATCCTCTATGGTATGAACGGTTTGTGAGGCTATCACTCAGAACAGACACAGCCACCCAAAGATTGCACTTCATTTGCAAGTCTTTAAACGTCTGCATTATAGTCAAGAAGCACAAAGCTGACCACTGTTATTTGGCATTCATTTAACTCAGTTTGGGTCCAGTAGTTCTTTAGATTAAAAGTGCTGAGAGTATAGGACACACATAAATAATAGTCACACCATGCATTCATGTGTATGAAATGTAGAAAAAAAGGCAACTTTATAAGCTAAAAAACTGTTTCAGAATCGCTGATCAGTTTGAACTGCAAAGGGGTTAAGATGGTCACCAAAACAATTAAAGCGTCACATAATGCAATGTATCATTTACAGAGCAGTATGATAAAACTGTAAATGATTTTTTTAAGATGAGTTTTGCAATGTTTCAATATACTTAAATCTACCATGTGTTGATAAAGAAGGACAAATGACCCAATGCATTATATTCTTAGTCAGGCAAATTTATAAAATTCAGTCATTTTGGAAATAGAAAAGGAAAGTAAAATCAAACCAGAACTTTCTAGTTTATGGTAAAAACAAATCACACGTGTAGCATATTAAAGGTGCAGAACAACTAAATTTGACTGGGGGAGGATCTTGTTGTGGGCTCCTACAGACAAGCCCAAAAAAGTAAATTTATGGTTAATGATTACAAGAGTCATATCAACAGTCTTCAACTGCAAATATTAATAGTTATGAAAGATCCACAGAGAATTTATTGTGTAAAGGGTAAATGCTGATGACGGATTGTTAAAGAACTGCAACTGTAACAGAGTCAAGGATCACAAGCAGAACAAACATCACTATTGCCTTTTTCATTCATTTTCTTCCCCCCAAAAAGAGATACAATATTTTTTAATGGCATGACTCTTTCCGTAACAACTCCTCCAGTGTTAGCAAGTTGATTCATTAGTTGTTCACAGGCTGTGTGGAAAGACTTGAAATACTTTGTCTCCTAACGTCCTGAGACCCAAGCTTTTATTTGGTGTGAATTGTTGCTTTTTTCAAGATATCTGGGATTAGTAGGACCTAATAAGTTTAATAACTAGAGTTTGTCATGGTACAGGTAGTTTTTCTTCATATCATTATTACTGTTTAAATCCAATTGATCTGTTGGACGCAATGCTAACCAGTTGTTTCCAGGAACTTTTCCCCATAATCAACACTACAATATTGAATTTCTTCATTCTGTCTTTTCGAATAGGCTATGTACCACCGAGATGTAAAGTTGCTATGATTAAAACTTTACATTGAAAAAAAAAAATTGGGATCCTGGAATGTTTCTAACTATTGGTGCATATCAAATTTACCTTTATTGAGAAAATTGTTGCAGCTCATCGTTATGATCATTTGCACAGAAATTATTTATTTGACCACCCAACAACTCCGTTGGGAATGTGTTGTTTAAAAATGGATGGATAGATAGTTTCTTTGAAGAGTTTCAGGATTCAGATACAGATTCAGGTACTGGTGAAAGTTATGAACAATCTTCTCTTCGCTTCCAGTAGACTCATGTCTGTGTTTGTTGTGTGTGAACATCTTGAGATTGAAATGACTACATTGGCTTGGTTTAAGTCATATATATCTGACACATTCCAGTCAAAGTGAGGGGAAAAAACAGTCAATGTATTTATTACTTTAAGAATTCAACACTTAGTTTTTCATTATAAGGTTGTCCTGAAAACTCTCTGAAAAGCCTCCAGCTGTTCAAAAATAATTCAGCCAGTGTTCTCATGAAAATTTGAAAAGCTATCGTATTTCTCCATATGTCTCCAGCTACAGCTCATTGGCAACCTGTAATGTTAAGATAGTTTAATATTATGCTCGTTGCATACAGTATAAAACTCTGAATGACTAAGCTCGATCATATTTCACCGACCTTATGATTAGATATTTTCACACTCAGACTGCAGGTCACTTTGTGGTTCCTAGACTTTCTCAAAAGCAAACTGTGAAGCAGAATCATCAGTTACCACATGGGATTCGGTAAAAACATAAAGATAAAACTCCATTTTGACAAATCTTAGAGATGGTTCAGGTGATCCTGAAACACATTTCTGTTATTCTGCAAAGGCTTACACTTCCGTCTTGCAACTTTCTTAACTTTAGTCTTGTCCTGTCAGAAAAAGAGGGTTTTTTGTTTCCACAGTCACCTATTGTACGCTCACAATGAGGGAATTGGATCGAATAGAAGATTGAGCTCAATTTGCTGGTTTACTTAGCTGGAATTTATTTTCTTCAAAATTAGAATTGGATGATTTGGGAATTTGATTAACTCAAACTGAATGGATTTTTATTGTGTTACAATTAATTAGATAAATAGATTACAATCATAACACTACTGTGTCTAGAACATTTATTTTCCTAGCACCAACTTAACCCTTTATAAATGCCTTCAAACTACATCTGTGTCAAAAGGGTGGATCTTGGAGGGAGGACTCAGTCGCGGAGATTCGTGAAAACAGGGTTTATTGTAACAAAAACACTCAAACGGAGTGGATGAAGACCAGGAACAAAACCAGGCTGTGACAAAAACTATGATCAAAGTATCAAAGAAAGAGTAAACAAGGCTATGGCAAGATTAACAAAACTGTGGTAAAACATGGCTATGACAAAAACGTGGCTTTGGTACAAAACAAGACTATGGCATGGCTGTGACAAAAAATCAAACCTGACGTGGCGAGGGGTGACAAAAAGTGACGAAGCAAGGACGAAAACGCACTGGCACAGGACATGGGAAACGAGGACTGTTTAAACACATGAGGGAAGGGAACCCCAGGTGTACACAATAGGTAATCAACACATGACAATCTGCAGGCTTGGAGGATAATTTAAACAAATATTAAACCACTTAAAAACAAGGCCATGTTTTGCAATAGGAAATTTGTATTTCCCATTAGAGTGTTTAAATGCAAAAACATCCAATTAAATTAGTTGTATCCCAGAAAAGAAAAATTTTGAATTGGTTTAAAAGTTAGTTTGTCATTAAAAGTAGAACAAAATGCAATGGAAAAATCGTGTAGGCCATAGGCTGAAGCTCAAAATGTGGCTAGAAATAGGATTTCGCTCCACTATCCTGGGGATTACTTTTCGATAGCACTTTTCCAATCTTGAATATGTACTGGAGCTGGGAAAAAAAGTTCTCCATGGGATTCCTGCCAGTATTTGAGAAAATGGGTGCCAAAGGTGGCAGTTTACCCAAAAAAGTGACGATTTTGGGTCTTCTACCATTTTCAAACCCTTGTAACTTTTTTATTATTAAGCCGATCGGACTCAAATTTTTGATTCCCACAGACATTCATACTTACTCTGAGCTTCTAAAGCGGCAATGTTCTGCGTGCTTTAAGTACGGAGTTATTCTAAATGAAAACATACACTTTTGAACAACTTCACAATCTCCCAAAATGTATCTTTATTGCACATGAAAATTGCAATTCTTTGAATTTTCAATTGAAAAATTCTAATAGCAAGATATCCCTTTGTGTCTGGTTAACTAATAACTATGAAAAGTGGTGTGAATTTTATCACCTAGAAAACCAGTTACAATATAGGCCATAGGCTGAAGCTCAAAATGTGGCTAGAAATAGGATTTCGCTACACTAACCTGGGGACTACTTTTGATAGCACTTTTCCAATCTTAAATTTGTACTCGAGCTGGGAAAAAAAGTTCTCCATGGGATTCCTGCAAGTATTTGAGAAAATGGGTGCCAAAGGTGGCAGTTTACCCAAAAAAGTGACAATTTTGGGTCTTCTACCATTTTCAAACCCTTGTAACTTTTTTATTATTAATGCGATTGTACTCAAATTTCTGATTCCCACAGACATTCATACTTACTCTGAGCTTCTAAAGCGGCAATGTTCTGCGTGCTTTAAGTACGGAGTTATTCTAAATGAAAACATACACTTTTTAACAATTTCACAATCTCCCAAAATATATATTTATTGCACATGAAAACTGCAATTCTTTGAATTTTAAATTGAAAAACTCTAATAGAAAGATATCCCTTTGTGTCTGGTTAATTAATAACTATTTAAAGTGGTGTGCATTTTATCACCTAGCAGACCAGTTACAATATTGGAAGCAAAATCTTCGGAAATAACAATAAAAACTAGAAGAATCCTCAAGTAAATTGATACTGTTTATTCAATGGATCTGAGATCAACTTAAGCAATCATGGAATTAATGAACAAATAATAACAAAAATAATAGTAACAACCCCACCACCACCACCACTCCATCCCCACACCAACAAGAGTTACTTCTTCTGTTTGTTGCAACATTTATGAATATTTACAGAGAGAATTAATCATCTTCAGAAAAACTGAGAAAGAATAAGAAGCCTACATATAATTTTTCAATTACTTTTGAACAATTCTACCAAGCACTAAGCATGCCAAAGTTGATATCTCCCAAATTTTATACATGTACATTATAAAGACCGGTTCTAACCATTTATAAATCTCCACTCAGTAACTATTGACAGATGGCAATAGCAATGATGACATGATTTTGAAAAGGGGTAAAGTTTTCAGATGCCTCATAACAATAGGCAGAATAATAATCATAATTTTTTATTATTTATAAGAACAATGGAAAGTATTAATATCACAACATTAAAAAATGAACTCTTATTTATAAGCTACAAGATTGTTTTTTTCACATTTACCACAAAATTCAGTTTACTATGGACATATATTAAAATTGGTTTTCAGAAATGAAATGGTTTCAATCAGCTAACCCGAGGGTTGTGAATTCACTCCTCTGAGGCAAGACTTAATATGGAAATGTACAGGGAATTAAAGAAGGCACAAAGACATTTCTGTTTTTAAACAATTACTTTTGTTGGACCCAGCAAGCCTTGAGATGTTAAACTTTTTAGGATCACTTCGGTTTGTTACGACTTGAGAATTACAATAGAAAACACAAAGAAACTATGAATCATCGAAATCATAGGAGTGATAGGAGTCTCCTCCTATCACTTCCTGCAGGTGTTCCTAGAGCTGTGGAGTCTGGATCTGTGATTGGGAGTTTCCTGCTGCCCCGTGTTCCTGCTCTGCTAATACTCTGCATAGTGTTATTGCTGTCATAACTCCTATCATTATCCTTAGTATCAATATACATAAAATTGAATTGAATTTAACTTTCTTTGTAGCACCGTTTGTGATACCGGACTTCAATTGCGACACAATCTTTTCCACGTACATCCTTGAGGATGGATTCGTCCATTTTCACTTCAGCTGCTTTAACCAAACTCCCTAGCAAAAAGAGAGTTAAAGTTCAATCATAAACCAGCTGCCAACAAATAATATCAAATACATTTTCTCTGTTTTACCAGACTGAACTGGTAGTTGGGTGACAAATTTAAAATCTAACCATTATTTGACAAATCAATTAATTGCCTATCATCACTTCAAGTTCATAATAATGCCTTTTATTATTTTTGAGGCCCTACACATAGCCTTCATACATCTACTTCATAATGATGTGAGCAGGCACCAATTACACATGCATTTTTTTAAATCAACAAATGTATTACTTTTGCTTTTGATTATAAGCCACAAACAAAGATGCTGTCTGAAAATTATCTAATCACCAGTATGTATAGTTTCTGCTTGGACCAATTTACCTTTCTTTGTCTTGTGTTCCTCCGCCAACGTGCGGTCAACTCCGTCAATACACTTACGGGCACATACGACCAGCTTCTTCCACGAACAACTGTTAGTGGCTGTGTCCGTTCTTTGTCTACCGATTATATGTGTGTGATGCATATATATTCCTAATTTTTCTTGCGTTTTTTGTCTGATCAACGGGAACGCGCAGCTCCATGGGAGCAGCCATGTTTGTTGTTGTTGTTCTCTTCTCGCCTCTGAATGGGAGAGCGTACCTGAAGAACGCGCTCTGATTGGCTAACGGCTAGGCGGCTTGATTCGAGCGTACTTTACCGGTGTGATCAGGCTACCGATATAGTTACATTTTTAAGTAATTATTGTAAAAATACTGGCGCAAAGCGATTGGAGAACTTTTGGTTGTGAGCTCAAAATGCACTAAAGATTTTTTTGCAGGTGTCATTTAGTAGTCCCTAAATAGGTGGAGCGAACTTGAACGATACAGGCTTCAGCCTATGGCCTAGTGTGAATGAAAGTGTGATTTTAAGAGATTTAAACATCTAGTTTTTCTGGAAAAGTATTGAACAATTGATCTGTTAATAGATAAGCAAACTCAAAGTAAGTATATATGTAAAATATTTTTTTAAATTAATTGCATATCCATGTTTTAAACAATCTTCCCTGTTTGTGTTATAGCATGTAAATTGATGGATAAGTCTGTCTGTGTTCAAGGTTTTTTTGGATAATTTGGATAAAGTTGAACTCATGAGATGAGCTACCAAAAAATGTTTAGGAGGAACCCTCATAATCTTACCCTTCTGGTTTGTAGTTCAGAAAATTGGTTTTAAATCTTATCTCTGACATCTCTCCCACTTCCTTGAAAAAAATGGCATCCACCATTGTGTATAATAGGTTAGCACACACCAACAGCATGTATTAAAGCAACCCTCCTGCTGTGAAGCTGCACAAAAAAAAATCTTACAACTACACATCGTTTCATCTACCCCAGGGCAATGAATAATTTTCATATCATACCAGAGAGGTGGGGATTTACACAAGACTGTACAGGCACACCAGTAACCCCTGCTACTCTGAACAGCAGGAGGCAATGTATTGTCTTCAATTTAAAATGTGAAAAAAGTATTTTAGGTGTATCTGAAAATAGTGATGCATAAAAAAATCAATTCTAGAATGTGTATATTTTTTTAAATGAAAATCTCATTTTCACTTTGTCCCAAATATCATCCTTTCATAGTCCTAAATTATTTTGCTGACTTTTGTCTTCATTTCTAATCTATAAAATGCAGCAATCCACTGATTTTCCTCACAGAACACAGTTATTTAATCCTAATCCTGTGTTGGATTCCTAATATTATGACAGTGAGTAGTCTACCTACCTAGATCAAATTTTTGTGCCATAAGACTTTTGGCTAAGTGAAACTTTCAATTATTTCCATGCACATTCTATACATACAGTAGATCATGTATGTGGTCATGTATATACAAAAAATACAGATCTTAAATGAGGAGCCAGAATAAGAATAAGAATTAACTGCCAAATAAATTAAGATGTGGCAACCAACTAATTACCATGTAAGCAAAAAGTTTGAACTCTAATTTGAAACTGTACCATAATCAGATATAATCATTGCAGCTCTTAGTGTTTAATTTAATGCAGTTAATGTAATTACATGTTTCCATTTTACCGTCAAACAACAGTGTGGTTGTGTTACAGTGGTGCTCAGTGATGTTTTTATCTTAGATTTTCACCACAATTCTGATTCATTATTTGTTATTCAAAATATTTCACATTAACCACACTTACATGGACAAGAATTTTGCAACTTACTAATGGTAAATGATTTAAAAAATTTGGTTTAGACAGACTATTCCATTCAGATGTGTAAAATGTGACTGTTGACCCATGTCCACATTAAATCCCTATCCATAAAACTGTGAAATTTGCTAATCTAAAGCTTTTATCACATTCAGAATTACTCTGGCTTCTCCCTCAGCCCAGAATGATGTCTTTCTCTTCCCAGAAGCCTTCCTACTTTGTGCTGACTCAGCTGCTGCCTTAATCATGAGAGGTAAAGCGGCTGTGTGGGACACAAGATGCTGGGAATTTCTGCGAGAAAATAATTGTGCAATTAAGGTGTCATGTGTCTACATAATGTGACCAACACAGAAATACTTTACAAGGATTAATTTGATTTGTTTACACCCAGTCAGGTGTAATTTTGTTTAAGTTAATCAGAAAAAGGGGTTTACATAGCAGTGGCTTATTAAATGTAAGGTCTTAATTAGTTTCATAAAACAGTATTACTATGCAGGTCAACAAACCTATTACTCAATTATTGGAGTTAAATCCACAATTGAGGTTCAGTTTCTGCTTTTCAATCTAAATGTTAATGGAATTATAATTTCAGAAAATTATGTTATTGAAGAAAAAAAGTCAACAAGCACAAATATTAGGACTAAGCTTGCCAAAATATGTCAAATACATTTTCTTGTAGCTTCAGTTATTTGTGCATGTAGTATTACATTTTGGCAAATTAAGATTTTCCATATTATTTAAATAATTTAAATTCATTGTTAGTTTGTTTTTTTCAGTGAAAGTTGGGACATATAGTATTTTAGCTAATAAAAGTTTCAAAGAATGAACAGCTAAGCTTATGTTAACCTTTGAGACCTTTTAATTTTGGCAATGAATCTTTAGTGCGATAGTATCACATCATTTGAATGTACAATTAATGATGACTCCTTGAAATGCCAAACTCTTTGCTTGTGCAGTATTTCTGAGCTTTTTTGGCATATTTTAATTCTGATGTTTCATATGTTTAGGGATTGAACCCTAATTTATACTATGAATATATTATAAATACATATATTTTTAATAAAAACAAAAAAAACAACTCACCATGAAAATAGTGTACCTAAATATGACAAAGCCCATCAATGTGCATGTATGCAAACACTCACACATATTCCCATTCACTCTGGGAATGAGATATACAGACAATGTACCAGTTGTGGTTTAAATGCACATGTAAATATTTCATGAACATGTCAGCGTCCTGTTCACGTGATCCCACTGGAATAAACTACAAAAAGTGAATGTGCACTTAATGCAATATACCTAAGAGACAGATTTACAGTCTCTGGCTTTTCAGAGAGAAAAGGAGATCTAAAAATACAAATCTAAAGTGAAATAATTAACTCTTTACACCCTGATCCCCAAAAAATTGAGATTTTTTTTGTTGGTTTGAAGTCTTTATTGGACCCCTTTTAACAAAATATGAAAAAATTTAAATCATTTTTGAAAATGCATCTTTTATTAGGGCGGTATAAGTGAGAATTACCGTCTTGTAGTCTGTCACCCACTGTTATCAGGCACATCTGATTGTGTACAGCGGGGTTTTGAGCAAAGCTTTTACCATTTAATGATGCATAATGTCTCAGATGGGAAGCATTTCAGAAACAGTATATTTTAGATACACTATATTGCCAGAAGTATTTGCTCACCTGCCTTGACTCACATATGAGCTTAAGTGACATCCCGTTCCTAATCCATAGGGTTCAATATGACGTCGGTCCACCCTTTGCAGCTAGAACAGCTTCAACTCTTCTGGGAAGGCTGTCCACAAGGTTTAGGAGTGTGTTTATGGGAATTTTTGACCATTCTTCCAGAAGCGCATTTGTGAGGTCGCACACTGATGTTGGACGAGAAGGCCTGGCTCTCAGTCTCCGCTCTAATTCATCCCAAAGGTGTTCTATCGGGTTGAGGTCAGGACTCTGTGCAGGCCAGTCAAGTTCATCCACACCAGACTCTGTCATCCATGTCTTTATGGACCTTGCTTTGTGCACTGGTGCACAGTCATGTTGGAAGAGGAAGGGGCCAGCTCCAAACTGTTCCCACAAAGTTGGGAGCATGGAATTGTCCAAAATGTCTTGGTATGCTGAAGCATTCAGAGTTCCTTTCACTGGAACTAAGGGGCCAAGCCCAGCTCCTGAAAAACAACCCCACACCATAATCCCCCCTCCACCAAACTTTACACTTGGCACAATGCAGTCAGACAAGTACCGTTCTCCTGGCAACCGCCAAACCCAGACCCGTCCATCAGATTGCCAGATGGAGAAGCGCGATTCGTCACTCCAGAGAACGCGTCTCCACTGCTCTAGAGTCCAGTGGCGGCGTGCTTTACACCACCGCATCCGACGCTTTGCATTGCACTTGGTGATGTATGGCTTGGATGCAGCTGCTCGACCATGGAAACCCATTCCATGAAGCTCTCTGCGCACTGTTCTTGAGCTAATCTGAAGGCCACATGAAGTTTGGAGGTCTGTAGTGATTGACTCTGCAGAAAGTTGGCGACCTCTTCGCACTATGCGCGTCAGCATCCGCTGACCCCGCTCCGTCAGTTTACGTGGCCTACCACTTCGTGGCTGAGTTGCTGTCGTTCCCAAACACTTCCATTTTCTTATAATACAGCTGACAGTTGACTGTGGAATATTTAGGAGCGAGGAAATTTCACGACTGGATTTGTTGCACAGGTGGCATCCTATCACAGTTCCACGCTGGAATTCACTGAGCTCCTGAGAGCGACCCATTCTTTCACAAATGTTTGTAAAAACAGTCTGCATGCCTAGGTGCTTGAATTTATACACCTGTGGCCATGGAAGTGATTGGAACACCTGATTCCGATAATTTGGATGGGTGAGCAAATACTTTTGGCAATATAGTGTATGTTAGACATGGTACTATATGGTTGAAAACTAATATTAACCCCTTGTGTGCAGTATGGAAGGGGTATCTTTGTCCTCATCATCCAGATTTCTGTATGCACATGTATATCTCTAACATAACGTTTTCGACTTTTGAGCAAAAATGTGGCCAGCAACTCTGGAAAAAGTCTGGACTAAACTGCATATCTGAACTTTAGTGTTTATATCTTAGAAAACTTACATTACAGCCCAATACTTTTGTTTCTACCTCTGTTACTCCATTAGACTGAATAAAGTAGGTCTATTATCATATATGACTATGGCATGGCACTGTTCAAACTATAGCTGTGATTTACATTATAAACGATGCACTGCTGAAATCATCATCTGAAAATGCAGCCTGCTGCCTTCCCTTTCTGGAATTAATTTGCTAATAGCAAACAGATGTTTTTTCTGTACTCACAAAGCAGACAAGTAAACAGTAGTTTAAAGTGTGTTGACTAATATTAAAAATGAGGCAGGGACGTGAAGCGGCTCCAGAGGAAACACAGCGGGAGCATGAAGTGTTCGGGAGGGGTAATTGCAAACAGAACACGAGCAGACAAATAAGTTTGTCCAAACACATCCATCAGTGCAGCTGGCACGTGTATTTACTGAGAATCAGAACCATTACTCAAGAATAATCTTTCCCACAGATTATTTCACAGAACTTTTTTTTATATACTTCTCTTATGGAGCTTTTCAAGAGCATGGAAATAACGTTATCCTCATGCACATCGGCCTGACTTACTTTTCCTGTGGAAAGAGGCTTTGCATATTTTTATATTGGTTGAGGAAGAGGGGCCCTCAGGTCATCATTCACCATCATTTCAATTACCCCCCTCAGTGGGACATACAGTGCGGAATAGAGGAAGTTCTCTCAGCGACAAGACAGGATATCATAGATTTTGGAGTTGCGTTACGAAGGGCATGCTCCAATTCAAGCCTTTTCATACCCTGCTTCCTCCTCTCTGATGTTAACTCATTGTATATGTGAGCTGATGTTTACATGTCTCTGGGAAGCCAATTAAAAGCTTACCTGTGGCTTGGTTGCACATGATAAAAGTGCATGACTTGACGTGTCCTGAATATATTCATCCCCATAATTCACCTGTGGAAGTCATAATGTTGCTGATCAAAGGTTGTTGGGCCTTGGATATGTTTGCGTGTAACTGATCTGGTTCAATCATTCGAATAAAGCTCACAAACAAGTGACAGAGAGGGGAAGTTAATCCCTTTAAACAGAAAGTTACAGAGAAAACACATTCACAGCTGCTGATTCCACGCAGACATGTCACCATTCAATTATTTCTCTGAGTGTATTGTGGACTTTCAAACAAATTTCAAAAGCAACATAAAAAGCATTTTTTTCCCTCCATTCCTTCTCCACCATAAAGTCAGAATTCTGAAGGATCTTTAAAATGAAATCCAGGGGAAAAGTCAGGACCATCCAAACGGTCTTGAATATAGTTGAGTTCTTGAAATGGCATTTTTATCTTTTTGACATTTCCAGGCCAGAAGAAAATTTCCATTTGAATGAACAGTCATGTGAGACAGACTTAAAGAATTACAAAAACAAATAAAACTTCAATTCCTTCCATTTTTTTCACTGTTGATTTAATGAATACCTCTGTGCAAGAATGGTTTATTGTCAAACTTCAATCACTTCAACTTTCAAACGGTAGAGTTTTTCAACTCCACGGCATCTCAAAACTATATTTGGCAGATAAGATCACACTTGACATTGACCCACGTGAGCCTGGATATTGATACAACACCAGAGGATAGTATGGAGGAGAGTATTTAATCACCAATTAAATTATGAAAAGCAACATGATTTGATATTTCTACTATAATTTCCACCTATAACTATGCACCCTTTAAATAAAAGGCCTATTTATTTCCTTGATTCTCTGACCTAAGTAGTGACCCAATGAACTATTTTGGTTCTATTTTTGTGTCTTTTTTTTGTTTATTTCCAATGCATTGTGTATGATTGGCTGCAGTAAGACGTATTGCATCACTTCCTGCAGCTCTCTCTCAGATCTGTGCTACAATTACAATTACTGTTCTTAGTCCTTTTGCTGTTATGACTGTTATTGTTATAATTAACATTACTATCAATATCTGTGCCATTTTTCATCTAATGCATATGTTACTGTGTAGGCTGCATCCTCCTGCTCCCTCTGCTCTCTCCGTCCTTCTCTCTCTCTCTCTCTCTCTTTCTCTTGCCCTCTATTTCTTTTGCCCTCTCTCTCTCTATATACTGTATATCTCTCTCACTTTCTCTCACCCCCAACCGGCCGAGGCAGATGGCCGCCCACCCTGAGCCATTGTTCTGCTCGAGGTTTCTGCCTCTTAAAAGGCAGTTTTTCCTTCCCTGTGTCACCTAGTGCTTGCTCTTAGTGGGACTTGTTGGGTTTCTGTAAATAACTTCAGAGTAGGGTCTGACCTGCTCTGTTTGGAAAGCGCTGTAAGATAACTGTTGTTGTGATTTGGTGCCATATAAATAAAATGTAATTGAATTTAACTGAATTGTAGCAGCATCTGTCTACTGTGGAACCATTAACTGTTCTTTGAATATCAAAAATCACTGAACATCTCTTTTTATTTTTGGCTGCGTTGGCATTAGCTTGAGTCCACATCATCAAACAGTGCTTCCCCAATCATAACTAATCCTTATGTTGAATTTTGATCAGAAGTTTTATGAGTTGTTTTATTTTTGTTTCCCATTTATTACAACGATATTCCAAAGTCTTCAGAACATAGAGCTTATATTTAGGTTGAAATCATTTGCAGAAAAAAGTCAGGTAATGTACACAAAAATTAGCTCCCACACTCTCATTGCTTTGAAATTCTGTTTTATAAACTAAGTTTTAGTCTTGTGGGTTCTCCATGGTGAAAACAACATTTCTAATAAAGTGGCACATCAGTGTTGGACAACTGCAGCCAAAACAAACCATTTAAAATCAATTTACGAGGAAGTATAATGGCTATTTTAGTTCAGTTCTTTGAAAGCATCTCTCTCCAAAACTGCATTTGGAAAATTACTATTGTCCAGCAATCATCGGTTCCCTATTTGAATCGCTGGACGATACAGAGACATTATTCCTGTAAGTGGCTTTTCAGTTGTGGGTTCAGTGGATTGCTTTCAGAATTTGATACCAGTCATATCATATTCATTGTTGCCAGGGAACAGAGTACTGCTAATAAAAATTCCACTGCAATGCAGCCCAGAGACAAGACATCTACAGCTTCATTAGAGGAAACTCCCAGCAGGATCTCAGGACATCTGAAAATAGAAAGACAAACAACACAATGACTAAATAGAATAATTGAATTTATTTTTTAATTCAGTTCTTTGTTGTGGTCACAAATAAGCCTGGATAAAACAGTAGATAACTGTACGAAGGGTATGTTTCTTTTGAAAAGGTATGTGATGATTGTTTCCACCTTGAAATATGCAAAAAGTTTCTGAAAAATACTCAAGGACCAATATCCTAAGTTTGTTGTTACTTGTTTGGCAGAAGAAAAGAAACAGCGGAATTTTCTCCACCCATGTACAGAGTGAGATTTACTTAACATCATTTGAGAAACTTAAACAAAACTTGATGTCTAATAGAACTTTTCAAAATTTCTGAAAGGAACTGAACTGGGTTTATTTCACACTGGCCTGTTCCTCTGTTATTACTGACTAAGCTGAGCAATTGGTTTGTTCTTTAAACTGCCAAAAGAGAAAGCAGTGGCTTCTCATTACTTTGAGGAAAAAAACAGAAAATGGGGCTCGGTGATTATTTTCAAAAATCCACTTATCTACTATGAAGTGGCCAGCAATGTTTGCTAAGTGCTGCTGATACAGAGCTGATGAAAATGTCAAAACAGAGCCATTTAACTGTGATTTTAAGTACATTTTGTCTTAAAAGCATGCTAACAAAGGCATACTGAGTTAATTGAAATAATGTGTTCATACACGAAAGCTGATAAACTGTTTTTTGTGGGTGATGGGATCAGAGATAGTCATTTTTAGTTAAACAACCAGTTTTGCTAACTGGGTAGGAGATCATTGTCTGTGGCCCCCAGAAACTAAGAGAAAGTGTCATTAGTCACCTTCAGACATTCTCTCTGGAACCTATGAATCAAGTCAAGAATCTTGGGGTAATACTGGACTCAGACATGAACTTTAACAGCCACATTAAATGAATGATAGCAGCAGTTTTTACCATCTCAAGAACATAGCCAGAATCAGAGGAATAGTGTCTAAACCAGACCTAGAAAGACTAATCCATGCATTCATCTCTAGCAGGTTGGACTACTTCATGGCCTGCTTACTGGGCTCTAAACGAGCTGTAAGAAATCTGCAGAACATCCAAAATGCTGCTGCTAGAGTTCTGACCAGAACCAGGAAATACGACCACATCAGTCCAGTGCTCAAGTCTCTGCACTGGCTTCCTGTCTCTCAGACAATAGACTTTAAAACAGCTCTGCTCGTGTACAAGTCTCTTCATGGGAAAGCACCGAAATATCTTTCTGATATATTAGAGCCATATGAACCAGCTCAGACTTTGAGAACCTCAGGTTCTGGTCTCCTGATGGTGCCCAGAGTCAAAACCAAACAACGTGAAGCTTCATTTCAGTTTCATGCTCCTAAAATCTGGAACAGTCTTCCTAAAGACGTGAGACATGCCCCAACTCTGACAATGTTTAAATCCAGGCTGAAAACGGTTCTGTTTAACTGTGCATATGGAAACTGAATGTATTTAATCTGCACCCTTCACTTTTTATCTATGTAATTTTCTAATTTTTTATTCTTTTTCTTTTCCTGTTTTTTCTGCTTTAAAATTTCTTGTGAAGAACTTTGAATTGTCTTGTACACGAAATGTGCTATACAAATAAACTTGCCTTGCCTTTCCTTGCCTTGCCTAGGAGGGCACTCAGTTTCAACAAAATGCCCCATAAGTCCCCACTCTGGAGGTAATATTATTTGGAATTATGAATATGAATATAGAATTATACCATATCCAGGGTGTTCCCGCCTTTTTGCCTAATAGCAGCTAGAATAGTTCTGGGAAATTGATGGCTGGATTTTTTTTTTCATTGGGGTTGAAAACAACGATATATGTAATATGATCTGTAGTGCATCTTGTCAGTTTGACCATATTCAGTGAACTTTGAGAGCAAATTGAATCTCCATTAAACAAATAAATCAGCTGAAGGTTGAGGTTCATTATGAAAGGTTCATGTGAACAAAACATTTCCCAACCCCCTTAGCTAAGATCATACATGTTTTGAGTAAGATTACAGTTCTTTTTAAATGTATTTTTCTCTATATTTTTTTTAGGAAATGTCCATCAATGTTTTTATTTTAAAATGATTGAATGTTTGAGACTTTTTCAACGTTATCATATTTTCTATAATTTTCTTTCAGCAGTGTAACAAATCACTTAAAACTATTGAATAAATCATGTGACTTCCGATATAAGCAACAATTAGCGCTACATTTGATTTATTCATGGGTTTTAAGCTAGTTTCCAGTCAAACAAGCTAACCTCTTTAGTGGTTCAATGCATCACCTAAGTCTCATAAAAGGGAAGACCAGAAAGACAAGAAAAAGCAGGGAGAAGTTTGCCATTGTCACTAGCCATTTATTTAGATAAAATTTTGATAAAATGGCAAATGGCAGTGTCCACCAAAGCCAAATGCAGCTTGTGCTGATGAACACCTGGTTATTTTTTTGTCTGGCCGGTACTAGCTTCTCATGTCATGACTGGAAGAGATGATGGTGATCCAAGATTGCATTTTAATTTAGGTACCAACTTTAAGACTAAAAGTGAAGATTTTTGCCAGTGTCCCTACACCATTCCCCACTAATGTATCATGAAATAAAAGCTTAATGCACGTTACCAATCTGAACAATTTAAGTTTGCAAACATAGTAATTGAAAATTCGGTCTATGAGAGTTGTATTTTTTTATGCCTGTGTCACAGGACCTTCTTCACTTTGACAATAATCTGTGTGGGATGGTCATGCTGTACACACAATTTCAGGGAAGACTGTCTCATGCATGATGCTACAGAGCCCAAAATATAAAACACCTAAGATAAGAGCAAAAAGATGTATTGTACAGTAAACAAAACAGTAGAAAACACCAAAAGCAAACAAAACAAAACAAAAAAAGTCAATTGTATTTTTGTGTACTTTGTGCAGATATTTGTACTGCAGACCTGAACAGGGGTTTTATGGGGCTCTTTATAGAATGTATAATAATTGTATTCTGAATTCAGGTCTGGTGACTTCAGAGTCTATTAGGTTCAACAAAATCACTAAGATGGACTTAATTTTTATTCATGTCACATTGTGCATTGTCTTGAAATTAACATTGGAAGAGGGTTTACAAGATGGTAATGCTGGCAAAAGAGCAACACTACTCTAGACAAAGTGAAATTGCGCTTTTTCAGAGCAGATCAGTTTAATCAAACTTGTGGAAAGTGGAAACATCGTTAGGATGTAAGTTGCTGTTTTGTACTTTAACATTACTTCTATAGCTTTGTCCCATTAGAATCTTAGCCGGCACTGTTCTCCCATCTTGTTGGGAGTGTCAAAGGCCCACTGTACTTCATACATGTGTTTTTTTATGATTTAATCTTGAGACCTGAGATGAAAAAGTAGGGACTCAGAGAGACACGAAGTTTGGACATTCTTTCTATAATACAAACCTCAATCTTCTTTTGCTTTATCAAACTCAGCCTGGAGGTTTTAAGTCATAGAACATTTGGAAGCTTTTACATCAAACTTTTTTCAGATCTATATCTACTTTCCTTGTTACCGAGTCTTGGGAGAAATGTGTGTTCTTAATGATGTTGGTTGTCTGAACTATCTTAATAGGCTCCATAAGAATCAGCGACAGTGGCTCCACAAAGCCCTTCATAAATGTGTGAATTATTGAAAGAATTTAGCAGAAGTAGCTTTATGCGTGTCTATGCCTAAATTTTTCATATTAATGAAGGAACATTAGCTGAGAATGCATATTTAAATGCATATTTGAATAAGGCCTGTGGCAAGAACCGTCCATTTCTAGTTCATCTGACAGTGATGTTCAGGTCTTAACAATTGATTGGGATTTAGAAAGGACAGGGTTATACCCAAGTGCACTTCAGGCCATTCTTTATTCACTTGACGTGACCTTGAGATTGGTACAGCTATTACATTGTGATTAGTTTAGATATTTTTCTGCTGACTCAGGCAAGATGTGTGTGCTAGCAACGTCGCTCAATGGAAATGCCTCATAAACTCAATTCGGCTTATCCCTGTGTCAATATCACCAGAATTATGAATAGCAATAAAAATGGAGGAATGTAGGGGAAATAGTAATCATATATCTCAAGGTCCTAGTTCAATGTTTGGTCTCACAGGCCTCAGGATACACATACTCACATATATTTGAAAATTCTCGGACTCTGTCTCTTACATCGACGTCCTCTCAGGTTATAGTATTAAATAGGAGTCATTTTCTGTGCAAATGACTAAAGTGGAAGACAAAGTGGAGACTCTAATACAAAAATAAATGAAATAATGTCAAGCTAGCACATAAACTGACAAGGGGACAGTCAAAATTTAAGGAAGAAGAAGTCTTCTCAGACCTATCTGCGAACAACTACACAAGTTAAACACTGTATCCTTATCAGGTGAATTATTCACTAACTCAGCTGGATTAGTTGTGTTTCATCAGAGCAGTTCATTTTCAGACAGGTCAGTTTGTATCATTGGGGACCATTTTTCCGCATCAATCTTTAATTTTTCATTCAGGGACACTTCAAGTGAAACTTTAAATTTTCGCTCGGTAAAACATGGTGAATCCATAATTAAACGATTTAATCCTTACTAAGTCTGCTTGATCTGTGTAAAATTATTTTGACAATGTTTTAGGAATGTTTCTTTCATAGCAATCCAATTTCAATGAATTGAGTCAAATAATCCCTCAGGGATGTATTGTTGCCAGTGGTATGATCTAAAATGGCAAATTCAGCGATCAGACTCAGAACAAGTCAAGTCCTTGACAAAGTGACCTAAGATTACCATCAGCACATCATAGAGAAAAGGCAAACCACCGCCTTAGTACTCTGAAGTACTAAGGGGGTGAACTGGGAGGCCCTTGTTCACAAGATCTTTAACTCACATCTCTGGGAGAATTATTCTCACATCCCGAGTTACATAGATTCCTAATGGGGCATGTTTAGGACCTCCATTGTGAATGATGGATATATATTATATATATAATATCATAATATATTATATTATAATATATGATATTATACATATAATATATATATCATACATATATATATTATATATATAATATTTAGAATATGCTACCTTGAAACATTTTCCTTACTGAGATCTTTAATCTTTTTAAATTATAGTGTTTCTTGCATTCTTCTGAGGTGGATTTAGTGTGAGTTGAACTTCAAGCCTTAAGGAGTCAGAAACAAGTGAATAAAACTAAGTGGCGTGACTGTGCGAGAGAAAGTTGTGAAAGTTACGGAAATTGAGACATATTTTATTTGTCTGAGTAAATGCTGTTGTGTAGTTTATCAATCAGGACAGAATTTGATGTCAAATGGAGAGAAATGTGTATAAAGCGTCTTCTCACAGTGACAATAATCATTGTATTTTTTTTCTCTAGTTCTATGCCATAGGTTAAATATAGCTGTAGCCTTTAATCATAAGTATTCAAAGATATATTCTAAGGATATTTTTGGAATAAGAAAGTTTCGCTTGGCTGAAGTAAGAGTACAAGAAAAGGCCACAAATCGGCATCCCCTGATCAAAATGCTGTAACTTCCACATCGCACAACCTTTTTTACATAACTATTTCCATAGCATTACAGCTATAAACCATTAGTGATGTCAGATATTCTTTGGTGTAGCAACACCTGTGAAATCAATTACCCAAGCTCGGTTTTAGAGAATGTTTGGTGCATGCTGCATGCACTATGCTTGTTATCAGGAGGGTACTGTTTAATGAAATTGAAGCACTTAAGTGTGAAACCAATTCCAAAAGACAAACAGAAGAAAAGCCAGGAAGATTCCTTTGTCTATGTCAAGGATATATTTCTATGTCTATGTCTTACTTGCCAACCTGACAGGCTTGAAGGCGATGATGAGTGCTTGGACAGAGGTTTAAAGAAGTTCAGAGTAGGTTAGGGAAGCCGAGGGAATAGAATAATGAAAACAAGACACATGTGTAAACCCCTCTGTAATGCACAAACCACCTTCAAAAAGCTTCCCCACCATGCTCCAGCAGAGCCAGTTCTCTCTTGAATATTTCAAAAGAAAAAGAACAATAGAAAGAAAAATCACGCACAATCAAAAACCAGAACATCACTCGAGCCCTGGTTGAGACGGAGATACAAAGACTCTGAGCTACCTTATTAAAAGCTCTGTATTATTTCTAATGAAGATGCCACGTGAACAGTAATACATCAAGGACACACAACAGAGACAGAAATCTACTAGCAAATAAAGATTTCAAGAAAGATGTGCATTACAGAAAAATGTAGAAAATACAGAAAAAGACAGGGTGCCATTTTTCCATTTTTATTGACAATGAGCAACCTTTCATACTCCACAGGGCTCAGTTGGCATGAGAGCATGTTTGACAACAGTATGAAGAAGACGAAATTGAACAATTGCTTGTTTGAAAAGATTGCAAAGAACAACCTCTTTTGTCTACAAATATGACAGCAGGGTTCATGTTTGTATTATTGGATGAGTGGGCCTCATTCACTATCATTTCTTAGAACAAATTTACACAGTTTTCACAAAGATATTGCCATTCACTGTCTCTCATCACAGTAATATTTTCTTTAGATTTTTTTTCAAAATAATTCCTTGTAGAAAAAGTGCCTTCAGTTGACAATTCTATTCACTTATGCATCTAATAAAACCCCTATTTATCCCAAGCCTATGTTGCATTTTTTTACTGTTGCTGCAACGTATTATGGGTTGTGCCCTGCAGAAGGAACTTTTTCATGACCGTGCACATTTATTTGCAGAGATGGATAAGATTTATGACTACAGGAGTGAGAGTGGCCAGGCATAGTTTTCTGTCTGGTTTTCTGTCTCTGTAGGCCAGCGACCTGCTTTTTTTGAGAAGATCCCAAGCGGAACAGGTTGTGCGTTTGTACAAAGTTTCACGGTAAAATGTAAAATAGGTTGTTTTTTTGTTTTTTTAAAGATACCTCAACCTAACCCTAACTCTCCCCCAATGGCAACTGCAATAGGGTTCAGCCCGCCCACAACCCTCATTAATTAAGCAGGTATAGATGATTGATGGATGGATGGATGAGTGGCCGTGGTTTTGCTCAATCAGATACATGCATATAAATATATATGTATGTTTGTATGTATGTATATATATATATCCATCCATCCATCCATTGTCCACCGCTTATCCGGGGTCGGGTCGCAGGGGCAGCAGCCGGAGAAGGGAAACCCAGACTTCCCTCTCCCCGGCCACTTCAGCCAGCTCCTCCGGGGGGATCCCGAGGCGTTCCCAGGCCAGCCGGGACACATAGTCCCTCCAGCGTGTCCTGGGTCTTCCTCTGGGCCTTCTCCCGGTGGGACGAGCCCGGAACACCTCCCCAGGGAGGCGACCAGGAGGCATCCTGAACAGATGCCCGAGCCACCTCAACTGGCTCCTCTCCACGTGGAGGAGCAGCGGCTCTACTCTGAGCCCCTCCCGGATGGCCGAGCTTCTCACCCTATCTCTAAGGGAGAGCCCCGCCACCCTGCGGAGGAAACTCATTTCGGCCGCTTGTATCCGCGATCTCGTTCTTTCAGTCACTACCCAAAGTTCGTGACCATAGACGAGGGTGGGAACGTAGATCGACCGATAAATTGAGAGCTTCGCCTTTAGGCTCAGCTCTCTCTTCATCACGACAGACCGGTACAGCGCCCGCATTACTGCAGACGCCGCACCGATCCGCCTATCGATCTCACGCTCCCTACCCCCGTTTGCGAACAAGACCCCGAGATACTTGAACTCCTCCACTTGGGGAAGGACGTCCGCTCCGACTCGGAGGAGGCACTCTACCCTTTTCCGGTGAGAGACCATGGTCTCGGACTTGGAGGCACTGATCCTCATCCCAGCAGCTTCGCACTCGGCTTCGAACCGCTCCAGTGAGAGCTGTAGGTCCTGACTTGATGAAGCCAACAGGACCACATCATCTGCAAAAAGCAGAGATGCGATCCTAAGGCCACCAAGACTGACACCCTCAACACCTCGGCTGCGCCTAGAAATCCTGTCCATAAAAGTTATGAACAGGACCGGAGACATAGGGCAACCTTGGCGGAGTCCAACTCCCACCGGAAAAGAGTCCGACTTACTACCGGCAATGCGAACCAAACTCTGACTCCGGTCGTACAGGGACCGAACAGCCCGTAGCAAAGGGCCAGGTACCCCATACTCCTGGAGCACCCCCCACAGGATACCCCGAGGGACACGGTCGAACGCCTTCTCCAAGTCCACAAAACACATGTGGACTGGTTGAGCGAACTCCCATGCACCCTCCAGGACCCCGCTGAGGGTATAGAGCTGGTCCAGCGTTCCACGGCCAGGACGAAAACCACCCTGTTCCTCCTCGATCCGAGACTCGACTATCCGACGGACCCTCCTCTCCAGAACCGCTGAATAGACCTTCCCAGGGAGGCTTAAGAGTGTGATCCCCCTGTAGTTGGAACACACCCTTCGGTCCCCCTTTTTAAATAGGAGGCTACCACCCCAGTCTGCCAATCCAGCGGGACTGCCCCTGATGTCCACGCGACTGCTTCCCCCCCCTGAGACGCCGGATGGTGGACCAGAATCGCCTTGAGGCCGTACGGAAGTCTTTTTCCATGGCCTCCCCAAACTCCTCCCACGCCCGAGTTTTTGCCTCTGCGACCACCCGAGCCGCATGTCGCTTGGACTGCCGGTACCCATCGGCTGCCTCCGGAGTCCCACAGGCCAAAAAGGCCCGATAGGACTACTTCTTCAGCCTGACGGCATCCCTCACCGCCGGTGTCCACCAGCGGGTTCGAGGGTTGCCGCCACGACAGGCACCGACAGCCCTGCGACCGCAGCTCCGGGAGGCCGCGTCATCGATGGAGGCACGGAACACGGCCCATTCGGACTCAATGTCCCCCGCCTCCCTCGGAACGTGTTCGAAGCTCTCCCGGAGGTGGGAGTTAAAGCTCCGCCTAACAGGGGACTCCGCCAGGCGCTCCCAGCAGACCCTCACAACACGTTTGGGCCTCCCGGGTCTCACCGGCATCCTCCCCCACCATCGGAGCCAACTCACCACCAGGTAGTGGTCCGTGTAAAGCTCCGCCCCCCTCTTGACCCGAGTGTCCAGAACATGCGGCCGCAGATCAGCTGAAACGACAACGAAGTCGATCATTGAACTGCGGCCTAGAGTGTCCTGGTGCCAGGTGCACATATGGACACTCTTATGCCTGAACATGGTGTTCGTTATGGACAATCCGTGCCGAGCACAGAAGTCCAAAAACAGAACACCGCTCGGGTTCAAGCTGGGGGGGCCATTCCTCCCAACCACGCCCCTCCAGGTCTCACTGTCGTTGCCCACGTGAGCGTTGAAGTCCCCCAGCAAAACGAGGGAGTCCCCAGGGGGGGCACCCTCCAGTACCCCCTCTAAGGACTCCAAAAAGGGCGGGTACTCTGTGCTGCCGCTAGGCGCATAGGCACAAACGACAGTCAGGACCCGTCCCCCCACCCGAAGGCGAAGGGATGCTACCCTCTCGCTCACCGGGGTAAACCCCAACGTACAGGCACCGAGATGGGGGGCAATGAGTATGCCCATTCCTGCTCAGCGCCTCTCACCGGGGGCAACTCCAGAGTAGCAGAGCGTCCAACCCCTCTCGAGAAGGCTGGTTCCAGAGCCAGAGCTGTGTGTCGAGGCGAGACCGACTATGTCCAGCCGGAATCTCTCCGCCTCGCACACCAGCTCAGGCTCCTTCCCCGCCAGAGAGGTTACGTTCCACGTCCCTAGAGCCAGCTTCTGCAGCCGGGGATCAGTCCGCCAAGGTCCCCGACTCCGGCCGCCGCCCAGGGCACAGCGCACCCGACCCCTATGGCCCGTCCCATGGGTGGTGGGCCCATGGGGCGAGGGACCCATGTTGCCTTTTCGGGCTTTGCCCGGCCGGGCCCCATGGGTGAAGGCCCGGCCACCAGGCGCTCGCCATGGTGCCCCACCCCTGGGCCTGGCTCCAGGGGGGGGCCCCGGTAGCCCGCGCCCGGGCGAGGGAACGTTGGATCCAATTTTGTTAAACATCATAGGGGTCTTCTTGGCTGCGCTTCGTCTGATCCCTCACCTAGGACCTGTTTGCCTTGGGTGACCCTACCAGGGGCTTGAAGCCCCGGACAACATAGCTCCTAGGATCACTGGGACACTCAAACCCCTCCACCACGATAAGGTGGCAGCCAGGGAGGGGTATATATATATATATATATATATATATATACACACACCTTTTTCACCTCAAAAAAGCAAAGATACAACCAATTTCATAGTCCATAGTCCATGAATCTGTCTTGATAAATGTCTACAGAACAGATTCTGAGAATAATCTAAATTTTTAAGAAGATTTTGGTGAACGAGGACATATGTCCTCTCAACAGAGTTGTTTAAAGTTTCATTTAAAAGGCTTTTTGGAGCCTTTTAGGATGACATTTGCTGTTTGGTGCAATGCAACTTAAGATGGACTGAACTAAACTTAATTGAAAGTAGAGATGTTTGGTCAGTAATTCAAAGCACACTGACTCTAAAACATGATGCTGGTGTGATCATTTGGACTTTGCCATTTTCTAATACTAAGTCAATCGTGAACTCTTCTGCAGGCCAAATCAGAGGTAATCTGCCTGAAAGCTAAATATTAGCTGGAATGTGTCATGGATAAGGAAAATAACCCAAAGAAAAGTGAATAATAATCTACTGAAAAAGGTCTGAAGGTAGATCTTTGAATTAAAGAATGAGCCCCCATCTCTAAGGAACATTGAAAGAGAATGCTCAAATAAACAGATCAGCATCCTGTAATTTGTCAAAGTGTGAAAAAACAAATTTATACAGCGAGGAAGACTGGCTGTCCTGGAAGTGGCCATGCTGATCATTTCACAATCTAGTTAGTTGGAAATTAATTTAGTGTCTTGAGTGCGGTGTTGTGTGTCAGAAGGATGACATATTTCACAAAAGGCTGGGGCTGGACATAAAGAGACACGATAAAGACTGCAATGTGCTGGAGCTCATTGAATGGTTTTCAGTGTGATAATAATGAGTTTGTGATGTTTGAACTGTGACCGTTTTTGGGATGGTTTTATGTGCAATTTCAATTTCTGCATAAAAACCATCTGACAAATACTAAAATGTATGTTGAGTGAGGTGGAAGGGTTTGGCATTATCAACAAAAGCATTTATATGCAGTTTAACCCTATAAAATTCATAGTAGGAGATTATGTTTCTGAGATCAACAAAGTTTGGCGCCTTTAATGAGATTTTTACGGTCTTTTATTTCTGATATTTTTTCACCACCATGGACTGATTTTGCTTTTCACATTAGGTTGAAAATGAACGGATAAATTGTAAAAACTGGAGAGAAAAAACTTCTACCATTTTATCAGTGTTTGTGAAAAGCTGAGGTATTCAAATTTGATTCAAATGAACCTTATTTTATTCTGCCATTTGTCAATGACAAAATATTAATCAAAGAAACAAGAAAAATCATAGTTTTATAGGTAACCAATTATTTGGTTCACAATGTAATTATCTCAAAGCAATAAGTAGAAGAAAGGTTCTGGATATGAACATTTTAAAAAGGAACAAAAAATGATTTGGTACCAGTCCAGAACACAGTCAAGATATTTTCTATCTAAATGAAGTTACCACCTGACTAAGAAACAATTAGCGATATAGACTTTCTCCAGCCTTGATTAAAACTCTTAAAATGAAATCTCCAAAATAATATGAAACTTACATTAACTTGAGTCATAAGTTATATTGTCAATTTAATAGAATACTATCAATATTGATACCGTAACTCCTTTATCAACACCATACTAGTCTGAGACCACAGATCCTGATTTTTTTTTTGTTAAGGGACTGAAGCATGTTCTCTTGGTGTTTTTTATTTTGCTGTCATTTTATTTCCTTATCCAGTTTTTCCCAGCGGTTCTGATTTAGAGGTCATGAACTGCCACTGAGTGGCCCAGGCCATTTCTTGCTTATTCTAGGCCATCCCTCTACCTCTCTACATCTAGGGACACAGCTTCATACCTTCATCTGTCTCTCATCCTCTCTGTTTCTTGTTTTCATCTCAGACTCTGGTCCCTAAAGACAACAGGAATAAAATGAAAGCAGGTGGATCCTCTCCCTCACTAACTCTCCGTGCCTGCATATTTCATTGGAGCTCTCTTGTCGTCTAGTCTTGTCTGTCCCTGTTTACTTCTTGTAGCTGTTTCTCAAGGGGGGCACCGAAACCTTTCATGCCCATATTAGCAAATACCCTGCACACTCACGGACACGTTAGCATGCAATGCCCATATGTGCTGTCTGACCCGCACACCTCCACCGTTCTTCAGTGTCACCCTCAAACATTCTGGCTCTGACAGAGCCTTGAATTATTCTATTTGTATAACATCGGGAACATCACTCTATAAAAGGTGAAAGACTCTTCTCTCCGAAACTTCTTTCCCTTGAGCCCTCAGACACTCAGTGAAAAAAAAATAATTTGCATCACTGCCTGTTGTGAGAGTAGTTTATAGAGTCCGGAGTATGTAAAAGGACACCACAACACCATGATGGTGTCCTTTTAATGTTTTTTTACGCAAAAAAACAAACTTGATGCATTAGAATTCTGGCATAACAAGGCAACATCTAGTTTAGTCATAAAGGTACTTTTGCAATGTGCCAGAAAGCACTGAGTTGCATTTTAATAACCTGGAATGCCTGGTCCTTGTTCGGAGAACTCCGGAAGGAAATGGAAGGTTGAAGTGAAAGCCTGTTGCCCTCCATTGCTCTCCAGCATAATTCTCGGTGTTCTATTTTTTTTTTAGAATTAAAAATACATAAACCTCCCACTTACCGCCCATCTGCAGTCCCCAAACAGCTTTCTCTGTTCCAAAAACTGGACGGCTATATTGGCTTCATAGCCCCTTGTGACTTTATATTCCAAACATAAATGTCCTGAGTTTCTGGGCTCTGATTTGCAAACACAGTTATAGTAATTATAGTTCAGCTAAACCACTTAATTATGAAAAATATTATCCATCCTTAGTCTAAATCATAATCACAGTTGTTACAGTAATAAAAGGATAGCTCACAGCTATTATGAGTAATAGCACAACATGGAGGGGACACAATCACAACAAAAGTGTAGTAATGGTTGCCATAATTTTCTAGCCAAAGTAATTTAAATGACAGAAAATGTTACATATAGTCAGCTGTAACATAGTCTTGCTTTGAAAGTGTCGAAAGAAAGAAAAAAATTGCAGCTGGAAATTATCAACACACTAGACTTATCTTATATGGGAAAATAAAGATTCCAGTAAAAAGGTAAAGTGTTTTAAAATAAAGTTTGAAAATGCCTGTGGTGTTATTGGTATGATTCACAGAAACTATCACGGTGAAAAGTGGAAATGGTTATGAATTAAGAATATTATGCCACACTAGGAACTTTCTATTGTTTAAGTGAGTTTTAAGGAACATGGAAAGTAAAATTAATTGCATATACAGTACGTTAGCACGTACATAGCAATGAAAAGTCACAAGAGCACAAAAGCTATAATTGCTAAGGCGAGGATATCCACATTTATAACAAAAATTAATTTGAAAAAAAGAAAAATTAGCCTTATTTATCAAAGCAAGTTGAAAATAAAGGGCATTCTGGCCACATGAACAGAAAACAAAAGAAAAAAATACAAATTTAAAGATGAAATTTTATCGGGAAAAAACAGCATTTTATTCATCCCATATATTTGTCAGTATACTGTTGCTGTCATCTCAAAACTGAATTTAAATTACTAAATGAAAATAAAAAAGGGTTAAGGGTTTGCTGAGTAAAAGTGTGTAATACACAGCTGGATCTGCTCTCCACACCTTTTTCTCCCCCTTTATTTAACTAGAAAGAACCACAGAAACTATAAATCCCATTAACAAGGTAGAAGACAAGCTAAATAACACTTTACAAAACCCATGGATCCAATTAAACTAACATATGCATTTTAAGGCCGTAACTATAACACTCCTAAACGATTAGCACATATATAGATTCAATGTCAATGGTTTGTTTGAGTTGAAGTAGTCTGCTTGTGTTCATGGTGAAATGAACTGGTAACACTGTTAGAAAACCACCGAAACATCAGCAAAATTCAGGGTTGTTCACTAAAATGTATTTAAAAGCAACGTAAGTGGTATCTAAAATGTGGAAATTCATAGGAGCATCAATTCATATCTCTACAACAAGTAAAAAAACAACAAAACTCAACTAAACATGACAGGAATGGAACAGATGTTCTGACACACGGAAGTCCAACTAATAGGGCAGTTGTTAATTAAGAATAAAAACTGTCTGATTTCAAGACAGCTATAAAGGGGAAGTTACATGTTATATTTATCTTACTGCATGTTTGTTGAATAATTTGGTTGACTTCAATACAAATTTTATAGGTTTTTAAGTTTGAATATTCTACACTCATCTGTATCGTAACATTACTGAATAATGTGTTTTACTGGATGTCACTGAAATAATCTTAAGCTAACAGCCTCAAACAAGCGTCAGCTACATTATGAAAGGATGAATGGGATTTCAGAAGAGCATCATCATGAGACAAAGAAAGAAAATGGGGTATACAGTGAGGTCCAAGTGCTTGTAAAGTCTGAGACAACCTACATAATACTTTAAGATGGTATACTGTTAATAAATATTTCAGCTGTCCCTGACATTGTTTCAAATGTGGGAAAGGGGAAAGCCTTGTAGCCCACATGTTTCAAATGACTGAGATTGCATAGCTGCTACTGACATCTACATGAAAATACAAACACTGCCATGAAACAAGTCTTCTAATCCAAGCAGTCAACTGTTAATGCAGTTGTGATTTCAAATTACAAAACCTTTCAGTCACTAAATTAAATTGAAAGATGAGTGTTATGCATACATATGTGCTTAACAAACAAATTAACCAGAACAGCAATTCTTAACAAAATAAGTCTGAAGGCACTTTCTCAGTCTGACACTAAAATATAATATGTTAATGCATTTCTCTCTAAAGATACAAATGATAAAGCATTCTTATTTAAATTGACATTTTGTACCAACAAGAGGATTCCTAAGAGCAGGTCCCCACAAGAGAAAACGAAACACTGGAATACAAATTACAAAATAAAACCACCCTTTCAGCGCTTGATCCACAACACACAGGAAAGGAGCCACCACCCACAGCTACCAGCACTGAAAAGGGTAAAAGAAAAATACACATTACAAACTAAACAACCATAATTGACAAGGATCCTTAACTAAATAGAAAACGTTAATGAATCAAAACATAATGAAATAAATAAAACAAAATAAACAAAAGTACATCCTATAGAGACTGGCTATAACTGCCCCTAATCTTCTGTATCAGCGATGTGGGGGGTTGACACGCTCCCATCCAGCTCCCAAGCAACCGCGTCAGATCCAACCCAGCTGGCCGACAAAATCCGGGCAGTCTGCCGACCAGGTTTTTGGCCGCATGCCACATAGAATCCGTGCAATCAGGGCCAGCTCAGTCACACACCGAACAGCAACAAGGGATTCCTCAGCGTCCGCTGGCAAAGGGACTCCAAACCAACACAGGAGAGACAGAGGGGCAATGGTGCAGCAGAGGGATTAGGAGCTTAAAACAACGGCAATTCATAAAACAGAAGTGAGAGATGACCCAGAGCAGAATATGAGCAATCAGACCAGGAGTAAGAACACTTAGACGGATCTGCCAACTTCATTTTTCCTGGGCAGTACCAAAGGGCAGAGACTGCCAATGCCGACACTGTCCCCTTATATAATCTGCCTCGAAGGTGATAATTGCCCAACCTGATTCAGTGATGCAACACACCTGTGTTAAATGGCAAGGATGTGGCTCATCCTGCTACAATCCATCCCCCCGAATGCATAATTGCCCTGACAATGACCCAATCAAGGCCAGGTGTATTCCATGGCCTAAAGAAAGAAACAACTCTGCTAGAAGTGGCACCATCACTAGAAACTTGAGGGTGGGAAGGTGATGGACATTTGAGTGCCGTCCTGCGTGACCGCAGTGTTCACCGCAACACTGACCCATCAACAGCAGGGGCCACCACCGCCCAAACAGATGTAGAAGTTTGGCAAAGAAAAGGATGGCTTAGGTGTAACAATATCACTTAAGACTTGCTGGTCTGCTGGAAGCTGCAAATCAGCGGTAGATGGATGCAAAATAGCTGGTATTGTATCTGTACCTACGCTGTCATCCCTCACAACAAACCAACCAACAGCTGATGGGACGCAATCCAACTGTTCCCTGTCCAATAAGGGGGAGGGGGGACTATCAACAACTGGGCCCATCAAGCCTGAGTGGGTTACCGCCTTCAAAAGGGAATAATGGACCCGTCTAGCTGGGACTATGAACATGCCTGTTGATAGTGTACACTGAGCCAACCTGTTTTTGTTAGGTCTGTTTTCTGTTTTTTCCCCTACCCTCCTCTAGGTGGCCAGATCTGAAATGGGTCCAGCTGGTGCCAATCTCACTCATCAGGAGCAGCCATAAGAAGGAGCAGTTCCATGCGGCGGTTGCCAGATGATTTCCTCACTTAGTGTGGTACAGGCCAATCTCTTCGTACTTTTGCGGACAAGAAACCCAGTAAATCCTTTTCTTGTTTAACCAGAGACTTGGATTTCTTCCAGCCTTCCCGCCTCCGTTTTGCTCCTCGCTGCTTCCTTCAACACCTACCCTCCCAAGGATTCGATCACCAAGGCGGCTGCTTCAGACCCAGACATCGCCTCCACAATTCTTCCAAGAAAATAATAAATCACTTTATACTGAGCTTATGTCTACAGTTGTGGACAGTTTAAGAGTTTCCAGCTACGACATGACACTTTTGGGGCTCTCTGTACCCGGTACACCACAGATCTCCACAGATCCTGAATCATATGACGTCCTTGTGCACTTAAGTCATGCACCACCACTAACTGGCCTTCCTCGAGTGATGTACCCTGAACATGCAGTTTCTTTCAGAGTTCCGCTGCTGCCTTCAACCAAGTTCTAGCACCCTCAAATCTGTGAATTTGTTCCTCCTTACTGTCCCTGATCTTCACTTTGAGCTGCTTTTACATACTCCTCACTAACAGCCTGTCTTTCTTTCTAAAGGCTCCTTTTTCCCTGGTTGGTGATCCAGGGTTTATTATTAGGAAAGCACTGTTCTGCTCGGGATGATGTTGTCCAAGCAGAACTTTTTATAGTCTTTCACACACCCAGTTATTCAGTCATGGCATCAATGTCCTTCCCATGTGGCTTGCAAGAATAAATCCAATCTTTAGCATTTAAACAACCCTTTATGGCTACTTCAGCTTCCTGTGACGATCTTTTCACATTTATTTTTGTTACGGGTAGTCTCTGGACAAGGGGTTTATATTCTGAGCAGATAAAAACATCTTATTTATGATTCACCCGGAGGAGGTCTTGCTTAGGAAAAATAATGAATCCTTGACATTTGTGTAAAACAAATCCAATGTCTTGTTTTCTCTGGTCAAGCAGCTGACAAACTGTTGGAACGTTGATAGCATAGCAGAGAGTGAGGCATGATTAAAATCACCTGATATTCCCACAAAAGAATTGTGGGGTGCTGTGTCTGCATCTTAGCAAGAGCGGATCCAATGACCTCACGTGCATTGTCGGAAACAGCGGAGGGTGGAATGTAAAAAAAGCTACCAAAAAAACATTGGTAAATTCTCTTGACAGGTAATATGGAGTAAAACTTACTGCCAATAGTTAAATGTCAGGAGACCTGGCAGAAAGACATTGGAGTGGGGGATATGATCATGCAGCCATGTCTCAGTAAAACACATAATACTGCATTCCAAACTTTTTTGCTGAAACCTTGTCATGATTTGAAATTCATCCAACTTGTTAGCTAACAATCTCACGTTGCCCAGTATAATGGATGGCAACGATGTTTTGAACTTCCTGCTCCTCCCTCTCCTCTTTGCTCCTGCGCTGTATCTATGATGTCTCCTTTTCAATTTCTCTGGGATTTCTGGCTTCAGTTTTCACATTATTTTAGCTTTTTCAATGTTAACTAGCTGCTCCCTGTTGTACACCACCCTGTTGCTATGGTTACACATTATAACAAAAGAGCCAAATTTAAAATGAACATTTGTCCAGTTTTTCCCAGTAAAAGCAGGAATGAAATTTAAAAAAAGAAAAAATCTCAATGAATGTTACAGAGTTTGGTGATGTAACCCTGTGACAAAGTGGTTCAGTGTATGTTCACCATTTGTCCCTTATTATTGTTTTGATACATTTATTTGTGTAATGGGTTATAATGCTTAGATTTAAACATTAGTGCAACCTTGCTTCATTTACTATCCCGGGTTTGTTTGTGTTGATATTGGGTTGCAGTTTCCATCTATTTATATGTTTAGTCTAAAGCTACCACTTTTGATTTATTGGTTGAACTTGGTTTGTTTCAAAGTAGATTCTTGGTATTTGTGTTTCTTTTTATTTACCATTCTCCCTTGTAGCTTTGCAGCAGGTCAGGAGTGTGGGAGTGGCCGGCCCAGTGTCTCCTGTTGAATGGCTGAATGATGTCACTGATTACCTTGCTGGGATCTACCAATTAGAGGGTTTTCTAGTATTGCTTTGTTTGTTTTTCTTTAAAGTAACTTTTGAGTTGTCTTGTTTGGCAGGGTTTATTTTGTACATTATTTTATTAGGTTGAGTTTGTAAATTAGATTAATATTATTCTTGTTTCTGTTTAGACTTTGTCTTTGTTTCATTTTACCTGTGTGATTGTGGCTTGGCCCACTTATGTGCAGCTGTGTTGCCAATTGGCTTTAAAAACACAGTGTTTGTGGAGGCTGGGGAAAAAAGAAAGAGAGACCAGATGGATGTCAGAGGAGGAAAATAAAATACATTTCTTCAGAAAACGCTGGAACCTTGTGATTTATGCCGTTTGTTTCTCTCACTTTGAAGACCCTAGACCACACTATCTTACAAATGGTGGCAGCGGTGGCTCCAGGCCAATAAGTGACGGACATGCAGAAATCAACCAAATCGAGGAAGCAGCAGGTGCCACTGGATTCGATAGAAGAGGTCCAGGATGAGGAAAACCAGCCAGGTGCTTCTGGTGAGCAGCGCCCTGAGGAACAAACTTTTTCGGAACTCTCAGCTTTATTGAAAGGCCTGATGCAGCAGTTTGCTGACCAGGAAGTAAAGTGGGAGCAGGACAGACAACGCCAGGATGACCGGTGGAGGAGAACGCAACACCAGTTTAGTCAACTTCAGCAGGAGGTCCAAACCGAACGCCGAGAGCATCAGATGCAGCTGGAGGGCGCAGTAGCTGATCCTGAAATACTTCCCGGTCCTGCAGTAAGACCAAAGGTGCCACAACCAGTGCAGCAGAGAGAGGGTCTTCCCAGCACATCTGAGGAACCACAAGCATCCAGTCTGAGATCAACCGGTTGGAAAGGTCCGAAGATGCAGCCCTATGGTGAGGATGAAGATATTGAACATTATTTAACAACGTTTGAGAGAATTGCAACCGGATGTCAGTGGCCAAGGACAGAATGGGCACTGCATTTGGAACCACTTCTCAGCGGTAGAGCAAGAGCTGCTTATGTAGCTATGGACACTGATGACACAATGGACTATGGCAAGGTAAAAACTGATGTGTTGGAAAAGTTTGAAATAAGTGCTGAGACTTATAGATCCAGGTTCCGGGCCACGACGGTGAAGGACGACGAGACACCCAAAGAGCTGCGGACACGCCTTAAAGACCTGTATGAAAAGTGGATGACTCCAAACAAAAAGACACGGGAGCAAATAGGAGATGTCGTGGTGATGGAGCAGTTTCTGAGAGTTCTCAGCCCGGATCTTCGAACATTGGTGAGAGAACGCAACCCCACTACTTCAAAGGAAGCTGCAGAAATGGCAAAGGCATTCCTTGCAGCCCGTCGCCCACAAAAGGGGTACATGACTTTGAAACTTAGTTCAGCCCCTTTTATGGTGGGTAAGTCAGGGGGGGGGGATGGACACAGATTAAAATATTCCAAAGAAAATTCCCCAATGAGTGGCAATAACCGTGTTAAGGAATTTAGACCTAGAGGTCCATTGGTTTGTCACTCTTGTGGTCAAACTGGTCATTTTAAGGCTGATTGCCCAAGTCAGCAAGTCAGTAAGACTTATATGTGTTTTTCACCAGAGTGTTTTGATTTGCTAGAGGAAGAACATGAGTCTGTAGTAGGGTTGTCACGATACTAAAATTTTCAACTCGATACCGATACTCAGGAAAATACTCGATACTCGATACCATTTTCGATACCACAAGGATAAAAACAAAGACCCCAAAATGTAACTGAATTTTGACAGGTTAGTGTCTTTAATTTGAAACTGACCTGTTACTGATGTTATCGTGGCTGGTGGCCCGAATTAATTACCCTAATCCTGACCCTAATCCTAACTCTAACCCTGACCCTGCCCCTGACCCTAACCCCTTCATAATTGTGAGAAACAATTTTGGGGTTAAACTTGTTTGGACTTATTGTACAAACCTATTTAACATCCACTATTTTAACATAATATTATGGATAGAGTTTAATTAAGTGTTTGAAAGATTAATTTAATTATTTTTAAATTAATGTCTATATTGCCATGATGCATTACTATTTTCTTACCTGGGATTTCCCTTTTGGTGACGTAATCAAAATGGCCGATTTGGATGTGGGCTGAGACGGATATGTACTTGACTAATGGTTGCATGTTATTATTATCCATTAGCCGCATCTAGCAGTTCAAGGCTAACGTCACGTTAATGATCATAAACAACGTAAATAAATACATAAATAAATCTGAAAGAAGGAGCGCAGCGACGGCAGGTCAGCGTCGCGCACGCGCTTGCGCGGGCTCGCGCGGAGTCGCACGGGATCGCACGGTGGTATCGATACTTTTGAAAATGAGTATCGTATCCGGATACAACATTTTTGTATCGATACTTTTTTAAGTATCGATACTTTTGACAACCCTAGTCTGTAGTATCCTCAAGTGCTCAGGAGCACACCATCTGTGTTTTTATTGGTGGAAAGCCTTGTGTTGCTCTATTAGATTCAGGCAGTAGCCGCACACTTATTAGGCAGGATTGTCTTCCCAGAGACACCACATTTTGTGGTAAAGTTAAAGTCTGGTGTGTTCATGGTGATGCTGTTTATTATCCCATTGCCAATATTGTCCTTCAAGTTCATGAACAGGAGCATTTACTTACAGTAGGAGTCATGGATAAACTTCCATACCAGGTTGTATTTGCCAACCCTTGGGGACCTGTTAGCAAAGAAAGAGAAAGATCTAGATGTTTCGGGTGAAGGTCTGCTAGCCATCACCAGGTCCAGCTCTAAAAGGTCTCAGTCAGAGCCAGGTTTGAATGAGATGCCTTTTGCTAACACTGAAGTTCCTGGTGAGGGAAGTTTAAAAAAGCACTGTCCGAGAAAAACCAGAATGCAGAAGAGACGAGATAAAGTGAAGGGGACAAAACTTGCTGAGTTACTTTCTGAACCAGAGATTGATGAGCTATTGGTGGTTCCAAGCAATATTGTCCAACTTCAGAGGCAAGACCCCTCTTTAGCACCTCTGTTTGCTAAGTGTTCCCAAGAATCAACACTGATTACAGAGGGCGTTCGGGAAGTTTTCATTGTAAAGAATGAACGCCTGTACCGTCGTAGCAAAGTGGGTGACCAATTAGTAGTTCCCACAAGCTTAAGGCCAATAGTTTTACAGTTGGCCCATTCAGTTCCATGGGCGGGTCATTTAGGATGTGTGAAAACTTTCTCTAGAATGTCTAATCGTTTTTTTTGGCCTCAACTGTTTTCAGATACTGTTCAATACTGCAAATCATGCCCACAGTGTCAGTTGACGGCTCCGAGTAAGAAAGGTGACAGAGCCCCACTTATTCCTATGCCTATCATAGACACCCCCTTCTCTCGGATTGCCATGGACATTGTTTGGCCATTGGAGAGAAGTAGCTCAGGACATAGATACATTCTAGTGGTGTGCGATTATGCAAGAAGGTACCCTGAAGCTTTCCCACTGAGAAAAATTAAAGCCCGCCAAATAGCTAATTGTCTGATACAGATGTTTTCAAGGGTGGGTAATCCCAGAGAAATCCTGACAGATCAGGGATCAAACTTCACTTCTAATTTATTGAAGGAAGTTTATAAACTTTTGGGAATTAGTGGAATCAAAACAAGTCCTTACCATCCTCAAACAGATGGGCTCGTTGAAAGGTTTAATAAAACTCTGAAGTCCATGCTGAAGAAGTTTGTGAGAGAATCAGGGAAAGACTGGGATCAGTGGTTACCGTTTCTGCTTTTTGCTTATAGAGAGGTACCTCAAGCATCTACAGGGTTTTCTCCTTTTCAACTCTTGTATGGTCATACTGTTAGGGGTCCAATAGATGTCCTCAAAGAGGCTTGGGAGGGTGTCAGACCTGAAAAACAGTGTACATCACTTTCATATGTGTTGAAAATGAGGGACAAGCTTGAACAGTTCCAGGAACTGGCGCATAATCACCTAGTAGAAGCTCAGCAGCGCCAAAAGCAGAATTATGATAAAACAGCTCGTAGGAGGATCTTTAAGGAAGGACAAAAAGTGTTGCTTCTTTTGCCAACTACTGAAAGTAGCCTCTTAGCCAAGTGGCAGGGGCCTTTTATCATAAACAGAAAAGTAGGTCCCGTTACTTATGAGCTCAACATGCCAGATCGCCGTAAAAAACAGCAAGTTTTTCATGTGAACATGTTGAAAGAGTGGGTTGATCGGCCAGTTCCATCAATGCAGTTGTGGGCTCGAGCTGTAACTGATGAAGAGGAGCTTCCAGAGCAATTTCTTCCTAACTTTGGGGAACAGCTTTTGCCAGATGTAAGCCATCTAGCTCCGGAGCGGCAAGAGGAAATGTTGGCTATGTTGCCAAGGGAGCTTTTCAGCACAAAACCAGGCTACACCCATCTCATTAAGCATGACATACGTCTTCGCAGTCCTAACCAACCACCTATCAGAGACGCATCTTTCAGAGTTCCAGCAAAGCTCATGCCTGCACTGAAACAGGAGGTGGAGGAAATGCTGACTATGGGGATTATAGAACCTTCCATAGGTGAGTGGTGTAGCCCTGTGGTGCTTGTTCCCAAGAAAAATGACTCAAGACAGAGATTTTGTGTTGATTTTTCAAAACTTAATGCTGTGTCTGTTTTTGATGCCTATCCAATGCCAAGAGTTGATTAACTTATTGAGCGGTTGGGGAATGCTAAGTACCTGACAACACTTGATCTCTGTAAAGGTTATTGGCAAGTTCCACTAACTGTGCCCTCCAGGGACTTGACTACTTTCAGGGTTCCTGGTGGACTCTATCGTTTCAGAACTATGCCTTTTGGACTTCATGGAGCTCCAGCTACATTCCAGAGGATGATGGACTTGATTTTAAAAGGAGCTGATGGCTATGCAGCAGCATACATCGATGACATTGTGGTGTTCAGTGAGACATGGAAAGACCACCTGAAGCATCTGACAGATGTCCTACAAAGAATCAAAACAGCTGGATTAGTCATCAACCCTGGAAAGTGTCACATTGCAAAGACTGAGGTTGAATACTTGGGTTACGTCATTGGGGGTGGGGTTATCCGCCCTCAGGTGAGTAAGGTTGATAATCTTGCTGCTTGTCCTCCTCCTACAACTAAGGAAAAAGTTAAGATCTTTTCTAGGTTTAGCTGGCTGGTACCGTCGGTTCATCCCCAATTTCTCCTCCAGATCAGCCATTCTTAGTGACTTGACACGTAAATCTTGCCCCAACAAGATTAAATGGACTCCAGAGTGTGAAGCTGCTTTTGCAGATCTGAAAAACTGTGTGTATAATGAACCTGTGTTGCAGTGTCCAGATTTTTCACGCCCATTTACTGTGCAAACTGACGCTTCAGGAGTGGGATTAGGAGCTGTGTTGTTGCAAGGTGATGGAGACGACCAGAGACCTGTGCAATACATAAGTCGGAAGCTCTTTCCCAGAGAAATGAGGTACTCTACAATAGAGAAAGAAGCTTTGGCAGTAAAATGGGCTCTTGACACACAAAGTATTATCTGCTAGGTGGTGAATTTGTGCTTGAGACAGATCATCGAGCTTTACAGTGGATGAACAGAATGAGAGAGACCAATGCAAGAATCACCAGATGGTACCTATCATTGCAACCGTACAGTTTTAAGATTCAGTATAAAGCTGGAAAAAAGAATGTTGTAGCGGATTTCCTTTCTCGTTCCTATGAAGACTGAGTGACTTAAGGGGGGGGGAATGTGACAAAGTGGTTCAGTGTATGTTCACCATTTGTCCCTTATTATTGTTTTGATACATTTATTTTTGTAATGGGTTATAATGCTTAGATTTAAACATTAGTGCAACCTTGCTTCATTTACTATCCTGGGTTTGTTTGTGTTGATATTGGGTTGCAGTTTCCATCTATTTATATGTTTAGTCTAAAGCTACCACTTTTGAATTATTGGTTGAACTTGGTTTGTTTCAAAGTAGATTCTTGGTATTTTTGTTTCTTTTTATTTACCATTCTCCCTTGTAGCTTTGCAGCAGGTCAGGAGTGTGGGAGTGGCCGGCCCAGTGTCTCCTGTTGAATGGCTGAATGATGTCACAGATTACCTTGCTGGGATCTACCAATTAGAGGGTTTTCTAGTATCGCTTTGTTAGTTTTTCTTTAAAGTAACTTTTGAGTTGTCTTGTTTGGCAGGGTTTATTTTGTACATTATTTCATTAGGTTGAGTTTGTAAATTAGATTAATATTATTCTTGTTTCTGTTTAGACTTTGTCTTTGTTTCATTTTACCTGTGTGATTGTGGCTTGGCCCACTTGTGTGCAGCTGTGTTGCCAATTTGCTTTAAAAACGCAGTGTTTGTGGAGGCTGGGGAAAAAAGAAAGAGAGACCAGATGGATGTCAGAGGAGGAAAATAAAATAAATTTCTTCAGAAAACGCTGGAACCTGGTGATTTATAGGTTTGTTTCGCTCACTTTGAAGACCCTAGACCACACTATCTTACAAACCCCAAACGCGCTATTCTAGAATTAAAATCAAGGTTGTGAGATTAAATGAAATCATTAATCAAAAAGGTTTTCCCTGCTAAAGACCTAACATTTAGCTTGTTTCAGTGTGTTAGTATAATGGGCTGGCTGTGGCTGACGTGTAGTAGACCCAAGGCTTGATAGATGTCCAGAACTTCTTGGGCTCTGAAGGTTGACTAATATATTTTCTGTTACTATTAAAAACAGGGATGAAGGAAGCTACTTCACATCGGGTCCAGGCTTATCCTGGAAAGATTCACGAGTACACAAAAGTACCATCGCCTGGACCCGAAACATATCAGTTGGAGCTTGCTGATACTTTATTGGGCTGGTTTGAGGGGTGCTTTGTTGTTTCTGCTATGGAGGGGGGTTTAGATGTTGAGCACTAGGCTCTTTCACCAGCTGTTCCAGAAACCCTAACCCTATCCCTCACACAAGGGTATTTGGTTGCCAGTAGCGCACCCCCCCCCCCCCCCCCCCCCCCCCGAGATCTTGAAGGGTTTCTCAATTTTAGGGTTAGGGTTAGGGTTAGGTGATGCAGGGCTTTCTGTAGTAGTGATCCAGGAGAATCCTACAACTCTGTCCTCATCTGGTCAGTGAAGACCAAGACCATCATCATCATGTAAAGCATGCTGCTTCTGTATATAAAGTACTACATTAATCAAGTTTGATTTTATCTAATCATGATTCTTCTCAGACATTTCATTTCACTCCATATCAAACTTGTAATCATCGACTTGGTGGGCCATAAATATACATACATACAGATCTTTTAAATAAATAAAAAAAAGGCCCATAAGACAACTTAAGTCTTAAAGTCTACACAACATTTCATCAAAGTTTTCTCACCATCACATTCCACTCCCCAATGATCACTGGACTGATGTGTACTATTAGCACATAAATTGTGACAAGATTCCGGAGTCTATGCATCAGAGGTTCACAATTATTTGGTGACATCAAAAGGTTCAGCAGTGTGTTAGGCAGAGGAGAGCCTGAAGGAAATCAACACAATGTTCATCTCAGAATCTCTATCCACAAACAGGCGAATATTCATTCACCAATCATTTGGAAAATTATTCCTGGCAAACAGTACCGAGCACAAGTTTTGGTAACTTTGTCTAAAGGTAATGTTGCATTCATTAAGCACAAACAAAGTTAAGCAGACTGTTTACTGTTTTCTTCTTTGTGTCTCTTCTCAACACAATACTGCCCCTTGTTTGTCTTTGGATTAAATTGCAGCAGACCCTTTATCAGGCAAAAAATGACTTTTCGTTGGTTTTGCTAATAATAAATAAAACGAAAAAGCTACCCATGTATATTATTTTCCTCTATAATCACATAACATTAACACTGCTAAAATGCAAATCCTGGGATGCTAGATTTATAGTTTGAATGTTGAATTCCCCACGTTGATATGACTTAAGACTTAAAATGGTTCAGTGGTGTAAGAAAAAACTATTTAATTTCACAGATAATTTTTTCTCATTATTGAGCCATTAAATTCTCCCTCTTCCTTGTCAGTCGCACTGTGTTACGTGGTTAGGCTTTTACCTAATTTAACTCCATTCCTCAACTATTTCCTATTTTTTTATTCCAGGTGTTTTCTATTATATTCGTTACTTCTACTTTTTTTCCATTTCAAGCAGGATCGTTTGAAAACAGATTCTATCTCCTACTTATTATATTTTCTTTATATAACTATCAAAACTATGTAAATACATCCTTGTCTCAAAAGTAACCTGTTCTGTGATAAACAAGTTTTTGTTGAAAAAGGGATTTAGATAACCTTTACAAATAAAATTACCTAGAAAAACATTCACTATGTCTCAGCATTGGAAAAAATCCCAATCAATAAATGAATCAATAAATCCTCACGATCCCAGGACCATTAGACAACAAACAGACACATAACATCCACAAAGTCATAACTAGTTGAGAGGAACTCATAAATGTACACATATATCCCGGAACTACAACATCTTAAATCTTCTTATGTTATAGTCAGTTTAGTTATATAAACAAATATATTTTCATTGCTCAAAAAGGACAAAATCCATAATTTACCTTTTATTCTTTAACTTTTAACTTGACTAATTTGCTCAAAAACTCTGATGACTGTAATTTTATAGTGATCAAATCACTGAATCAGTAAGTCATCAGTGAAGTTGAGGAACATAGTTGAGGAACATATTGCTTTCGTGTGTTTTTTCAATAACTGCGACTCTTCCTCAGGCTCATAACCATTCAGTAGTATAGATGCATTCACATAGCGTGCTGCCACTGAGGAGGATTTATTCTTTGAGTAGTCATTTGAATCACTGGGCATTAGAAATGCAGGGATATGGACTTCCATTTCTAGGCTTGAAAATGTCTTTAATAAGTCTCCAGCCTACCTTGCCTGAGGTAGTAACAGGGCTTGCTGGCTTAGTGCTTGATGTCACCATAATCAATTACATATAAAACATATTGCCAAGGTCGGCATCTTTCTATGAGACTGGAATGGCTTACTGAATGATTTGCAGAGCCCTGTTCCAGAGCCACAACCAGCATTTCAGAGGCTAGCTCAACTCTATAGCCCAGACAAAATAGCTACCATAGTTTCCTGTTAGACCACTGTTTGTGACATTCCTTCAAAGGTATTCCTCCACTAACTTTCAGTATGTTAATCTTTAACATGTTGAGCACGTGAAGCATTATATTTGTTCCATCAATCTTGAAGGAACAAATATAATGCTCCCCGTGCTGACTCAGGTTTCTGGAGAGATTCAGATTTCAGTACGCTTTACTAAAGCCTTTGTTTGCTCCTGTGGCCAAAGGTTAAAGAAATAGGGTAATAGAAAAAATGTTTTCTCTTTATTACTGTCAAAGCAGTTTTACTCAGGTTTGATATTTGGAAGAAAATGCACGAAATTACATGACTCATTCCTGAGGAAGGTTTGCCGGATTTTTTTTCTTCTCAGCCCACGCAAAAAAAAATAGTATACAGGAAGCTTTAGCACAGAAGCATTTCAAATATGCCAGGGTCATTTGTGATTTAGCTTCTTACATATATACTGTATATACACATGTCCATACAAACACAAACTTGTTATACAGTGAATACATATATATATACATACACACACATATATATCTATATAAATCAAAGTGTGTCCAGTAATTTGCATCACGGGTTTCTACAAAACTGTCATCAGTCAGTGGGCCCATATATGTACATAGGGCTACAGGTAGTCAGGTAGTCACTGTGCTGTTTGGTGACATGGTGTGCCACAATAAACATGGACCACAGGAAGCGAAGGAAAGAGTTGTCTCAGGAGATTAGAAAGAAACTTATTGATAAGCATGTTAAAAGTAAAGGCTGTAAGACCATCTCCAAGCAGCTTGATGTTCCTGTGACTACAGATGCTCTTATTATTCCGAAATTCTTGATCAATGGAACGGTAGCTAACCTCCCTGGACGTGGCCGCAGGAGGAAAATTGATGACGCTCTAAGAGACGGATCATATGAACGGTAACAAAATAGTCCACAAACACCTCTAAAGAGATTAAAGATGGACTTCAAGCTCAGTGAACATCAGTGGCAGATCCCACCATCTGTCGTTGTTTGAGCTAAAGCGGACTTAATGGGAGACCACCAAGGAGGACACGATTGTTGAAAACAAATCGTAAAAAAACAATTTGCCAAACTACATCTTGTCAAGTCAAAAAGCTTCTGTGAGAATGAACTACAGACAATTGAGACAAAAATTGAACTTTTTGACAAGGCACATCGACCCTATATTAACAGACGGAAAAATGAAGCAAATCAAGAAAAGAACACTGTCCCTCCTGTGAAACACGAAGGGGAGGCTCTGTTATGTTCCGGGGCTGCTTTGCTTCATCTGGCACAGGGTGTCTTGAATCTCTGCAGGGTACAATGAAGTCTCAGCCTTCAAACCACAGACAACTGGAGCAGTTTGCTCATGAGAAATTATTCACAGACACACACACGGTTACTCCTTAGTTCCATTCAATTTTAAGCTAAAACAGTTACTGGTGGACAGTCAGAATTCTGAATGAAAGGAGGAGGTAAATATCTGAATATTCTTTGACAATTTAAGGCCAGTGACTCTTGGAATTGAAAAAATACAATTGAAACATAATTTCTAGTAACCAGCTGGCCAGCAGAATATTTTGTACAATCAACCAACCCACACAGAGTTGTTTGATATAGGTATAAGAATAGTTAGTTGGCATTTCATTCGTTGCTGTCATCCATAAAATTCTCTTTTGTGTCCAGATTTTTTTTTCTTTCATGATTAGACATTGAGTTTGACTCACAATGGTTCATTTTTATATATTGGTAGATTTGTTTGTGGTTAATTTTTGTAATTTAAATAGTCTTGTTCATTTTGTTTACTTTCTTTATATCAATAATTTGACCCCTCTTGGGTCAAACAACCATTTCTCTTGTGTGCAGACATTTGTGTTTAAGGAATGGCAGGGGCTTATTGCCTCAGTTAATTTCAAATTACTTGTTTATACAATAATTCTTCCACTTACCCAATGGGAGGTCAGTGTTTAATTAAATCCTTGTGGATTTTGTTTTGTTGTGGTAGGCCTAGTGGAATGAATGGGGGGGGGGAAACCAGCATGTTAAAAATACACTCATTAACAATACCTGAATCAATAATTTAAATAACTGGAATCCATTTCTGTGTTTCTGTAGTAATAATTGATATTACTTTCCCTAAGACCAAATGGTTTGTATTCATAATTCATCGTGGCAAGGCCAACCAAATTTGCTACCACTGGACAACATTACAAAAATGAAAATATGTAAAAGTATTTGTTTGAAGGTAAACTATAGAGAGATTGTCATTAGGACCCAATACATGAGGGACTTAGCAGTGTAACAACAGTTTTATCATTCTTACCTACAAAAATCCATTAGAAAATGTAAACATACTAAATATCTCAGTAAGAAGCAAAACAAGATATTCAATAAAATATAAAGAGCAAAATAAATAACAGAATAAACTATTTAAAAAATGGAAAAATAAAGTATAAGGTAAACATATTTAACATGGGTTCCTCTTTGCGAATCAATGCTATGATCCAAGGTATTTGCTTGTAAAGCAGTTTTCTATGGACAACTTTCTCTCAACCAGACTGCAGTTCGAATATAGATATTTGTGACAACATATGTCTTCGGAAAGTACTGTATTGGAAGGATATATGATTTATCAAACTACAATCCTTTGGAGAATTCTTCTACAGCCACATTCAGCGATGTGCCTTGACAACTTTGTCTCCTTCATTTGTGTTTCCACAATCAGAAGTTGTGTTACAAAGCTCTGCCTGTCACTGGTTACTGGAACAGAAATGGGTTTGAGCCAGCTGGAGAGATTAAGTGAGGTTGTTTTTCATTTTTCAAATGTAACTGTCACAATCTGTGATAGCATTGTCTTTCTCAATGCTGCGAAACATAACATCCACTGGCAGCTTGGAAATGAAGGGAAAACCCAGCCAAAAAAGAGATGTCAATAAATCAGAACATACAGAATACAGTACTGAACAAAATAAACTATGTTTTTAGAGGCTCCAGTGCATGGCAAATATGTTCTATGTTCAATTTTGTTGCTAATGCTAGTTCTTAATTATTTTTTAAACAAAACACAATTACAGAAATAGATGTAAAAAAAGTCTTAGTTTAACACTATAGATCATTTTAAACATAATTTTCCTATGCCAGTGCCTAAGCTAGAACTCTAAACTCTTATGGTATCAGATATAAATTGCTAAATTGCTACAAAACTACGGATAGGATTGTTTTTGCAAGCTTTTAAATTTTTGCAAACTGAAAGTTTTTTTAATAGCATTGCTCTCAAAAAATATGCAAGGAAACCCAATCTAATATTACACAAGAATGCTATAGTAAATTAATAAGTTTTTAAAAAGTAAACAATTACTCCAAATTGGTAAAAGTAGCATTTCATGTTTTTGAGGTGGATGTTTTGAGGCCTTCATAGAAAAGCATGGACAGGATAAAACTTTATAAACCATCCTTTAAAGTGTGCTATAGGCAGATTTTATTCTTAAGTTATATTTTTGTGCCATTGAAAAATGCAACACTTTGACTTTCTAAAGGTGTGTCAGCTTATTTTTTATATAATTACACTATCCATCAATCACAAAAGCACATTATTAATCATTCATACCGCAGCTGTAGCAAATGTAGAATGTTTGCTTGCAGGCTCAGCAATAACCTAAACAGAACATCCTTAGCCCCATTAATTTAGAGTAGACAGTAGAAGCAATACAACACATCTTACCAGAACAAAACTGTCTCATCTTTGGCCAAAAAGCTGCGTACCATCTTACAAGTGATATAGAAGCCTCATTAAAAACAGCTCCCCCTAATACAAGAAGGGAGTAGAAAGTCCAGCTGACAGCTCACTGTCAGCTAGGATAGGCTGACATTGATATTGTAGAGCAACATGATGAAGCACTTTGGTGATTTCTCACAGTTTAGATACCTCAAGTGTTATAGTAATCACCCCTCCTTAAAAAACAACCCCATCGTGGTGGAGGGTTTGCATGTCCCAAAGATCTTTGGGGTTATGTTGTCGGGGACTTAACCCCCTGGTAGGGTTACCCATGGCAAAAAGGTCTCCGGGGGAGGGACCAGACAAAGAGCGATGTAGAAATCCTCTCAGTGTCCCTCAGCCAGACATCGGGACACCCTTCTGGAGCAAGGCCTTGAGTGCCTGATGGCTGGGCTTTTGCCTATAGGGCCCAGTCAGGCTCACACAGAAAGGATTCCATGGGTCACCCTTTCCAGTTAACCCACTTTCTACTAAAGAGGCCATAGGAGTTGTTTGCAGTGTGAGCTAGGTGCCAGCCGAGAACAGAGACCTTAGCGGTCTGATCCTCAGATGCTGAAGCTCTGTCCAGGGACGTGGAATGTGACCTCTGTGGTGGGGAGGGAACCTGAAGTAGTTTGCTAGGATGAGTGGTTTTGACTAGAAGTAGTTGGACTCACCTCAACTCACAGGCTGGGTTCCGGAAGCAGTGTCCTTGAGAGGGGATGGTCTCTCTCCCACTCTGGACCTGCTCCCAGGGGAAGCACCAAGCAGGTGTGGGCATACTTGTTTTGACTCGGCTTGGTGTCTGTACGATGGGGTTTGTCCTGGTGGATGAAAGTGTTGCCACCCTCTGCCTTTGGCTGGTTTTTGAATGCCTTTTGTGCTAATACACACAACAACAGTCCAGAATATCCACCCATTTTGGAGCCCCTTGATGGAGTGAACTTATCCTGTCGATTCTTTCGTTCTGCTTGGTATCAGGATACTCTTGGCTGCAGTTTGATGATCGACTTTGTAGTCATATCATCAGATTTGCAGCTGTATGTGTTGAACACTAAGGTGATGAGAGGGGCGGAGCTCTCAACTGATAACCACCTGGTGGAGAAAGGGCTCAGATGGTGGGAAGTTTCCACCGGCAGGCCCAAACGTGTTGTGAGGGTCTGCTGGGAGCATCTGGCAGAGTCCCCTGTCCAAGAGAGTTTCAACTCCCATCTCCTACCCAACTTAAACCAATGAAGTGGGAGACATTGAGTCCGAGTGGACTCTTCATTACTTCTATTGTCGAGGCGGCTGGCTGGAGTTGTGGCTGAAAAGTTGTTGGTGCCTGTTGTGGTGATAATCTCTCAACTTGTTGTTTGACACCAGCAATGGATGATGCTATTAAAATGAAGGAGTCCTATGAACACTCCAAGTTTAACGCAGCTTCGCTGATTACTGAAGCATAAACTTGGACATGGGACGAAATTAGAGAAGCTATGGAGCGTGAGCTACAGGCAGATCGGTGCGATATCTACACAGACCCAAACTCTGCATTATTCTGTCGTGGTGTAGAAGGAGCTAAGCCAAAAGGCAAGGCTTTCGATTAACTGTTCAATCTGCATTCTTACCTTCACCTATGGTCATGAGCTGTAGGTAGTGACTAAAAGAACGAGACTGCAGATCTCCCTTAGAGATAGGGTGAGAAGCCTGGTCATCTGGAAGGGTAGAGTAGCTGCTCTTCCTCATTGAGAGATAGATGAAGTGCTTTGGCATTTGGTCAGCATTCATCCTGGATGCCACCCTGGTGAGGTTTTCCAGGCACTTCCCACCAGAAGGATGCCCCATGACGCGCTGGAGGGACTATGTTTCAGGATCCCCCTGGAAGAGCTGGTAAATTTGGCCGGGGAGAGGGAAGTCTTGGCTTCCCTACTTCTGATGCTGCCCCCGTGAGTCGACTCCAGATAACCAGAACAAGATAGAAGGATTAATAGGTTATAGCAATGATATGTATACATCAATATGTACAATCAAAATGAGGAAAACAATGCAGTTCCAAAGAAAAGGATCTAAACTCATATAATAGCACCAACTTAAAGTTCGATTCACTAGCTTCCTCTTTTCTTATGTAGTATCAACTAATTAATTCCCAAGTGTTCTTTTAGCCAGAGATCTTGATAAGGGAAGTTGGATACAAGATGATAAATTTGATAGTCATCACATTTATTTAATTCCCTTCCCAATTGATATAACATGTATTTCTTATGCAATCGTTAGGGTTTGGAGTTACAATAACATAGTAAGGGGCATGTATTTATTTGGGGCCATTAATGAAGGATACATTTCCTCAAACTTTCCATGTATTTTTATCTTTAGGACATTTTTTCTTACAAAAAGAAGAACCAACTCTGCGTTTCTTTTTTTAAAAGTTCTAATCTTGCAGACACTATCATAAAAATTCATGAAGAGACAACTGGTGAACAACTGAGCCATAAAGCTTAAGTAGACAATAACTGAGGTTTAAATATAACAGACTCTCGCTCAGTGTTCATGTTTTTATGTTGTGTCATCATGTATTGTTCAGAGAGCTTTTACCAGGACATCTTTTGTATGCTTGGATTTTTTTGTGTTTAATTATGGAAATTGGTATACTGCTTTGGGCTTAAAATCAAATACTTTTTTCTGTATATTAGCTAGATGCCCCATCTGCTATTAATGCATATACATTCAGGTAAAATTTTATCTGAATCTTTTTAAGTTGCTAAATAAATGTTTGAGTATATGTAATCACAATCTTTAGAACAAGTGGTCATATTTTCAAAATAAAAACAAGAACAACAGTATTTACCTAAACCATTGAAGCACTGAATTAGTTTTTTGCTCTGAGAACACTGAAGTGATTCAACATATTTTTAAACCAACAACTTGAACCTCAAGTGGTTGAGATTATTATCATCAGAAACACCCTTTCGTCAGTGACTAAATTGACCTGTAAGTGTTGCCCATTTTGCCACAGAGACTAAAGCTCAGCAGCCCTCCCAGCTACAGTCGGCAGATAATTACCCCTCAGAGTCACAAATCATAGCCTCAGCGACTTACTGACCTCACCCACTGTGTGGGTCTTCTTTTTCTCACTGTACGGTCAAAAATACTAAAAGGAAAAGAATCAAAACCTGAATTAATATTGTATTAATTACTGTACAGCATTCTCACTATAGCATTCACATTCATAATTTTTTGGGCTGCGAGCTTATCCCAACTGTCATTGAGCTGAAATAAACAACCATTCCTTAGAGCAGTATAACAATATAAGTTGACCTAACATTATTTGGCTTATGTTTATAGAGAAACCAAGGCATCTCACCCACCAAGAAAGCATTTTAGTTCACTCAAACTTACAAAGATTGCTCCTGTCAAGAATGATCGCTATTTTTTTTCATTCTGTAACTGTCAGGATAATCCTGATTTTTTTATAATTAAGCCAATTTAAGCCAATTACAAAAGAAATATAGACCAATTTTCATCAACTGCTTAACTTAAGTCGTTTCTTCACGATCTATTGATGTGGACCAACAGTGGTCTCCAGTCTACTATATTTTGCTTATGTTCCAGGTTAATTAGTGCCTTCTATGTGGTTCTTTTGTGAGCTATTTAATCGATTTCTCATGTGGCCTCTAAGTAGCTAAAAGCTGAGCACATGTTGTCATCTAATAAAAATGAAAACTCACAACGAAGTAGTTAACCCATCACCAACATGCTGGTGCAACAGAAATCTTCATAGAATCTCATGAACTGATTGGTGGGCTGTAACTTGTGGGCTCTAACACTCTTTCAGTCCACAAATGGACAGGGACTCAAAAAAGCTTGATATGTTGAGTCATGAGTACATTGTTTTCAGATCTTATTTTTGTATTCAATTCAATTCAATTCAATTTTATTTATATAGCGCCACATCACAACAACAGTTGTCTCACAGCGCTTTCCAAACAGAGCAGGTCAGACCCTACTCTGAAGTTAACTACAGAAACCCAACAATTCCCACCATGAGCAAGCACTAGGCGACACAGGCAAGGAAAAACTTCCTTTTAACAGGCAGAAACCTTGAGCAGAACCATGGCTCAGGGTGGGCGGCCATCTGCCTCGGCCGGTTGGGGGTGAGGGGAAAGAGAGAGCAAGAGAGAGAGAGAGGGCGAGAGAAGGACAGAAGGAGCAGAGAGGGGCAGCCAACACAGCAACACGTAGAATAGATTAAAAATGGCAATGATATTAATGCTAATGATGAGCAGGAACATGGGGGCAGCAGGAAACTCCCAACCACAGATCCAGACTCCACAGCTCTAGGAACACCTGCAGGAAGTGATAGGAGGAGACTCCCAACCACAGATCCAGACCCCACAGCTCCAGAGCCAGGAATATCTGCAGAAAGTGTTAGGAAGAGAGAGAAGAGAGAAGGGGGACGAGAAAGCACACGACTACGGGGAAGGGAGAGAGTCCAGTTAGTAACATTGTTAATGGAATGAGGTTGCACCGGGAGGGAGAGAGAGAAAGGAAAGGGGAGCTCGGTGCATCATGATGCATCCCCCGGCAGTCTAGGCCTATAGCAGCACAACCAGGGGTGGACTTACTCTAACTATAAGCTCTATCATAAAGGAAAGTCTTAAGCCTACTCTTAAATATAGAGACGGTGTCTGCTTCCCGGACCCAAACTGGAACCTGGTTCCACAAAAGAGGACTCTGATAGCCGAACGCTCTAGCGCCCATTCTAGTTTTCAAGACTCTAGGAACTGCCAGTAACCCTTCATTCTGGGAGCGCAGTTCTCTGGTAGGGCAGTAAGGTACTAAAAGCTCTTTAAGATAAGATGGGGCCTGACCATGAAGAGCTTTATACGTAAGGAGAAGGATTTTAAATTCTATTCTGGATTTAACAGGAAGCCAGTGCAAAGAAGCCAAGACAGGAGAAATATGATCTCTTTTTCTGGTTCCTGTAAGAACACGTGCTGCAGCATTCTGGATCAGCTGAAGAGTCCTAATGGACTTTTTTGAAGACCCTGATAACAAGGAATTGCAGTAATCCAGCCTAGAAGTAACAAATGCATGGACTAGTTTTTCTGCATCATTTTTACACAGGATGCTCCTAATTTTTGCAATATTACGAAGGTGAAAGAAGGCGGTTCTTGAAATTTGCTTAATGTGAGAGTTAAACGACATGTCCTGATCGAAGATAACTCCAAGATTTCTCACAGTGGTGCTGGAGGCCAGGGCGATGCCATCCAGGGAAACTATATCTCTAGATAATGCGTCACGAAGGTGTTTAAGCCCTAGAACAATAACTTCAGTTTTAGCTGAGTTTAACATTAGAAAATTGCAGGTCATCCAGGTTTTAACATCCTGAAGGCACATTTGAAGCTTAGCTAGCTGATGATGTATGATGGCATACAAAGTTTCGTTTTTTGTGCTCAACATTTCCCACCACCAGAAATGACGCACATACACTATATTGCCAAAAGTATTTGCTCACCTGCCTTGACTCACATATGAGCTTAAGTGACATCCCGTTCCTAATCCATAGGGTTCAATATGACGTCGGTCCACCCTTTGCAGCTAGAACAGCTTCAACTCTTCTGGGAAGGCTGTCCACAAGGTTTAGGAGTGTGTTTATGGGAATTTTTGACCATTCTTCCAGAAGCGCATTTGTGAGGTCGCACACTGATGTTGGACGAGAAGGCCTGGCTCTCAGTCTCCGCTCTAATTCATCCCAAAGGTGTTCTATCGGGTTGAGGTCAGGACTCTGTGCAGGCCAGTCAAGTTCATCCACACCAGACTCTGTCATCCATGTCTTTATGGACCTTGCTTTGTGCACTGGTGCACAGTCATGTTGGAAGAGGAAGGGGCCAGCTCCAAACTGTTCCCACAAAGTTGGGAGCATGGAATTGTCCAAAATGTCTTGGTATGCTGAAGCATTCAGAGTTCCTTTCACTGGAACTAAGGGGCCAAGCCCAGCTCCTGAAAAACAACCCCACACCATAATCCCCCCTCCACCAAACTTTACACTTGGCACAATGCAGTCAGACAAGTACCGTTCTCCTGGCAACCGCCAAACCCAGACCCGTCCATCAGATTGCCAGATGGAGAAGCGCGATTCGTCACTCCAGAGAACGCGTCTCCACTGCTCTAGAGTCCAGTGGCGGCGTGCTTTGCACCACCGCATCCAACGCTTTGCATTGCACTTGGTGATGTATGGCTTGGATGCAGCTGCTCGACCATGGAAACCCATTCCATGAAGCTCTCTGCGCACTGTTCTTGAGCTAATCTGAAGGCCACATGAAGTTTGGAGGTCTGTAGTGATTGACTCTGCAGAAAGTTGGCGACCTCTTCGCACTATGCGCGTCAGCATCCGCTGACCCCGCTCCGTCAGTTTACGTGGCCTACCACTTCGTGGCTGAGTTGCTGTCGTTCCCAAACACTTCCATTTTCTTATAATACAGCTGACAGTTGACTGTGGAATATTTAGGAGCGAGGAAATTTCACGACTGGATTTGTTGCACAGGTGGCATCCTATCACAGTTCCACGCTGGAATTCACTGAGCTCCTGAGAGCGACCCATTCTTTCACAAATGTTTGTAAAAACAGTCTGCATGCCTAGGTGCTTGAATTTATACACCTGTGGCCATGGAAGTGATTGGAACACCTGATTCCGATAATTTGGATGGGTGAGCAAATACTTTTGGCAATATAGTGTATATGATTGCATGTGGTGGAGGCTACACAGAACTTTTCTGTTTCAGTCACACACATTCACTAAATAATGGGCGCATGAGATGGTAACATGGCGTTCAGTATTTTTGCTGAGGGACACTTCCAAAATTCTGGGAGGAAGGATTGAACCACTGACTTTCCAGTTGGCAGACAGCTGAGACATGTGACTACACAGACTTTCCACTTTAGAAAAAGTAGAAATATCCAAACATGATACGGAAATAGCACCGTATAAAGTAAATCAGTACAGTAAATAGCTAACCCTAACCCTAATAGCTAAGATTATGGCCTATGTGTTGTTTAGTTTGTACTGATGGTCATGTTTTGAATAGATATTGGCTTCCAATCACCTTTCAAAAAAGCTTCTGTTTCCAAATTAAGCAATCTCCCTTAAAAAAAGAAGTTGATTAATTATATTTGATATTCATTGCATATAATTACTTATTATCATAATTAATTATATTAATTGTTATGGGTTTCATTCCAGCAGTGTTGTCTCTGTTGTCCCATTTTGGTTTGTTTAATTCGTCTGATTGCACTCAGCATAATAATCAGTTTTCATGTAGTGGAATGTTGTGTGCCATTTAATCCTTTGACATTTTTCAGTATCTTACTCTGGTTGTTTTGGGTGGTCTTGTGGTCAATAAGCTCTATGTTTGCTGCCTTTGTACATCAATATGTGGTTGATCTGATCATTTGCAATCCCTTTCTACAACATTTTGCATTTGTGAAGAAGTCCCCACACTTTTTGCCCCTCTCAGTTACTGAATTTCACAGAGCTTCTGGTAGTTGTGCTACAAGAAACATAAAGAGAGAGCTCAACTGACAACCAAAGGAGGCTGTTTGATTCAGATAAGCTTTCTGTGCCTGATACCTTTTCATTATATAAACTATCCATGTCTGCGGCAAATGATAGGATCATGATGCTATATCAGCGAGATTAACACAATAAAGACATCTGCTGACCTTTGATATAAATTCTTATCAGTAACGGTATTATATTTCATCCACACGCTGAAAGTAGTTAATAGAGATTTAGTACTTCAGTCATTCTTTATCTACTTATGTGCATCTCAGTGCAAACCACTCTCCCCAGATATCTTTTTGTCTCTGATCCACTCAATACACAATAACTACCCTGTTTGACGGAATGATATCATACACTTACATACAACACATTTATCAGCTGCTGTTGTGCCCTAAATATGGACTGGAGATACTCAGATCAGTTCTACAATAAAAGATAAAAGCTGCTCAGTGTTGTATCCTGCAGTTCTACAGAGGCTGATTAAGTCCTTTTTCAGATTATAATTTTAATGCGAAATATGAGTTATTTTTAATTATTTGTGTTTCCTCATCAGCAAATTCTAATACAAAAACTCAAATGACTGTAATCTGGAAAATGGCTTCAAAACTGTTGCTGTCTTCAATTTTATACAGATTTTTGGATTAATTATTATTTTTAGGAAGGGAGGACCGTCTTTAAAAGTCATTAAAAAATGTTGTGCAATGAAACTGGGTTTAGTTATCAGTTCAAATATTTTCAGCACAATTCTTTACATTATTTTATCTCATTTTCTTATAGTGATGTGAGTGCATACATTTTTTTTTATTGTTGTCCAGTTTTCTACTGATTTAAATAATCAATTAATTCAACTTTATTTAGCAAGTTGAACTCACGACATTCCAGGTCTCTCTCGAAAGTGTCCTGAACATAAAAGTTATTCTACATACTAAGTAACTTCTAACAAACATGAAATGATAAATTATCTACAAACAAATAAGAATTATCAGCATCAAATGTTTTATTTATTTTTGCAATGAATCAAGAGCTGAAAGTCCTGGTCAGCCAACAGTCCCTCTTCCTTAAATCATGCAAAGTGTCCATGAATTAATGTAGAATTATTCAGACTTGCAGGCAATTTCGAGAAAATTTTAAATGGAAGAGGTTTAACACTTTGCAAAGAAGTCTCTGGAAAAAGAAAAGACTCATCAAGCTGGTTGTTAATAACTACCCTGTAATAGACAGATGACCTGTCCAGTTTCTATCCCACCTTTTGTGAAATGACAGCTTGGATAGGCTCCAGCTACCCCCTGTGACCCTGACTTGGAATAAGAATAAATGGATGGCTTTTCATGTGAGACCCGGCACACTTTTCGAAATAATGACTTTCAACTCTATGTTTTTCTTGTCAGGTTTACACCAGATTTTCGAAGTGCAGAAAGCAGTTGTCAAAATAAAATGAACTCACATCTCTTGAATGGGCATTATGTGTAACTCCATCTCAACAGTCATATGAAAGGTGTGTGATTGTACAAATCAAAGCACTACAGATATGGGAAGCACATATAAGACGTGTTGTCAGAATGTGAGTGGAATTAGACGCACCATAAAGTGCTTTGTCGAGCCAAATTAAAAAAGAGCTCATTGTCAATGTGAACCATTTTGTAGGGACCATTTAGTGCCCCATCCCCACCAACTTCCAAATAGATAGAGATTTTTCACATCTCACAACTGGTAATTACCTTTGATGGGTTTCATAAAGGACTGTGAACCTTTCTGTATAAATTTAATTTTCTATCGCTCCATACAAAAAAGGGGAATTTTCTGCTACAAGACACAAATCAAATGACTGTGATTTGTCACGCTTGCATGAGCTTCTGTGAAATTGTGATGTATTTTAAAAAATTGCTCCTTCAATTTAGTACAGGATTTATGGATGAAATGAATAAGCTTGATTTAATGGGTATTGCCCTGTTGCTCTAACTTTAGCCCTAATGAATACTTTGAAAGGATTACAGGGCAGTAATGGGAGGCTTTCTTGACACATCGTAGACAGGCGTCTTCATCCAGTGAATCCAATGAAACAATGGTGGGCTCATTAAACTGTAAAACAATTCTGGTCATCATCTCAATAAGCCGACAGAAATTTTCCAGATCTGGATATGTGTATGACACGTTCAAAAGTGTAGAGTTGGCATCATGTAACCAATCAAACTAGTTAACTGAGCATTTAAAGCAAGAGAAAAGAATACTGAGTCGACATTAGTTGATCAGTTTAATCAGTTTGTGTCGTTGTCTCCATAGCGGCCGTCCAATTTTTTTATTTTTTATTTTTTCATTTGTTATCTATTTTGTTGAAGGGGATTATCTCTTCAAGTATAAAATAAGCCTGCTGTCCATAAACAAATGTTACTTACTCTGATTGCGTTCAGATTTGGTTTAATGTTCACAGTTTTAGGTATTTTTAATAAAAGGGAACATAAACTGGGACATTTTCTATCACTGTAGACCAAAAGTTGCTAAGTTTATTTGAGAAAAAGGGATTGCTGACATTGTTCAAAACAAAATTAATTAGAGTAATACTCACATCACAATGGAGAAATGCTAAAATTTAAGAAAACGAAAAGAAATTTCAGGAGAACAGAAATGATAAGGGAGGAAAACAAAATTAAAAGCTCATTTAGAATTTTTTTAGGAACTACTCAAAACCTACAATAAAATCATTAAACAGGTCAGTACATTTTCCAACCTCATAACAGATAACAATAAGAACCTCAAATTCCTTTCAAGACAATTGATCTTTTGATTGACAAAGATTTTAAGTACTCCATACTAGTATGAGATGCTGCATGTGCCAGCTTTGAAGACCACTACAGAAGCAAGATCAATGCTATTAAGTTCAGTCTTTCCCCTCAACAAAATGTTGATTTTAATGGACCTGAAGCATTGTTTTTACCAGCGGATAAAATGGAATTTGTCCCGATTGATGCAGAGATGCTTAGTCATGTTTTATTCCAGCCTTTTAGATCCATGCAATCCATCCATTATCGTAAATGTTAATTCCCTAATGGGGTCGTGGGGGGACTGGAGCCTATCCCAGTAGTCAATGGGCGAGAGGCGGGGTACACCCTGGAAGGTCCCCTTTTAGATCCAATTTCCCAAATTGCTTTTAAAGACATTTTATGTAAATTGCCTGCATAACTGCAATGGTTAGTCCCCTTCTGAAGAAAATCAATTTAGATCCTTTCTTAATAAGAACCAACTCTTAATAAGTACCAATCAGTATACAACTTACCATTTTCAAGTCAAATGGTTTAAAAAGTTGTTTTCATCCAATTACAAGCATTTTTAAGCAAACGGAACATTTTAGAAAATATCAATCTGGATTTAGGAAAAAAAACAACACTACAGCGACAGCCCTTTTAAAAAATTGTTAATGACTTCAGGTTTGACCTGGACTCTCGGAAACTCTCTGTCCTTGTGCTTGGTGCTGTGTTTGATCCAGTATATTTTATTAAAGAGATTAAGGGGTCTTGTGGGCCTCTTTGGTACTGTTCTGAACTGCTTTTAGACAGTTGTTTTTGAGTACGGATGCATGCTTTTCAGGAATTCATTAAATCAATTGTGGGGTTCCCCAAGGTTCAATTTTAGGCCCCTTACTTTTAAATGTCTACATGGTGGCACTTGGGGACATCGTCAGGAGGTACAGCATTGATTTTTACAGCTATGCTGATGATACACATCTTAAAATTGCCGTGTCTCCTGATGATCTAAAGCCGCTTGATGTCCTTTTAACCTACATTTAGATATCAAGTCATGGATGGCAGAGTTTTCAGAGTTTTAATTATCTGTCCTGATGACAAGAGAGGGATCATTTTTATAAAAACTACAAACCTTTAATCCTTCTCACTGTTTGAGAAATCTGGGTGTCATTTTGTTACTCTGAGGTGGATTTAATTCGCCATGTTAGAAATGTAACAAAGACAGGACTTTATCTTCTTGAAAATATTGCCAGATATTTTTTCTTTCTTGCCAGCATGGAGGTGCTGATTCATGCTTTTATTTCTAGTAGGATAGATTATTGTAATGCCCTCTGGTCTTCCCAAAAAGAGTACTTTTATACTACCATTACTCCCAAACTCAGCAGCACATGATGTGACAAGGACCAGAGGGCAAGAACACATTACACCAGTTTTAAGATCGCTGCATTGGCTCCCCGTGCATTTCAGGATTGTTCGGAAGGTTCTTTTGTAAATGTCTTGATGGACTCGCGGCTTTTTATCTATCTGACCTGCTTTTAAATTATGAGCCCTCGTAAACACAGAGGTCTTCTTGTACCAACCTTTTAATTGTTCCTAAATGGGCCTTGTCTGTGGAACAACCCACCAGAGAACCTCAGGGCTGCAGAGACTGTTGATGTTTTTTAAAATAGGCTCAAAACCCACCTTTTTAACATAGCTTTTCAATTTAAAATGTTCTTTCTTTATTATTTTCTTTTATATACCAATTATTAGCATCATTCTTATTCATTTTTCTATTTTTTTCTTATTCACTTATCACTTTTATAGGCATATTCTCTGCTCTTTGATGGAGAATTGAATCTGTTTTTTTTATTTGGGGTTGTATTATCAATACATTTTAATTCCAGTGTTTTCCTCATGGGGATCCTCCATACTGGGGGTTCTGCAGGGTCTGCAGGGTCTTTGTCACATGATGTAATGTCTTAGGTCAATTACTAATGTGTGACGGCCTTTGTCTTTAATGTGCTTTTAATGTGTTTTTATGTAAAGCTCTTTCTGTTACTTTTTGCTACATAAATTAGTCAATTGAATTTAATTGAATTATGGACGTCCAACATGAATAACATTTACATAATTACATCCCTGTTAGATAAAAGTGCCAGAGATGTAAGTTTTAGAATTATTATCTTTGCTATTCTTCAAGACGCATGTGGCGTGTGGAAGGGGGTTAATGAAATTAGAGCAGATTACAATGTATTGCCTGTAGAAGCAACTCTACTTCCATAATTGCTTACCCTATGCTGAAAGCACAAGAAAAACATGAAATAGCTAAACTAAATACCTTATTCTACATTTTGCAGATTTCACGTTATATATAAAGTTTCATGAACTTTAAGTAATGTTAAAGCTGGTTACCATAAAATGTTGATGACATATTAAGTATTTTCGTGTTGTGATATACTTTCAGTGTTAATTTGGAATTATGATAAGTGTAAATATTATTTGTGTTATAGTTGCAACATTGGGGTTGAGCATCCACAAGCCAAAGAAGATAACTTGGGGAACTAGGAGCACCATAATAATAAAGCAAAATAAATTTTGCTTTATTTTTGCTTTTATTTTAAATAAAATGAAAAGCTAAAACCAATCTTAAGGAAAAAAAAAAAAACCTAGAAATGTGAAATCTGAGAAATAGCTGAAAGAGCCAAAGATATTAGGGGATAAGGACATCAGCCATGATAGGGAGTGAGACGGTAAGGATCTTAGTGAGAATTAATTGGCAACAGTGGAGAGTGTCTACTGAGAAAAAAGCAGCTTAGGACAACCAGCCAGGTGAAGAAAGTTGAACTGATGACGATAACCACTAGAGAAGACTGACGAACACAAAGGTGGCAAACACACGGATGGAAAACACAGAAAACTGAAAAGGGAACCACAATAAAACACAAAAATCAGAAAATAAAGCACAGTAGCACAAATAAAACCTTAAAAGTCAAGCTGGAACAAAACTAATTTAGTATAATTGCAGAAGGTTTTCTCCATTTTAATATTGTACGTTAAAAATGTTGTGATTCAGTCATATTTAGCTAAATCCTATCATGTGTCGTATTTGCATATTTTAATGTCCAACTGAGAGTCTTAATTTGTGAGCACTGACAAGACAAGACACAAATATCTTCATTTTTCTATGGCTGAATCTATCAAGAATTGTACTTTTGAGCAATTATGGCTAAGTAAGCAACCTCAGGGGATAGAGAGGGCTAAACGGCATCTTTTCTTTCCTGTGGACATGATCTGATCTTTGAATGTTGCTTTCTTTGTCTGATGTTACATTCTTCCAAATGGGTTCATCGCAAGTGCACACTTTGTAAATGAGGCTATTCCTGTGAAGCCTTGGGTCACTGCATGTTGGTTAAGTGACCGCACAGACTATGTGCACACACAAAACAGTTCATTCACACAACTCTATTATCCAGAGTAGAGTTAATTCTGTTTCATGATAGCTGTTAATGGACAGTGGGTATCATACGGGCATTTTTAAAATGATGTGTCCATCACCTGAACAACACATTTAGAAGTAGTCGTTTTGACTAATGTCTGGTTGTCATTTTGTAGCTCATCATATGTCAGGAGACTGATCACATATAAATTTTAGCCACAAAAAGTCAATTCATTTGTTCTGCAGTGATGAGTACATATTACAGAATGCTTGAATGGCCTATTATGTTCTCAATTCTAGCTAACAGCAGCCAACTCACATATATCAGATACAGATTCAATTCAATTAAATTTTATTTATATAGCGCCACATCACACGTCACAACAACAGTTGTCTCACAGCGCTTTCCAAACAGAGCAGGTCAGACCCTACTCTGAAGTTAATTACAGAAACCCAACAATTCCCACCAAGAGCAAGCACTAGGCGACACAGGCAAGGAAAAACTTCCTTTTAACAGGCAAAAACGTGGAGCAGAACCATGGCTCAGAGTGGGCGGCCATCTGCCGTTCAGATCATTTCTTTATGTTGAGTGAACATTTTAAAATCTCTTTTATTCTCATACAAGGCATGTTGGTACGTTTTCTTCAGTAGATCTTCTTATGTGGTACATCAGTGACTTCTGTCAGTCTTTCTGATTTGCAAATTTGCTATTCTGAGAGCAGAATTTTCAGCAAAAAATATGAAATATTTGAATAAGCAAGACTGTGTGTTTTGACTTGAATGAAGTTTTTCATATATATATATATATATATATGATGACAACAAAATAAGATGATGATTAATGAGGCACATTCCCTCTCTTACTGTGCATTTTGGAAACGAAACAAAACTATCTATTGCAAGCTTTACTTGTATTTACTTTTAAATCTGAATAATAAGCACATAAAAAATGGCAGATACCATTCTCAGCATTTGGAGTGACTAAGTTTCCCACATATCAATACAGAGACATGGGATTATAAACTGTGAAACTCTACCATAATAAACCTAAGCACACACATTTGACTCAACTGAACTCAGAGCTAAAGTAAAGCTCAATATAGTTCCTTTGAACAAAAAAAAAATCATCACTAGGTTGAGTTCAGAATCATCTCCTATGGCTCTCTCTGGCCATAGAGTGCGCTGAGAGTAAAGTAATAAGAAATCACTGGAGTTAAATACATTCAGTCACACCTGAGCTAAGGTAGCCTCCCCACAATTGACTGCCATTTCTTCTCCATCAGGGTCATTTCAAAAGCGGCACTGAAGCCTGAATTTATCTGGCAGCCCACATCACTCTTGCCTGTCACACAGTGCACTCAGCCAGTTCAAGCAGAAGAAAAATGATTTGGCACTTTTTTTGCACACACCTGTGCTCTTTCTATTTAATTTTCTCAAACTATTCAAATGTAACACAGACAACATTAATATCGCCCATCGTAATTACTACCACATAAGCAAATCACTATTTAATCATCACTTAATGATCATCATCTTTTCTTATAACTCAACAGGAATGGAGCTATACGAATTCCCTAACCAACTCTTAACTTACTGTCAACTTTCTTTTTCCATTTTTGCATTATTTTGCAGCATTCATTGAGAAATGGCTGAAAGGAACCAACAACTGGAATGATGGATCTTTCACTCTGCCACGGGTAATGGGGTGGACAGGAGGCAGTAAACAGAGGCTGAGGCAAAGCCGTGTTAATAGAGAGCAACACTGGAGGCCAAGGCTGCATTCAATACCGTTTGTTCAGGTTTATTTGAAGCGTAAACCTTGTTGTAAGGTGCTTGACAGCAGCTGCCGACTCTCGCTGCTCTCGGTTTTCAATCACGGGCGAAAGAGACAAAAACAGTCAGTATTGTCAGGTGAGTAGCTGAGTTGAGCGATTACAACTGGACCACCACTCTTGAAAAAAATTCACTCTCACATTTTTGGGAAACAGTTAACGACTGAAGCAATGTTTTTTTTTCTCACTAAAGTTTCCACTTGTAATTTTTTATTTGAAGTCTTTATTTGGCCTTTTAACAAAAAAAACTGAAATACATTTTAGTATTGATAATTTATTTTTATGCGATAAGTCAATATAGCTATACTTTTGCTTTACCTTTTGGATCACCTTCGTTACTTTTTGTTTGCAGCAGAGTTATATATGGAATTTTGTTTGTTATTTTCTTATAATTTTACAAAGAAATAAAGCAAGTGCGTCAAAATCAAAACCCACCTTTTGCAACCGACGGCCTTTTTTTTTTGGATTGAAAGATTTGGTTAAGAAAATTTAAAAGGCTGTGACATGCAGATTAACTGGCCAAGTTAAGAAAGACCACAAACGCAGAAGGAGCAGAGGACCACTACAGTCCTCTGTTCCTGCTCTCGCCATCCTGTATCTGTTCTACTTTGCTTCATTCTCTCATGGCTTACTGGGGAAGGAGGCAGTCCAGTGGAAAAAATAAATAAAATAGTGATGAATGGCATTACACAAAGCCTCTCACTCACTGCATCTCTGTGTTTCTCTGTCCTCCTGTCTTTCTTCACTGTTTCCTCTTTATCTCCCTGCTCGAAAAGGAGACACTCGTCTTTGTCATGTGCCACTGTGCAGCTGCATAAAAAGAGGACATCGTCCAACAACGTTAAGGCTTGCAACTGGATACAGAGAAGACCTCGCACATCACTTCAAGGACCTGTCAGACTCTGCCATGCATCCTGAGGACTGCGGGGAGCAAGACAATTCAGGTCCAAGGAGTTCCTGTGTCTGATGTAAAAAAAAAAAGGAAAAAAAAAAAGGAAAATGGATAAAGCTCTTTGAAATGCTCTCAGTCTGTCAGGACATATAACAACCAATGTGGTGATTGTAAGATGACTGGGGATTGTGTGAGTCCTCTGTTGGGGTATGCTCATGTCTTTTTGTACCTAATTCCACTCATATGGAATATCGTCTGTGCGTCCGTGATTAGGAAATCGTACTTTTGTCACTGTGCATTCCATTCAGAGTTAATTTTAAGCATGGCCACTGAGCCTGGAAGTAGAAGGAGTAGGGGAGTAGGGGAGTAGGGGGGGGGGGGCCTGAACCTCTCAGAGCTGCAGCGTCTGTGTATTTCCGATGAAGTTTTCTCTCCACAAGGGGCTAACCTTGTGATTTCTGAGCCTGCATGGAGTAAACAAACAATAAAAACACAGATTTCTCTAGGGAAACAGACAGCGTGCTCAATGCAAATTTAATGGGAGCAATTCACAGCTCCCAGTCTTTGAGGTGGCATGTTTGCACCAATCGGATCCACCATTCAAATTACAGTCCGTGATTCTCCTCTGAAAATAATGAGATGATTGATTTTTGGATATAGCATGCCTTTGCAACTGGCCCTATAGACAAATTTAGGCTGATGATGTTCATCTTGGTGCCATTTTTGGTCCTTTGGTCCAGTAGAACTTTTTTATTTTTGTTAAGCTTTAGTTGTCCTTGTCCTTTTTATGATGAAATGTGTTGTCACTTTCAACATTCCACATACGATAGCATCTTAATTTAAGATGAACTATTGATCCTCTCCCAGTGCTTTGTTTGATGTTTTCTATCACTTTTAGAAAGTCTGACCCCATATTGCCAGTCTCTGTTTTTTATACAAGTCAGAATATGGAAGAAACATCCATCCATCCACCTATTATCTGTACCACAGTTGAGAAGCGGGCTAAAATCTGTCTGTCATGGAAGAAATATTTTCTAATTAATGCAGTGCCACACCAAAGTATCAGCATAAAAAGAAGTTTTTTACGTTGATAAAACTTTGTATAAGTAAGAATTATGTCTTGAAAGAGTGTGAAATGGCTTTCCCAGGCATTTCCTTTTTACAACAGCAATTGCTAGCTGGAGGCTGAGTTTATTTTACAACCTTTAAGCTCACCATGAATACAAATGTAAGTTGAATAAAAAATGGCTGCTCTCTATGTAATATAAAGAAAAACTTGTATTTTATGTCCTTTACTTGTGCAACATGTCTTCTTAGTTCACAAATGATCAGATTTCACATGATACATTAGCATGACATGCTAACTCTGAGTCAGGTTAAGCTAATCACAGAGCCCTTCCTTAACATGTTTATTTTCTAAACTTTATATACTTATGTCTCTCTGTCATCAGGGCAATGACAGTTAACAAAATGATCATTCCATTTAACTCTAAAGCCTTTTTTATAACACTAGAAAGGGCAACAGTCCTGCTGTTGCCCTTTCTGCTGCTCAGGTCCTTTCAGGGACGAGTCATTACTGTAAAGCACAATAAAGCACAATAAAGCACAAATTTCGTAAAACTGCATCACTAGAATATTTGCTCTTAATAATTTTTGGGAGATCCTTCCATACATTCACAGTTGAAGTAGTAAATGCAGCACTTTTGAAACAATGCTTAAGTAAAAATGTGTTTTCTCTTTTATTTATCATTAGCTATACATTTTCCAGGAGGTAAGGGAGTGAAAACCTTTTTTTTTTTAAAACAGATCTGATCAGAAACCGCATGATTTTAAAATATGAAGTTATATATTTGGGGACAATGAAAAAGTAGTACAGTGGGGGAAATAAGTATTTGACCCCTTGCTGATTTTGCAGGTTTGCCCACTTACAAAGAATGCTTATTTTTCCTCATCAGATGGTTATCAATTTTTATAAATTCATATGATGTGATTTTCTGGAATTTTCTTTGGGATTCTGTCTTTCACTGTTAGAATGTACATATGATTAAAGTTATAGATCGTTGAATTCTTTGTAAGTGGGCAAACCTGCAAAATCAGCAAGGGGTCAAATACGTATTTCACCCACTGTATATTTTTTGCCACTATTGGTTGCAACAGCAAATTTCAAGAGGCGTTATTGTGTGTATCAGGTATGAGACAGGAGAACCATGTGCATGTCGAGAACACCAGAAGGTGATATGTATTGATTAAGGGGAAAGGGGAAGTGGAGAGTGGGAGTCTGAGTGGAGTGAGGTCTGTGTGAGGCTGAGTGGACAGCACAGGCCGGGGCTGGAGTTGGCAGGCGCAGACAGAGTAATCCGGGGGAAGGAAAGCTGCCGCTGTCAGGTCAAACGGGTCGGGTCAAACAGGTAGGAATAAACACGGAGATCAGTTGAGGAAGGCCAAACGAACAAGAACTCACTGAAATGCAAAGGAACTGACACTGAATGTGTCAGGACCTAAACTGTGGAACTCTCTGCCCACTGAGTTATGTTCATTTACTGACCTGCCTCTGTTCAAAGCTCAACTTAAAACGCATTTGTTCAGAATGGCTTTTTGCACGTAAAATCTCTGTAAACTGGGTTCTGTCACCAATGTATTTGTCTTTGTATATTTCGATAGTTTGATCTGTTTTTATTCTGTAAAGCACTTTGGTCAGCTCCGGTTGTTGTAAAGTGCTATATGAATAAACATTGATTGATTGATTGATTGAATGTCTGGAGACCTGTGCCTTAAAAACACACACACAGCAGCTGGTAAAACGATGCAGGTTGCAGTGATTAGGAGCAATGAACAGGTGAGCTTCCTGATAGGTAGAGTGTGAGTGTGAGGGGGGTGTGGGAGCAGGTAGAGTTAGTTTAAATAATACCCAGTATTGGAATAATGAAAGTGTGATCAATGATAGTGCACTGGTGGGCCGTCAGGGCCTGCAAGGCCTTCTCTGCAGGCTTAAGAAAATATCTGAATCACAGACTTTTTGTTAATTATATTTTGTCCACGGAAACTTATTAAATATCTCTAAATAGTCTGTCCACTTCCTTTCATAGCTTTTCCCCTGGTTGTGCTGCTCCCAGACATGCATTTTCATATAAAAGCATTTAACCAATCACATTTCAGCCATCATTTGTCGCTAGGCAGGGTCAAAGTCAAAGATGTCTGCCTGGAGGCCTTCACAATCCGTTCTGCAGGCCCCACCCCTGATTTCTATAACCATAAAATAGTTATTTAGGGGTGAATTGGTTCAGACGGAGCACTACTGAAGGCCTAGGTGTGAAATGCATGGTCCGCCGTGTGATCAATCACAGTGTGATCAATAACTTAGAATGTATTTACAATGACATCCACCCTTGACCATTGAAATACAGATCTTTTCAAAACCAATTAATGCCTCATATGCAAAGAACCAATGTTCTTATGAGTTTTGTGACATGTATTATACCTTGCTACTGGTAAGTATTAACTAGTGGGTTAGGGTAGCAACCCTGTGCTAACTGGTGCTATCATTGACTATTTGCAGAATTTGCAGACATGAGCATTTCTCTCTCCAAGAAAGAAGCAAGGGCAAAAACTCTGGAGACAAAGGCATGTGGTACTTTGGTGCTCACGTTGAAGCCAATTCTTAAATGGCACATATCTGTTGCACTACCCATAGACATAACGGCCTTTTCCAGGCAGGATAAGTCAATCCCCATGTAACAAAGATGAAAAAATGGTCTCCTCCTCCACTAACATTCTCTAGAACTTTTCTAAATGTGACTAGTGGCATGGCAAAGAAGAGAGATAGAGCTTTTCATGGCTCCGTCCATGGGATTTTGCTCTCGGATAACATCTTGACCAGCACGATGATGGCGCCTCTGAAGGGCCTGACCACTACTCCAAGGTGAGCTTCAGAGAAAATCACGGATAAGGTAGGGAAATTGCGTTTTGTTTGTGGCTTTTGCCTCCGGTAAGGAAATATCGTGTCAAGATAGAATGTTGATACTGAATATTTATTCACCTTTTTCATCAGATTCTGTTGTATTAATCATAAGTTATCTGTTTACTGTTTTTGTTCATAAATAATTCACATATGCAACATGTATCTATCCATTAGTATTTCCTGTAATACCTTTTTTATATTGCACTGTCCATTATACCATTTTGTAAATAGTAAAATAGTAAAATTGTTAGCTACACTTTTCATATATGTATATACAGGGATTGGACAATGAAACTGAAACACCTGGTTTTGGACCACAAAACTTTATCAGTATGGTGTAGGACCTCCTTTTGCGGCCAATACAGCATCAATTCGTCTTGGGAATGACATATACAAGTCCTGCACAGTGGTCAGAGGGATTTTAAGCCATTCTTCTTGCAGGCTAGTGGCCAGGTCACGACGTGATGCTGGTGGAGGAAAATGTTTCCTGACTCGCTCCTCCAAAACACCCCAAAGTGGCTCAATAATATTTAGATCTGGTGACTGTGCAGGCCATGGGAGATGTTCAACTTCACTTCCATGTTCATCAAACCAATCTTTCACCAGTCTTGCTGTGTGTATTGGTGCATTGTCATCCTGATACACGGCACCTCCTTCAGGATACAATGTTTGAACCATTGGATGCACATGGTCCTCCAGAATGGTTCGGTAGTCCTTGGCAGTGACGCGCCCATCTAGCACAAGTATGGGGCCAAGGGAATCCCATGATATGGCAGCCCAAACCATCACTGATCCACCCCCATGCTTCACTCTGGGCATGCAACAGTCTGGGTGGTACGCTTCTTTGGGGCTTCTCCACACCGTAACTCTCCCGGATGTGGGGAAAACAGAAAAGGCGGACTCATCAGAGAACAATACCTGTTTCACATTGTCCACATGCCAAGATTTGCGCTCCTTGCACCATTGAAACCGACGTTTGGCATTGGCACGAGTGACCAAAGGTTTGGCTATAGCAGCTCGGCCGTGTATATTGACCCTGTGGAGCTCCCGATGGACAGTTTTGGTGGAAACAGGAGAGTTGAGGTGCACATTTAATTCTGCTGTGATTTGGGCATCTGTGGTTTTATGTTTTTTGGTTACAATCCGGGTTAGCACCCGAACATCCCTTTCAGACAGCTTCCTCTTGCGTCCACTGTTAATCCTGTTGGATGTGGTTTGTCCTTCTTGGTGGCATGCTGACATTACCCTGGATACCGTGGCTCTTGATACATCACAAAGACTTGCTGTCTTGGTCACAGATGCGCCAGCAAGACGCGCACCAACAATTGGTCCTCTTTTGAACTCTGGTACGTCACCCATAATGTTGTGTACAATGCAATATTTTGAGCAAAACTGTGCTTTCACTCTGCTAATTGGACCTTCACAGTCTGCTCTTATTGGTTCAATGTGCAATTAATGAAGATTGGCCACCAGGCTGGTCCAATTTAGCCATGAATCCTACCACACTAAAATGAGAGGTGTTTCAGTTTCATTGTCCAACCCCTGTATATATATATATATATATATAAACATATACATATAACATATAAATATAAATAAACATATAAATAAAAATATTTTCATAGCAACACAACTCGATTCTGTAGACATGCTTCACTCCAGGAGAGGACTTGATGAATGTTGCCATTTGCTCCATATTTCGAGCCAAATACTCTTATCAATGCAGTAAAGTGAACAACTTCAGCACTACTGGCTATTCTGGTATTGTATATCTTTTGACCTACCCCTCTGAGGTTTCAGATTCTGTATTTTTCTGTATTTTTACAGTTACATCTCTTGTGATTCATATGAGTTTCTGTTTATTTAAGCAGAAACCGGTTATTTCAACAAAAATTTCTGTAGTGCTGTTGGCAGATTATGTACAACTGTCACCTCCTTATCATGGGAATTTTATTACTAGAAATAATACTCTTTGTCAGTATTCAGTTTTATGAAAGTTGATTCCTCCTGCGATTCTAAAATATGTGCACGATGTGACAGATTCATAGTGCATAGATTAACGTAATGAAAGCATAATTATCTCTGCAACTTTAACCTCCCGTCTTGAACTGAAAAATAAAGATTGTTGAGTTTATGGCTGAAGAAATTTGTGGAAAACAATAAAGTGCCAATCATTTTGTTTTTTTAATGCATTTAGTCAACAATGATCATATTTAAACTTTTTCTGTTGCAAAGGGCTTCACACAAGAGGCAGATCAATGTATTTAACAGTCAAAAGATTACTCAACAAATAAAGATAGTTTTTAAAACCAAGGATATGCAGTGCTAACTTAAAATTACCATGAAACTGTAAATAAAAGGTCTAAATGAATTTATTTAGAAAAGGCTCTCCAATAATTGCATGCTTCAAAAGGTTTAAGAGGTCACTGACTCTGATAAACTGATATCCTCAAAGCAAACTGCTTGCTCCATAATTTAGGGGCCTTAACCCCAATGCATTGTTGCCTCTGGTTTTTAGCCTTGTTGAAATGAAAAAATCCTCTGACTTAGGATCTTAGTCTATATATATCGGCTTACCTAACTTAAAGGAAACAGAGTGAAATGGATAAGAGGCCATGGGAAGCTGTAAAAGTCTATTGTGAGGTTGTGAAATCACTTATAAAACGCGTGGGACCCGGTTCCAGTAACCTAAAAACAGGGGATTATGTGCTTGCTTATCTTGTTCATGTGAAGTCTCACAGCTTAGTTCTGTGCAATCTAAAACTGAATGGCGCCGTTCTTTGCCGAGACAAATTAAGATGCTATTGGAATGGCGGGGGTTGTTAGGAAATAAGAGCTTGTAAAATGTTTTGTGTCTAACAGATAAAAGAGAACTACTTGTCAGCTGACAAAAACGGCTGTTGTAACATGCTTGTCAAAACTCAGATTACTGTCAAAGCAAACGTCAAGGAGCTCCAAATGCTCTTGTAGAAAGGTATCAGATGGCAGGACTTCCTTTGTTATTCACCAGAAAATCACAATTGCACTTTCAAGGGGTGCATTTCTTCATTTTTCATAATCCCAAAAGCATACCAGATATCTAAGTGATAAGAGCCAAGTGTAGCTTTTAAATTGTTGTTTTAGATCATGGCCTCTCATTCAGTCTGATGTGTGAGTCAACCATCTCATCTGATAATGCGAGATCTCCCATAATGGCCACTTATATCACAGATGTATAAACTGTTCCTCTGTACTTTTTGGTTGTTTTGTGCCCTCTTAACTGCAATTTGTGAAGCTGCACACAATCTATTTTGAAGTTGACTTCAACCTTCTGTCACTTTTCGACAGAATCACTTGAATAAATGCAAATGAGTCGTACTGGTCCGCAGCAAAAGGCACAGACGTTTTACAACGAGCAAAGGGAAAGAGGAAAAAATTGTTTTGATGTAAAATTTCTCATTCAAATGAGTAATTAGTCAAATTACTTTCAAATGCCTATAAGGAGGATAGAGGAGATGGTGGAATGACTCAGTCCATTAGAGTGAATGCATTTCTTCTGATTCAAATCTAAGTTCAAAACATGGGGGCTCCAACCACAAATGCTTTGTTGCCTCTGGCCTTTAGCCTTGTCGGTATTCCTTGAATTTATCCACAAAAATGTATAGGGATTAAATAAAAGGTTTAACAGACATCAAAACAACTGAAAAAGTAACATCTGTGCTGTAATATAAAGTGTACCAGAAGTTACTGTAGCATCCTTTTTGCCATTACATTGAATATTATTCTCAGTAGTGTTTAATCCCCTCTAAAGAATCACCAACTTAACATGATGTAGCGGTTTGAGAATCTTCCTGATGCTGAGAGATGTGTTGTGGGCAGAGATGTTCAGTAACGAAGTAGAACTACTTAAGTACTGTACTTAAGTACCAAAATGCAGTATCTGAACTTTATTGGAGTATATATATTTTTTTCCCTACTTTTACTTTTACTCCACTACATATTTTTGATTAATTTAATACTTTAATACTCCGATCGATTTTTCACGGGCTGAATCGTTACTCGTGACTGATATGTAAACGTAATGATAGATAGCTCTGTCACGATTTGGGAAGCTGGCTCCTCATTGGGCGTTAGCCTATTAAAAAAAAAAAGCCTCCCGAAATATTGAGAAATCATGGCCTTTAAAAATTCCCCATCTATAAGCTAGTAAGTAAGCTGTAGTTCAGTTCTCCCTGTTCACTCAGGACGTAGCAGCTAACATGAGGTAACGCTAACCTATCTGGCTAGCTGTATGCTACATGCTAGCATAAAGGGTCAGCTCAGGGTTCTGACTCTGGAATAATAAATAATAGTAGATGCTGTTGATTGCTAATGCATTTGTAGTTTTCTGTTTTCTGTGAACACCCGTATGGCCTTTCACACGTCTATGAAACTTTTGACTTCTTTTTTTTATATATACACAGAACTTGTACTTTTACTTATACTTGTACTTTAGATACTTGAGTAGCAATTTTTGAAATACTTCAACTTGCAATACTTACAGAAAAAATTGAGTACTTCCGTACTTCCACTTAAGTATGGTGTTGAAAGAATACTTCTACTTTTACTCAAGTAATTTGTTTTATATAGTACTTGTACTTCTACTCAACTCCTCTACTCCAGTACTTTAAACATCTCTGGTTGTGGGGTCATACATGGTAAACTGGGCTCAGGACAAGGGTCAGACTAAAGGTACAACCTTGATGGAGCAGCAGCCATCTTGCCCAGAAAAGGGAAAATGGGGTACCAGCCTGTTGCTAGCCACCGGGTTGCTAGCAAGCGCATGGCGCTCAACTGAGATTAGCCCAAAGAAGCAACGGGGAAAACACTTCCGCAAGGGCGCCTTTGTGAAGAAGAACTGAGTGTCATTTTCTTTGTAAGGTTTTGGCATACCAATCCTCTGCAATACACACCAGCCCTTGGATTTTGAAACCTGACTTCGTTAGCAAGGAGAGAGCCTGAGCAGGTGTAAGGTGAAGAGATGCTAGCTCGAATTTATTGGGTTTACCTCCGTACACAACGTAGCATGGGCTCTGGAATCTAAATCACGGAGAAGGACTGGACTCTGTCATATTCTGGACTGGACTGGGCTCTGTCATACATTTCACCATGACTTCAGCAGGTCAAACAAATACTAGATCACTGTGGTCTGTCCTACATCTGGACCTCACACACTGTTAATAATGTAAACTGGTTGAAACTAACTTTTGAACAGACACTAAAAGACCTTCACATTCAAATTTGGCAAAGTGAAATTAGGCAAATGACATCTTGTGATATTTATGCAGAAATTAAGCAATAATATACATTTGAAAAATACTTGTTATGTGAAAACCTTGGATATAGGCAGGCCATCTGTAACCTCAGAACAAACAACACTAGAATCCCTAAAGTCACTGGTCGGTATAAAGGTTTAGAGAGAAAGTTAAGATTATGTCAACTCTGTCCAGATAACTGTGTTGGAGATGAGTATCATGTTTTGTTTTAGTGTAAAAATGTAAAATATCCCATTACAGAGAGAAGTATTTTCCACAGTATTATGTGAAGAGCCCATCGATGTTTAAAATGGTTTCATTATTTCAGTCTAGAAAAAATAAAATAATTTGTAATTTGGGTGCCTTTTTTAAATGGGTGCTCCCATTATATCCATGATGTTATAGTTTTAATGTAATGCGTTACTTTGTTCTGTTATATTTATTGTTTGTGCTCCAAACCATGTATATGGTCATGAGCAATTAAATAAATTAATTGAATTGAATTGAATTGGAAATAGTCAGGTGAGGGGAGTTCTACCCAGAGTGACAGCAAGTCGCAATAGGGACGGTTCTAAATTTGAGATACTATCTTTGTTGGAGTGTCTGGGTGGAAGTGGTGGTACCTGGGGTTTGTTTTACCAGAGGACCTTAACACCCATGTGGGCTATGATGGAGTAACCCTGAGAGACATGGCTCCCTGACCTGAAATTGGACAGTGTGTTATTTATCGTGCTTCCTTCTGGGAAAGGTTTACTGGAGTGGTTCCAGTTTTGCATTCAGGAGGAGCAGAGGGGTTTGAGGTTGAAGCAGGTTTTAGGGAAATATAGATAAACAGATTGGGACCTCATCACTGAGGGGGAATCATATCCAATCTGTCATGGAAGAGAGGGACAGCTTTCAATTTCCTGCTCCATCTTTGTTTCAACCTTCACCTATATTCAAATAGGAAGAATTAAATTGGTCGCAGATACAAACGGCTTGGAAATGGAACGGTGGCTGGGTTCAGCTTTAAAGAAAAAGAGGAGCTCAATCGTCCAGCAAGAGCTCAGAACAGAGCAAGTAGAGCTTAACTTAATAAATCTAAATTCAGAAAGTTCTTTTTTGCTTTTGCTACCTCACCTTAGGAGAGAACAGTTCAAAACAAAGAACAAAATGGTTGTTTTTAGAAAGCAATTAGACAGTGTTTCACTTTTCCCACAATGAATCAGAAAAAAATCTGCAAAAATATTCAGTTTGAAAAATACACTTATACACTACGAAATAGTTACTAAAGGTCTAATTTATTCATCTAATCAAAATATTCTCATAGATTAACCGGAAATATACAATTTTTCTACTGTTGCCTGGCAACAGATTGTTTTAAATTCAGTTTTGTGCCACATGGTTTGTTCACAATTCAGACTTCACTTTTAGCACACTATATTATAGATTTATGTTGAGTTGAAGGTTATCAAAACAAGCCTTAAAACCCAGCTTTACAATAAAAAATCAAGTTCAACTTACTGTTCATGTAGTGAACTGTCAAACATTTTTCGAAATTATTTTCAAAAAGTTGTTCAGGTCTTTTTTAAAATACTATTTTCCCGTGCAGCAGTTAGTGAGCATCAGTTATTATTGTACGAGCTGCACATCTGGATTTAGGGAATTTATCCCATTTCTTCTGACAGATCCAAGCAAGTAATGTCTCTGAACATCTGTCCACAGTTCACACCAGATGTTCTGTTGAGTTTTCAGCCTGGACTCCAGCTGAGCCTCTCAGCTTCACCCCAGCTTCTGTCTTTAAGGATTTTTTTATTTGGCTGCATTCATCCTACCTGCAGGTCTATGAACATCAATACAATGAACAAGAACATTTATGGTGTGAAGCATCCCACAGAGGGACTCTGAACCTCGATTTTTCACATTAAAAATTACAGTAGTTTATCACAAAATATGCAGCGCCTGTTGTTTTCCTAATGTTTGATTTTTATTTTTATTTATTTTCTTTTTTGTCCAACCTTGATTCCAGTGCATTGGGAAATCGACTCTACCATTTCACAGACCAAGAAGACACATCTAAATGTAACTACTGTTCACACTAAATAACTTCTATTAACTGATGTATATAAATTCAGTCATTAAGAAAATAATGTTTAAAAGATACCTGACTACTCTCCCTCTTATTAGGTTTTTAGTTTGTCTTAATGAAAGCCATATACAAAGTATTATTTTTCTCTTTAAAAAAAAAGAGTCAGACTCTCCTTTGAGATCTGACATTGAATCAGTCTTTGAGATTATACATTATTAATAGAGCAGATATCTGGGCTTGAAGACACTATTTCATGATAACACACACCGACAAGTTCTTCTTTTTTACCACACTACAGCTTCTAAATGTTAAACGCAAGGCTTCAAATGTTACACACCGCATGGAAACAAAAAAATGAGCTGACACCCTTTTCACTTTGAAATCGTATCTTGGCAGAGAGTATATCCTTTAGAACCTATCAGTTCCCTTTATCGGAATCAGAATATTTTTGCTTTCCTCTGTTCTTTGGTTTATGTGATTTTCTGCCTGTCTGATCATTTATCCAGCCTCCCAAATCCTGACACACGCTGATGTTTTTCTGTCACCCACCATATAACTTCTGATTGTAAACCAGTGGAGTTTTCTTTTATGTGGCAAGAGTCTGCCCCCTGGTGACTCAATTCCATCATGTTTGCCTGTTGTTTCCTAAAGAAGTCACACACAAGCTGGCGGGTAGATTTTATTTATTATACGTTTTTTTTTAAATACTGTACTGAATCCTTTGCTCAATGTTTTGGGAACTCAACTGAGAAAAGCCTCACAGTTGTTAGGATTTGTTTAGGATCTTCTTATATTGTTGTCAGAAATAAAGCTGTGGAAATTCTATATACTGTATGTTCAGCCACATGTACCGATGCACATCAGTGCCAAAATGTTCATTACATTATATTTACATCCGGTCGCCAAGAAGCAGATTGTAAACAGAAATATAAAACATAAGGAGCCAAAAACTAAGAGGTGAACACAGTTAGAGGGATGGAGGCCATTTCTTTTTTTAAGGGGAGACAACAAAAGCTGTATTTCAGAGATGTAATTGTGATGATGAACACCTTGAGTCCAACAAATTGACCTAAATGCCATCTCATTGTTATGGACTGCATCATCATCCCTCTGGAGTCAGCATTGGGTAATTTGTCATACGAAGAAGTTATTTTTTCCGCACAAGGTGCTCCAAAATTACACTAAACTGCTTATGGAAACAGAAATAGAGACAGAGACTTCACACTGGAGTGAAGAGGACGAAAAAATGGAAAATATCAACCGTCTGTGAAAGAGTCCGAGGTCAGAGAATTATGTAAGACTTGTTGAGTATGGTTCTGATTATATATACCATTGTGAGCACAGCCATGACTATATCTGGGACACACAAGTAGGTCGTGCATGAAACCATGCTATCTACCGAAAATGGAAAAAAAATAAAATGAGGTTGGAAGTGGGATAGTATATTTCACACCTTTATTTATAGTGATAAAAAAAACATTTTATTTTTTGCATTCTAACATGAAATTGCAAAAAAGACTGTTAGTTACTTTAAGAATGATGATACAGTTTGTGTTATTTCTGAATATAATTTCAAGTCGAGGCACAGCCATATTCATTGTGGTACAATAGTGTTTGTTTTCCAGAGACAAACATGTTTTCCAATGTCTTCCCAGTACCAGCACAGCACATCCTGGATGGGTGACTCATTTAACTCAAATTCTGGCACATCCACTTGTGCAAACAGCTACAATGCTATTTGTTCTGGGATTAATACTTTTGGAAATCTCGCAATAGCGTCACAATGGAGGTGGTTTTACAATGGCAGCTCCTTAGACGGAGATCGAATCTCTGATCAATAGCCTTCAGATAGCTGAAATTAATTATGACGTGCTTTCGTGTTCAGCTGTCATGGGAACAACATCAGCAATAATTCACCTGTGCCTCTGGCACCATAGAAAAGGTGTTGTTTCTGCCTTGTTGTTTCTGGTTTGCTGCAAAACGCTCTAAAGTGTTCACCAGCTTGACGCTAACTTTGTTTTTCTGTCGTGTGGTGCTGAGAAGGTTGTGTCCTGAGGGTTAATGGAAGATTTTTCTGTGAAAAATGACCTGTTACGGCTGAACACTTGATCCGTGTAAGAACAAATGAGGTGCTTATTTGCTGGCTGTAGAATTGGCACAGCAATTTAAGGGAAAACCCGAGGAGTAACTGAAAAACAAATCACTCTTTGCATCCAGATTAGATAAATGAGATTTAGGTTTGTACGAAATAGCTTGATCCTTTCAAAAGGTTTGATCGAAGACGCAATGAGATTCCCCAACAAATGTGCGAAGACGCCTAATTATTTAGCAGCATTCAAACATCAGTTTGGCTTTTGTCACTGCAACCTCAGCGGTGGGTGGAGTGGCTGTTCGTAAAACAATGGTGACAGCTGGCACCAGGAATAGACAAATCAACACAAAGCAGAAGTGAAAATCTGTGGGCCTTCTGATAAAAAAACACGCTATGTACACTAATTTAAAAATGTACTTGCAATAGGTCAAAGGACCCCTAATATGGTGGGTCTCATATGTGACTAACCAAAAAAAAAAAGAAAAAAAAGGAGAAAAAAAAGGAAAAAGGAAAAGAAAAAAAGGAAAAAAGAGAAAAAAAGAGAAAAAAAAGGGGAAAAAAAGATGTGACTAACCAGAATACTAAAAGTGTACGTATGTCATGCTCTAGCTCTTTTTCTCATGATGTAGGCCTTTCTTCACCATAATCTATGCATGCACTTAGAGTGACGCATTTTGCTCATCTCTTAAACCCATTTAACAGCTCATTACACATCCGTGTTTCCCCCTCTTCTTCTCTGCTTCAGACTGTCCTCACTTCTTGGTCAGGTTCCATTTTCGCTAATGTCTTGGAAATGAGCCGTGGGCCATCGCAAAGCGAAGTAGAGCAGATCCGTGGCGGCGTTTTCCCACTTCGCACCAAGACAACACCAACAAGGTTAGCGAGAGAAGAAAGGGTAATGGATACAAGCAAGCCCAGTGATGCAGACAACACTTGCGGTTCAATTGGACTGCAATTAAAGCACACAGAGGCTGACAAGTGTCACTGCACACTACAGCAACTTAAATTATTAAAGAGGGGAGCCACATCTTTATGGTTGAAAGAATCCGGCTCAAGCAAACAGGCCAAGGTATTGAGATATAGGAGACAATGTGCATCAAAAGAAAATAGTAATAAAAATGTGAATTACTTTTAATTAACTCATTGACTGGCAGCCATTTTCAGAACAGAGAGTCCCATACTGCCAGAGTTTTTTTTAGCATTTTGATTGATTTTTCAAGGGCCACAGAATAGTTTATGCTATAACTATGTAAACACCGAACACACCAAAAGAAAGAGTAGACCCTTTTCTTTCATCAAGAAAAAAAAAATGTTTCTACCTTATTCCGTTCTTCCTCAACTTGCGTCTCACCGGCGCCATTTCTCGCATAGCGAACCATTACGTTTTTCTTATTTGCCTACAATTTATGCTAATCTCCCATCAAAAGTGGCACAGCCACCTAGAGGGTCAATTTGTTAGTACATACTCTGTCTGGAAGCCGATATTTACGGAAAAGCTTTAGCAGATCGTCCCCCAGCCACTCTCGTTGAAAAACAGTGTATAGACGTCTTTGGCAGTCAACGGTTGTATTTGCATTGACGTCTATAGACGTCTTTGGCAGCCAATGACTTAAAATATTTCTCAATTAAAAATGTATTAATCTCAAAGAGACATCCATCTATCTAGTAGGGTCATGGGGGGGCTGGAACCCTATCTAAGCTGACAATGGGCAGGGTACACCCTGAACAGGTCACCATTCTCTCAAAGAGACATAATAATAAACATATTTGCTTCCTTTTTTAAGCACATTATTACTTGAGAATTAAATAAGGACGGCAGCGAGTCAGTAAGAGCAGTTGTCTACCAATGGGCGGGCAAGCAGTTCAATCCCTGGCTTCATTACAACGGGTTTTGGGGCAAGAGATTGACAACAATCCCACCCACCTTCAAACACTATATTAACTGTCCTACTACAGTGGACAGAACCTTGGACTTGCTGTGTACTAATGCTAAGGGCACAGCTGTTTCCCCCTCCCATCTCTAGGAAAGTCTGCTTACAACCTCATTCATCTTAAGTCCTGCTACATGACAGTGTACAATTGGTTTGAGGAAGCTAAGGAGACACTTCAGGTCAGTTTTAGGTGACTGACCGGACAGCACTGGGAGCCAAACAGGGAGGATATTGATGGGCTCACTGATTGAATCACAGGCCACATAAACCTCTGTGGAAGCCATATTACCAGCCACAATTCACTGGAACCCTAAAAACAATCAATGTGTGACAAAAAAAAACATTAAAGCCATTTTGAACTGTAAGAAGATGGGCTTTCAGAATAGGAAATCCAAGCGATCTTCATGGTGAAGATCAGAAAGGCAGAGGAGAAGTATGGATAGGAAACTGGAGAGGAGACTCGTGACATACAACATGAACAAGGTCTGGCATGAGAACTACAATTGCCTTCAGGTTGACTGGCAGCAGAGAATTTGACAACACAGCCTTACTCCCTCAACATCCATCACCACTGACTCTTCTTTTGTCTACCCTCTCCTCCCTGATTTGTTGAGAAACATCAAGGACTACAGACCAGTAGCAGTGATATAACCCGTCATGAAGATCCTTGCTCTGGAGTAACTCCAGCCCATGTTCAAGCCATTCTGTAGATTGCATATCAACCCCCACTTAGACTTTAAGATGCATTCATCTTCTGGAAACATCTAGACTACCCTGGAAAAGCCACCAAGTACTGTGAGGGTGAGGAGTTTAAGGACGAGTGACGCCAACCGGCTCGATAGACTGATACAAAGGTTGTGATGTAGTGGGTTTGGAGTTTCACCTTCTGGAGGTGATGTCAGAGAGGATTCTGTCACAGATCATAGGAAATTTTTCTAACCCACTCCACAACATGATGGTCTGACACAGGAGCACCTTCAGTCCAATATACAGGAAAACATTCCTGTCTGTGGATATCAGCTCTTTCAGTTCAACCCTTCTCAGAACAAACTGTTTATTATGCCGGTACGTACATTTGACTGCATATAATTTTCCTTGTTTTTTTTTATTAAATGTTTTTATGCATCCTTTCTTTATATTTTCATTTACGCTGGACCTTGATGTATGTTGTTCTGTGCTCTTAATTATATTCTCCATTCTCTTTGTCTGGTATCCATGACCAAAGGCAGATCAAAACATCTCATCATCTAATGTAGATGCAAGAAAACTGACCAACTCAATAAGGGACTCTCCTTTGTCCTAAAAGTAACCAAACTTTTTTTGTCTTAAATCCATTCCTTTTTCTATACCTGCTTATTTTAACCCTTTAAAGCCTGATCCAAGAATAAAACAAAACAGAAAATTACTTTTTTTTTTTTGTTTGAATTCCTTATTTGGCCTTTTAACAAATTATGTAAAAAAAAAAACAGAAATACATTTTTCATATTAATAACTTATTACTATGCGATAAGTCAAGATTATTTGTTGTGTAGTCTTCTGCCCCCTGTTATCAGGTGTATCTGATTGTGTACAATAGGTTTTTGAGAAAAGTTTTTACCATTAAATTATGCAAAAGGTGTCAGAGGCAAAACATTTCAGAAACCGTATGTATCAAATATGATACATTTGGCATTATAGGGTCACATGGTAGCTGGAGCCTACGTCAGCTGTCATTGGACAAAAGGTATGGTATGAAAGGTACTTGTCTATCATAAGGCCATATTACAGACATGATGTCTTCAGATGGCTGAAAGATGCTGGAATCTCCAGAGAGAAGTCATGCATACACAGGGAGAACACGTCAACTCAGACCAAGATTCTGAGATTCAGAACGGGTCCCCTTTTGCCATTAAGTGTCATTACTAGCACATCACCATGCAACAGAAAAAAAAAAACAAGACCAGTCCGTTTATCAGTAGGACACTTTATCTGTGTTGATGTATTCCAAAATTCCGTAGCTACTGTTATGGGGTTACTATGATGGGCAGGTTGGAAGTTTTTTTTTTTATTGTTATTTTTTTCAAAAATGCAAAAAATCTTAATTATACTGTATATTTTTGTATTCTCCTGAGTGTGTCCACACAATATTATTTGATTTTGAGGGTGTATATCCCCCAAAAGGCATTTCATTTCTGAGAATAGCATGATGAACAACAAAATAATTATGCATAACAGATACAAAAGGCCTTTGCTTCATCTATTAAATTGTGATCTTGACTTAATGACTGTTTATTAGAGGAGACATAAGAAAGACTGGTCCTTCAAAACTGGTACATTCATAAAACTTGAATGCATGACATTAACAGGATAAAAAAATAAGTAGAATATATTAACCAGTGGCTAATAACGAGGTCTGAACTTCAAAGTTTTGAACTTTTAAAACATCAAAGCAATGAAGTCAGGATTAAAATTCAGACACTGGAATCCAGCACAAGCTCTGGATCACAGGAATGCATCAGGAGATAAAACCGCTTTGAAAGCTCCGGACCGACGCGGCGAGTTGTGGAGGTGACACCCTCTCCTCTGCGGATCAGAAGGTCAGACAGCAGGGAGACCTTTTCCTTGTCAGACCTGCACCGACTGTACGCCTGTGGACAGAATAGAAAATATTTCAATTTATAGAAAAGAATTGTCTCCGCTTTAAAAAGCATTCCTATCCAAATACAAATAAGCTAGTCACAGCCATTTAAAGAATTAAAAGTATCTCTTCCAGGGGATGAGATCAAATTAGTAATGTGCCCAGGCTTACTGAAGCTATTTTTTGGGTGGGGTTCATTTGTGGGTATTCTTCTTTGAATTTTGTCATGGGAAAGTAAAACGCAGTTTGGATGACCGGAGGAAACCCGATTTCGTCTGTCAGAAAATAATATTTTGTTAATTTAATTTAAAAGATCTTTTTAAAAATGTTTTATAATGATGCGTTGGGTCTTTGTCCAGCTTGACTTCTAATAGCACCAGTACCACCCAATCAGCTTTCTAAATTAAAATGTAACACATTTCACATTAAAATCCTGTTCATACTACAAGTTCCAATTTGAAAAACAGCTTATTTTTTTATCTCAAACAAAAAAACTAAAATAATAATTCAATTATCTGATAACAGTTTGAATTTGGCTTGAAATTCCACCTGGTTGCGGAACAATAGTGATCCAGTTCTTTTGGAAACCCTGCATACCCATGCCATCAGACACAGTTCCTGCTTTTACACTCCCTGTTTTACATGAAATAGTCAATTCAGATCATGATCTCCTTTTAAACTTTACAGACTTCTTTCTTGCTATCCTTTTGATGCATTTGGTTTAAGGATCAGAGTGAGTTCTTTCACTGACAGATATGACCTTATTCTACAAGCTGAAAGACAGATAATCCTATTGGATACAGAAACAAAGAGAAATCACCACAGGCACAGTAATGACTAATCAGACTTCCTTTCCCATTGAGGTGAATTTCTCTGTATGATCTTATGAAGTCTAAATATATGATATGTCTAAATACTTGAGAGTAAACAAGATATCCAAGTCTTTTTGTTGGGGGTTCAGATTAGCCTTTTATAGTTCTGTTTCTACTGAACTTGTTGACTTTCTCTTTGAAAACCCGTAACAGAATTAACACTATAAATAATCCCTTCATCCGTCTAGCCATTTGCTAAACCGCAGGGGGGGCTGGAGCCCTAGCCCAGCTGCCATTGGGCATAGCAGTGTAAGACCTGGACAGGTCAAGAGTTAATCACCGCAAATGGTCAAACACACGCACATTCACTCCTACAGGCAATTTAGAGTCCTCATTTCACCTAACAGCCATGCCTCTGGTGTATGGGCAAAGCCAGACATATTTCCACCAGAGGAGACCAAGAAACCCCCACAGAAGAACAACCTTTGGACAAACTGTTCTATCAGTCAGAGGGGGTCACTTCTGGAACAGCCTCCCAACAAACATCAGGGAATGTCCCACTTATTGCACATTTAAAAAGCACCTTAAACAGTTTCTTAAAAGTTCCCAGTCATGCACTCACTAATTTTATTGTTGTGATGTCATTGTCTGAACGTGTGTCTCTCTGTTTTAACTGATATTGTATTATTTGATCTTGTGTTGTTTGGTCTTCCTGCCTCAGGACGACAGATGTAAATTGGCAACTATGCTAGAATCTGGCTCATTTACAATCTGTACAGAAGTATAAGATTGTTCATTAATGTGCACTGTCCTGATTAGATAAATAAATAAATAAATACATATGAGAACATGTACACTGTGTAAACACAGACAGGCACCTGGCCACTGGGTACATTTACTAAACTGAATTCAACTTAAATCTAATTGTCAACTCACCATTTCAAGACTATAACTGCCTCAACATCTTCTCAAAAATACAAAATTTTTTCACAGAAAGGATTTCAATGCTGTTTTATGCGGTTGCATTAGTAAATTAAAGTAAATGTTTGTCAGCAGCGACGCTAAAAAGTGTACCTTCTTGAGCAGCTGCGGCGAGGGATAAGCTGCCAAGATAGCCTCGGCCATGTCGGGGCTGACTCTGTTGAACTGTTGAATCTGCCTTTTCCACGCTTGCAGCAGGCCCTTCCCCGCTTTATCTACCCGCTGGCCGCCCGCCCACTCGCTTTCCAGGTAGAAGGAGAAACAGGTCCTCTCCCTTTCAAGCCTCAAAACAAACAGGAGGAACATGGGAAATGAATGTTTGATCTGGTGGGAGCTGTGCTCATCAGAGCCATGAAATGCAAAAGGCCGGGGATTGCTCACTTGAAAGGGGCCTCTCCAACGGCTTTGGTTGTCATGGCAATGCGGTCCGAGAACTCCTTCCAGCTAGATAAGAACTGAACAGACACTCGGGTATGAAGCTGGAGATGGACCAGTGCCTGTGAGAGAAAATGCGATGGAGGGAGAAAGTAAATATACGAAGGTAATTTTTCATTCAGCCCAGAAGGGAAGAGAAAAAAATATGTAAATATTTAATAGAATGATTAGTTTATAGGCGGAGGGAATAAGATGTGAACATTAAAGTGTAAACCAAACCAATAAAAAAAAAAACACCACAGTTATAAAGATTAAGCTATATCTATTACACACAATCATCGCAGCATGAGGTGAAATATATCGTTAACTTCATGTTCATTTTAGTTTGTTGCTATTTTCTACACCATAGACAAATCACGTGTGTGCATATAAAAGACTATATACAAAAAGCATAGAAGAAAAAGTCGTGCACTTCTGAAAAATGCAGGTATCTGGTATTTTTGGTTTATCCCCGGTTTATCAACATGTTATCTTTAAAATTTACATTCATATATTTTCTGATCCATAAGATTACTAATCTGATTAATTATTAAGTAATGGATGCTCAAATAATGTTTTTTTTTTATTTGGTAATTAGGATTCTCTTAAAGGGTTCTCTGGAAAAAAAAAAAGATGTCATATTTTGTTATTTAAGTTTTTCTTTTTTTTACCTATTAAGTCTTACAATAGACTATCTGGGCAGCTGGAAATGCTTTTAATGACCAACGAAATGTTCAATTTCCAATTGTATGCATAAAATGTAATTGTGTGGGTGTGATCTGCATGATGCAAAATCATTTTAATATCTGTTCAACTTAAATAATAGACATAAATAGTTATCTTTTTTTATTTAACAAATTTTGAATGGCATTTTCTAGTTTTAGTTTAATTGGATTTATCCTGCAGATAAATTCGTTTGAGACAATAGCAAATTAACTATGATATACTCTATAAGTACTTTTTTTTCCCAATCCTGGGTGTGGCAAAGAAGAATTTCAGGTTTCCAAAAGCACTGAAGATTCTGAGATTATAAAAGGACTCCATTTAGGTTTAACATTATTTAGGAGCCCTTTCGCAAATGTGAGGAGGAAGATAGGGAAGTTGCGGCCCAAGAAAAAACCTCCCCTGCTCCAAAATTGCCTTCAAGCGTGACTAAACTTGTCTGGGTGTCAGTTTTTGTGATTTGATTTGACAAAATAATTGGTTTGGCCTCAATGGCAAAAAAAGTATGTTTTATTTAAAAGGAGCGTTAGGGAAGCATTCGGCTCAAAAAACACTGTATGAACTGTTACATCGCATGACATTTGCATCATATTTTGCAGCTGTTCTATTCTTTTGGACTGGTATAGTTTTACTAACTAAATGACAAAATGACAGAGGCAGTGCTCCAGAATTCCACTACTTAACCTTAAATCCCCAGCTGCACAGAAAGATCTTGGATACAGTTAGTTTGTCCAATGCGTTAATGATCTCGAACGCTCATTACAGCCGGTGGAATGGAGAAAGCAGCCTTGCATTAAATTTGCAAATGGCCATCCCGAAGTCTGATACCGGCGCTGTCGATTATTTGTGCGTGATGTGTAAACGACTCCATGCCAGGAAATCAACTAATGCTCCACGGGATACTGCTGAGGCATCCATCCAAAATTCTGCCAGAAACTTTGTGTAGGCACCCAGAAGCACCTGGCGAATTGGAACTAATTAAAGGCCTAATATTTGCTGTATTTCTGTTGATTTGATTTCCTCCCTGGAATTATTCATTACTTATTGAATTGAATTCTGCATTAAGAACAACCATGCTATGTTTAATGAATTGCAGGATGAGTGTTTAATTCAAATTTGAGGTCTTATCTTGTAGGGAAAGACTCATTTTTCCCTATAATCAATTTTACTAAATGCTAAATTCATCCTTTGAATTTGTAGACATGAATTATTGTGCTCATTTTTTAGTTGCTATTTTTTTGTGTTTTTTGCTTTGACAAAATGGCCGACCGACCTCCTCCACATCAACTCGGGACACCTCGGGTAGCGCCTCCGCTCCATCGTTCTTCCTTTTCTTCCTCGGTTTCCCTCTCTGCGTGTCCTCGCCCGCGACGGCCTGCTTCAACCTCTTCTGCTGCTGTGACTTTTGCAGTCTGGAAACAAGGAGAGAGCAGTCTTCTTTTGCTTAGACGCCCAAAAACAACCTCCCCCATTTGCCTCTTTGCATTGTTTCCGGATGAATCCTCCACCTACGGTGACAGGGGAGATGTTTGCGGGCAGCTTTGTTTTCACGCTAACATACTGCCTGTAGACTCTCTTCCCTTCTTTCTCAGCCCAAACAGTCATTATAGGACTAAAATATCAGCTGGCAGTGGGACTGCTACAAGGTTAATTAAGCCCATGAGTACCACCTCCATCCTGAGAACATTTTATCATTTATAAAACATTTTGGAGTTTAGACTAAAAGTTGAAAAAAGGTTCTTCATGTGAAACAATTCGAAAAGGTTGAATCTTAACTTCATACAGCTGGCCTGATCATTCTCATTCTCTCTAGCTTATTGAGCCAAGGACAAGAGGTAAAAGTTTACCGTAATGACTGTGATTTATTGCACATTTCAATTGTTAACCTCTTTGCAAATGTAGACTTTCAGCATGGTAAAACCTTCCTTTTTTTCTTTTTTTAAATGTTAAACAGCACCAGGTACTGTAAGTCGGTGAACTTCAGAACTATGTACTCTGGACTGCTTTTAGTGGCACTCTGACGTTCATTATGCATATTCATCTAAGCCTGATACTGTTCTGGACCACTTGGAAGCTGAGAAACCGCATTTCACAACTTCAGTTTTCAGTCCAGCAACACTTCACAAATTCTTTCTGTTTTTGTTTTTTTCCAACACATCAGATCCTAAATTTAAAAAAATCTCTTTGCTATCACTAACATATTCCATAACAAATACAGCAAAGAAATCCTAAATAATCAAAGTTCATTTAAAAAAAGCAGCATTTCTCCTTCAGGACTTTATTTTGTGCCAAGGACAAGGAGCCTGTCCAGGAGGGTGTTTTCTTCTGTCCTCTTTATTGTCAGAAAGCTTACTTTCTGACATTAAAGCAGTGAAATTGTGGGAATTGTTAGGTTTCTGTAATTAACTTCAGAGTAGGGTCTGACCTGCTCTGTTTGGAAAGCGCTGTGAGACAACTGTTGTTGTGATGTGGCGCTATATAAATGAAATTTAATTTAATTTAATTGAAATTAAGAGTACACAAGACCCACAAAAGTAAAGAGCAAGACAGCAGTTATTCTCCACAGCAGTTATTCTCCAAGGCAAAAATATAAATCTTTTAAAACTCCACGCAAGTGTGCAAAATAAACACGTGAGCACAGTGTCAGAGGAGATCACTTATTCATTTTCGTAGAATCTTTGCTTTGCATTTGTGTTAGTAATCATTAAATGGTCTTGGTTCTTTCAAGAGCATTTCACACAAGAACTGTTTTGTCAGTAAATGTGACCCTAGAGTTGGAGCATTTCTGCCAAAGCTAGCATGCCCCATCCATAAACCTCACTATTCACATCCGAACTGAATCACCACCTCTTGCTCAAAGGTGCCTATGAACTTTGGTTGTCATGATTGATGACCAGCTGACCTTTTACTAAACAACCTAATTAGATTAAAATATTACTGTCCAACAATGTGGCTCTGATATTTTGTATTTATTTCACGCTGACCGTTTTATTTTATCAAAAGACTCATGTAAAAAAGGGAAACCATCTTTGTTTCCCTCTTAACATCTCAGTTGTACCATCCTCTGCTGAACATAATTCATAGTATTACAACAGAAGTGATGACACTGGTCATTACGACCCATCCGAAGCCTCAGTTTGTCACATCAATACCGTTTCAGATTGTCTGGTCAGTTTGTGTGAGGTTCATAAATAGAAATAAGCAGTTTTGGTGGCTTCTGCTGGTTTCTAAGCCAACCTGTAATACAATGTCACGTTCAGGGACGTCCATCTGTACAGATAAAGATACATTTTTTTACAACAGCATTGTTTAAATCCCTTGTCTCTACAGGGACCCAAGAGGAAAGCAGAGCTGGACTCCTTGCCGCTGCTTTAAATTAATTGATGCTAATTAACCAAATTAGCTGTGAAATGTTCCGAATAACAGAAATAGAAATCTTAATTTGAACCACTTTCTTCTCAGTTCATTTCCTGTTAAATTAAGGGTTTGAGTTATTTAGCAAGTCGCTGCCGTGGATCTGTGAGAACACAACAATGACGAGAGACAAGGGATTCGAGACCGCTGATATGTTTGTTTGGTCCTTATTTACGGCTAATTTGATGCCACTGATCACCTTGGATGTTATCCTGTGGGCTGCTGCTTGGACAGACTGTCCAGCTCTGCCCACATTGTGCTATTATATTTGCAAAGAGTGAAACATTATCGTATAGCTTGTCTGCTCTGACCACAAACACAACATGGAATTCTCTTGCCACACCTATGAAACTCTTCCACCCTGCATAAGAAATACATTTTCATTACGAGTCCTGATGTATAGATCTTCGGATTTAGTTTTTCTGACCTGAAATAGTTCTCTAGCTCAATGACCACCACGCTGAGGGTTTTGCTGGGGTGCCGCATCTGCTGATCCTGGACCCAAGAAGTCAGCGTGGGGCCACAGTCCAACCTGCCATGCCTCTCTTTCTGGGTTAGACAGGGACAAGAAGTAAGTTAAATTCCATCCTAACAGTACTACAGGAGTTACAAGTTGAATTAAAATTGTCATTTTCTGTCCAATCTTGTGTAATACTAATGGATTTTTACAAGTCTCAATTTAAAAAATTAGGTTAGACTGTGTAAATGTAAAACAAAAAACATTATGCAATGATTTGAGAGAAAATAATCATTTTAAAACAACAACATTTGACAAGTGCATTAAAAATATCTTCATTTTGATGGCAAAATGTCTTGCAAAAATATAGATAGATAAATTGATTTAAAAAATGCTAGAATTTATTTTTTAAATTTTTGAGGAACATGTGGCATCTAATCAGTTTTGGTAACATGACGTTAGAAAAAGAGCACCTTAGAGAGGCCGAGTCTCTCAAAGGAGCAGATAAAGGCTCTGTAACTCATCAATCTATTGAATAATTTCAGAAAAACAAAATGTAAAGACTTAAATTCCATAACCTTGAATTCATATAACCTTTTTAAATCTGAGATCCTGGAGACCTTTATGTGAGAAGGTTATAGCTGAACTTCACCACTGGATCACTATCAGTGATTGGCGGTAGCTTTAACTATGCGTCTGACATCTAACACTTACAGAAGTCATCTGTGATTAAATGTTGTGCAATCGACAATGGCAACAATACTAAAAGAGCATAAAGCATCGATTCCAACAGGCCTCATATCTGAAAAATGCTGGTGCTGGAAGGACCTGCCTGCAGTCCATATGTGTAATTGTCTAAAAGCATTTGCCTCAAGAACAAAATATGATAAACAAGGACTGTTGAACAGTTCGACTCCTGAATCAGATAAGAACGGGGCAAAATTCCTCTCAAAAAGGTCCCGTAGCTGGTGTCAGTTCCCAGATGTTTACTGTTGGAAAGGTAATGCTGCAGTGTTAAAAAAGTACCCTTTTTGAGTGTTGTTGCCTTAAAATGACGTTTTCATATGATTACACTATGTTTTTATTCTTTTGATAAAAAATATCCCAATGGTGGCTAAAATTTATTGCGTGAAAATAATCCCCTGAATGTTTATCTTGAAGACTACTTTTTGTAGAGGTTAAAAAAAAGGTAATAGGATCTTTTTTTTGCAGTTTGTACATTAAAATCAACCCAACCTTTCCTCACCACTTTATTACTGAGATGTAATGCAATTCCCTGCTCACTGGAGGAGGCACAATTTCCCTCCTGTAGCTACTATAGCCTTCCCATATCCCATCAATTGTCACGGTTGTTCCTTCTGGGCTCTTTGTCAAGCAGCGGGGTTGTTTTAATTGCATTTAAAGCAGCATCAGCAGTGCCAACACACCTGAATGTAATTGTGGATCAACGTAATGAAGTCCTCCACTGTCATCTGCATAACCACCTGGGCCTCCGGTACACACTCTCCTTCATCCAGCTGAGAAAACGGGAGGGGTTGGGGTTAATGTGTTTGTTTTTACTGCTAAATATGTGCTCACAAAACTTGTCGCTATACATTTATATCCACTGTAACTCTGTAATCACGCTTCACCTTAACTAAAATGGGGCACTGGGGAGATGTGCCTTTTATCACCTGTGCACGTGGAGCTCTCCTCATCCAGCTAACACTGCGTGGAATAGGTTGCTTCTCGATGGCGCAGCTACAACCCAGAGCCTGCACCGAAGCCAGCAGGGTCCCGCCTCCCTCCAGCTGCAAAAGAGCTGCGAACAGAAATGCAGTCGGGGCAGCGATGCCCATTTTTTGCTCCCTGATTTACTCCAACAATGGCGAAATAGTGCAAATAAGTTGTTTGCCATGGTTCTGCTCGAGGTTTCTGCCTGTTAAAAGGACGTTTTTCCTTGCCTGTGTCGCCTAGTGCTTGCTCATGGTGGGAATTGTTGGGTTTCTGTAATTAACTTCAGAGTAGGGTCTGACCTGCTCTGTTTGGAAAGCGCTGTGAGACAACTGTTGTTGTGATGTGGCGCTATATAAATAAAATTGAATTGAATTTAATTTAAAATGAATCACAATTAATCAGCTGAATATGACCAGCTCTGATGGATCCTTTTATACAGTTGCCAAGTATCTGGTTTTATTTTATGATTTCTTCTTACCTGGATCAACAGCTACCACCATATGTTTGATACACTCCTCTGGCCTCAGAGATTTGGCAGCCTCCATCACAGCTTTTCTCTCTGCTTTCTGTCTCTCTTGTTCTTTCCTGAGTGCCTCCCTGTCCCACTGCTGTCTCTCTTTGGCCTGCCTCCTCTTCAGAGCCTCGTCCCCAGAGGCCGAGATCCCCTCCTCTGTCCGCTTTGTCAGTTTGCTCTTGGCAGAAGAGGTGTCTGAGAGAGGTTTGAGAACAGGCCGGGAGAAATCCTGCAGCTCCTCCGAGCTCGCCGTTCTGACCTGATGCAAGCTGCGAGGGCGCTCTGACTCAGAGAAACCTGTCTGGCGGGAAGCCTGCAAACTGGCAAGCTGAGATGGCAAACGCTGCTCAGAATCTCCCCCTTTTGGGACAGAGGAGGAGGCGCTGACCACATTGTCCTGTCTGTGTTTAAGTCTCTGTGCCAGAGGGACATAAGGCGAGTCCTCGTCGGAGTCGCTGCTGATCATCATTATCTCAGCCCTACGCGCTTGCGCACCAGCGTTCTTTTGAGCAAAAACGCCAGTGTTTTCGACATCAGAGTCTTCCAGGTCAACTAAGTCTGGCTTTTCTGGGGTCCCCTGAGAGGCTTGGCGGAGGTGTCGACTTGATTGAAGGAAGTCAAACACAGGCAGCTCCTCATCTGAGTCACTGGTGTGGTCACTGCAGCTGTCCATGCTGTCATGTCAGAAAGAGATTCTGGACATAAGAGCAAGAAAGGTCAGTATTGATTATAAGGCCATATATTTTTTCACACAAAGACAAAAAAACAAGATCAGACTTTTAAATAATATCATCAAATGCAATATTTGTATCTAAATTAATTGGACAAGATACAAAACAAACAAAGAAATATAATATATTTACCAATGCTCTGGTAGTGTCTAACTTTTTTTTTAAATTGGGCTCACGATCCACATTGCGCATTCATTTTCTTAAGCCCACAACCACATCATTGTAGTGCTAAAAGATAAAGAAAGCCAATTACAGAGGTCGCTTAGTGTAACCTTATCGGTTGTTACCGAATTAATTGAGTGTATAACTTCGAGCTTTGTACTTCCATAGAACTTGCAATAAATAATTACTTTTTAAATTAAGTTTAGCACGGCAATAAGATTTCTTTAGTCAAGCAAAGGCGAGATAAAATGGGCAAGCAAAGTCCAATTTATCCGACTACAGCCATCAAAGCACAATGGCGAGCAAAACAGAAGTTAGCAAACGCCAGATAAACTGGATGTGACATTACTCACTGCCCGCCAATAGGTACGACATGTTTATGAGCGAAAAATGAATTATGGGGAAAGATCATTTAAATAAACATCAGTTAGTTGCATAATTGTTTAGTAACAGACGTCAACGATATGTTTATACCTACAAACACGGGTTGAATGTCGCGGGATTCTGTTTGATTTCCCTGGGTAATGCTGCGTTCACAGACTATAGGACATCTTACTTTCCTAAAAAAAAAAACCCTTCCATCTGTCGTTCACATTTTACTACGGTTTCATCCCATTACGTGTCGGTTAGCCTCATGGTGTTTTACACCAAAGCAGTCTGTTTTCATTTTGTGATCACGAATCAAACACTATTTTTAGATTTTTTTTCCGACTATGAGCAACTGTAAACTTTGCTGAGCTCTTGATTACTGATTTTTCTTGGGTACCATAATGATGTTACTTTTGTCAGATTTTTTTTTACGAAGTTAGGACTTGAATATATTGCTTTCTATTTTCACTGTTACGAATGTAATTTTATTTTCGTTTAAATTTAATCGGAATTTAATAGTCGTGCTGACCAATTCCAATTAAACAGTAAATTAAGAATTTCATAAATTGTTTTTGAATTACTAAGGAACGTGAATGGAGCAAAAGGATCCGGATGTGACGCAAAGCACTTGACGGCCAAGTGACCTCATTCAAAATGGCAGCACTGGCGTCCTTGATGCTCAAGTCCAGAGGAGGTATTTAACATTTAGTGCACAGTTTTAAAAGCCTAAGCATGTCTATTATTAATATCACTTTTTGATATATCGTTTAGGGGAATGCTTTTGTTAATTTTGTGTATCAAACAAGGTATATCGTATGCTAACAAGCCTAGCCCCGATGTCTCGTGTGAAATGGCGCTGAATGTCAACACTTCTGACAGCAAGTTAAAACATTAAAGTACATTGTTCAGCGTTAAACAAGTACTTTTGTTGGAATCATTGCTTAATATACTGGCTATTTTTTTAAATTAATTTTGTTACTGTTAGGAGGTCATCAAGTTCTCATTTGGCTTCACTATAGTCGTGAGTTCTACTTATTTATTAATGAGACATTGTGCCTGTAGTGAAGCCATTAGATTAAATATTGTTAGTTTTACTGGAGGAGATACTGTCCATTGAATTGTTAAAGCTTATCCAACATGTTTTGTCTAACTTACTGGATTTTAAGTGAGAGTACATTTAGATGAATGAAATGAGAATTTAAACAATGTTCCCGGTTGCTTTGACCTAACACTAATTTGCCTGTCCTGCTGTTTTTTAGGTCAATTAGTGCCCACTCAGTCTTATCTTCTGGACTCAGTGAGGTTTGCTTCCAAGAAGGCTGGTGGCAGCTCCAAGAACATAGGAGGAAAGAGTCCTGGCCGAAGATATGGCTTCAAGAAACAGGATGGTAAAAAAAAAACAAAGACCCAACCCAAATCTGTCATGTATTCCAAAATGTGCATTGACCCATTCATTAAGAATTTTTCATCCTAATTTTTGAACAGGGTACATTACTCTAAAGTCGACTTATTAGTGATAGTGCTGGGTCGACCTATATTCTGATTGGTTGACCAATTTGCCTGGTAATTTCATACAGTCTGTGGTTAATATCATCTGGAGGAAAGTACAAAGGGCTAATGGGGGTGTTCAGAGCACCCCTCTTTCACAGGTAACAGCCTGTCTTCAGAAAAGACCCCCTTGTTTTCACTATTTTGGATTTGACCAACACACTATACAGTTAGATTCAAGCACTCTTTTTGCCCACTGTTTGTAGGTTATGTTTTGATCCTATGCTTTATTTTGCAGGAATACACAGCTTTATTTTGTTTGCACTTGTTTAATAAAAATTGTTTTTAATTGCCTTCTTGTGCTGTATAAGTATATTTTCTGTTATCACGGTATGTTATATTGCACAGATACATGTGATTCAAAATGCTGTCAGACAAGGTTTCAGTCGACCAAGAATTTCTTTGGTCGATTACAGCTCTAGTAGATTGTAATAGTAAAATGGCTCGTGTAATACATTTCTAACCTACTTGATTTTGTAAAAGGAAAAAAGTGGATCTAGACTGAACTATCGGCATGAAATAATATACTGGTAGATATTAACTTAGACTTTTAGTGCAGCTTTCCTAAAAATAACCCTCAATTCTTTATATAATGCCAGAAATTTTGAAGCGGGTGCAGGGATCTGTTGAAATATGTGCAAAGGTAAATGAAAATGCACAATATCACGCAAAAACCTGTTGTGAACACCTATAATTTTCACACTGCCTTTGCATTTCTACATTGATTAATATATGTCATAAACTCGACTATTACCCAGCAAATTGTCTAACGGCTACATATTTTTGGGGATTTTACAGAGAATACCTCTTTGAATCTTTGATCTGTCTTGTCTTTCTCTGACTTGCATGTGAGACAATTATGGAAAATGTGTTACAAGATCCAGTGAATTTACAGGAAGCTCTGGACAGGACTCCATCAAATACATTTTTTTTAAAAAGGAATTGGTAAACATGTCTGATGCAGCTGAGGTCTTCATATTATTCCTCTCTCTGTTTACAAGGTAACTTTGTCCACGCTGGCAACATATTGGCGACACAGAGGCAGATGAGGTATCACCCGGGAGCACATGTGAGTTACACTTTGACAATTTTAAACTAGCGCTTCTTTTCAAAGTTAGCCCCAGTGTGTGAAAATGTCCTGACCGTAGGTCATCTCTTTGAGCAAAACCACAGAACTAATGGCTGCTTCTAAACATGAGAGCTCAGTTCTTAGTCTTTTGAAAGTTTTCTTGAAATTAATCTAAGTTTTTAAATGGACACAATTGTACCTGTATTGATTGTTCATTTCTAACCCACAAGAGCCCACTGTGACACAAGTGTAACAACCTATTTAAACTAAACTAAACAGGAACCTCTGGACATCACAGATCTTTTATAATGGATCCATGGATTTCTCCTTTGGGAAAATGGGTCCGGGCTCTTATTTGTTAAAAGTAAAGTGCATGTCATATTTAAATTTTAAGTCTTAACAAGCAGCCTACAAGTGTCCAAACACTGAAATGCGTCATTTCACCAATGATAATGAACTATTAAGTCACACCTAGAACTGATTGTTCCATTTACTCATTATTATGTAAGTTATACTCCGTGGAGTTTACATACATGTGCCATCCACATATTGTAAAGACATAGAATGGTATCTGGATTGTATCCACGACACAGCAATATGCGTTTTATTCTTCTTGTTCATTCTGCGTGGTTTCGTTCTTCCCTCCTTGTAATGAAGGTTGGAATGGGAACCAACAAGACTCTGTTTGCTTTGGAGGACGGTTACGTCAGGTTCACCAAGGACGTCTACGTCCCGCCCCCCCGCAGCTCCGAGGCCACCTCCGTCATCACCAAGCTGCCCAAAGGAGCCGTGCTCTACAAGACCTTCATCAACGTCCTGCCCGTCGGCCAGGAGAGCAAGTTCAAGTTGGTGGACATGGTCTGAGCTGATGGTGACATTTGGGGTCGGGTTGTGTTCAGGAAGGAAGAGGGATCACTCCGCCTGACACTCTGATCTGAGCCAAGCAAGAATCAGAGGAAACCTGCTGAGCTCTCATTAGCCCCCACGTTATGTGGCTTATGAATCATAAAACTTTCTCAAGCGGACTTGAACAGATTGTCCATTTCTAACTTCCGCACTTCACAAAACCATCTGGAGTGACGGTTAAACCGACATCCTGTTGCATTCAGAATGGATTCGTATTACACCAAAGCACCGGAAAGCTGAGATTGGTGATGGGTAAAAAGGAAAATATGTGAAGAATTGATTCATTGATATGGAATTTATTTGTAACAGTTGCTTCATAGAAGACGTCCTAACCTCAGACTGCTGTAATGTAATGTATTTAAGGGTGTTTTTTTTTCACAAATGACTGGATTGTGTGACAGTGTTATTACATGGCCTGTGCATTCTCTGAGCTACTTTTGCATTTATCTCTTTGTCTTTTTGTTCATGGTATGTCTGAAATAGGATGTTCTTTGGATAATATGAAGCTGTACACATCATGCACCAATACAACAACTTCACTGTTCGGAAGAGGTTTAGTTTTTTTTTCCAATGCCCTTATATTTCCTATTTTGCCCTACAACCTGGATTAAAGACAGATCTGATTTACAGATACGTCTTAACGGTGTGCAGCAATGTAGAAATAACATTCGCTTTGGATACGACAACATAAACAAAACATCCCTTGTTATATTATGTGGTTCTCAGTTTGTGTTGAGTTGTTTCTAAATAAGGACCCTATGCCATCATAAAATAATTAGATTTTTCTTTTTTGACAGAATTTTTCACACATATTTCTGGCAATTCCAGCTTTAGTTTTTTAAACTGAAGTCTTAGGATAGATATAGATATGTTGATATAAAAAAATAGGTGCATTACTAAGAGTGACCACTAGATGTCAGACAATCCCTCCTACATCACTCTGTCCATCTGGAGCTTCTGTGATGAAATCTGTACTATACATTAGCAAGATATATTTTTAAACGGAAATCATTCAATTGAATAAAGTTACAAACTGTTTTTGTTTTTTTTTATGTTTGAAGACAGTCAGGTTTTGGTCTTACCTCAAACTCTCAAGTACAAGCTTTGCTCCAATACATGTGGGCTTGTAATGCAAAACTGTTATCTGGGGTAAAAAAAGTGTGGGGAATGCCTGGCGCAGCAGATGGGAGGTGGAATTGTTGGCAGTGGAATGAAGGGGAGATATCGGGAGTTTACATACCTGGCATGTAAGCCTTTAAGGGATGTTTGCGTCTAAGCAATCCACCATCTAAACAGTTAACATGGAGATCATAAAGCATGAAAGTTTCCTAGGAACTAGCATAAGCATTTGTACCTTCGATATAGATGGTGCAAGTTTTTTAAAGAAACATGACGTTTCTGAACACCTGGTTATTGAGTGATTTTATTGGTATTCAGTTGAGGGCAGTTTCTTTGATCAATAGATACGCAAACACCAGCTGCGTGATCTCAAAGTGGAGTTGAGCTCCTCTCGACTCTCTAGTTAGCGTTTCATACGTCCAGTGTTTGACCTTAGTTAAAGCGTAACCCTTTTGCTGCCATACTTTCCTTTTTTAGTCGTACCTTTTCAGGTCAGCCGAGTTACTGAAGAAGTTAAGAATGGCATGACTGAAGTAGTTCTCCAACTGAGGCCTCTCCGGCTGAAGCTTTGTGCAAATATTTGGTCAACGTGCACATCAGGGTGTTGTCTTAGACGTTTACTCATGTTGGTAAAAGGGCATGGTCAAATAACTCTTCAGTATCTACAGTACAGACCAAAAGTTTGGACACACCTTCTCATTCAAAGAGTTTTCTTTATTTTCATGACTATGAAAATTGTAGATTCACATCGAAGGCATCAAAACTATAAATAAACACGTGGAATTTTATACTTAAAAAAGTTTGGAACAACTGAAAATATGTCTTATATTCTAGGTTCTTCAAAGTAGCCACCTTTTGCTTTGATTACTGCTTCACATACTCTTGGCTTCTCTGGATGTTTTTCAATAGGTAGTCACCTGAAATGGCTTCCAACAGTCTAGAAGGAGTTCCCAGAGATGTGTAGCACTTGTTGGCCCTTTTGCCGTCACTCTGTGGTCCAGCTAAACCCCAAACCATCTCGATTGGGTTCAGGTCCGGTGATTGTGGAGGCCAGGTCATCTGCCGCAGCACCCTATCACTCTCCTTCTTGGTCAAATAGCCCTTACACAGCCTGGAGGAGTGTTTGGGGTCATTGTCCAGTTGAAAAATAAATTATGGTCCAACTAAACGCAAACCGGATGGAATAGCATGCCAATGTAAGATGCTGTGCTCTAGCCATGTTGGTTCAGTATGCCTTCAATTTTGAATAAATTCCCAACAGTGTCACCAGCAAATCACCCCCAAACCATCACACCTCCTCCTCCATGCTTCACAGTGGGAACCAGGCATGTAAAGTCCATCCGTTCACCTTTTCTGCGTCGCACAAAGACACGATGGTTGGAACCAAAGATCTCAAATTTGGACTCATTAGACCAAAGCACAGATTTCCACTGGTCTAATGTCCATTCCTTGTGTTCTTTAGCCCAAGCAAGTCTCTTCTGCTTGTTGCCCGTCCTTAGCAGTGGTTTCCTAGCAGCTATTTTACAATGAAGGCCTGATTCACACAGTGTCCTCTTAACAGTTGTTCTAGAGATGTATCTGCTGCTAAAACTCTGTGGCATTGACCTGGTCTCCAATCTGAGCTGCTGTTACCCCGCCGTTTCTGAGGTTGGTGACTCAGATTCATTTATCCTCTGCAGCAGAGGTGACTCTTGGTCTTCCTTTCCCAGGGGGGGTCCTTCATGTGAGCCAGTTTATTCGTAGCGCTTGATGGTTTTTGCTACTGCACTTGGGGACACTTTCAAAGTTTTCCCGATTTTTCGGGCCTTAATTTCTAGAAGTAATGATGGCCACTCTTTTTGCTTTACTTAGCTGCTTTTTTCTTGCCATAATACAAATTCTAACAGTCTATTCAGTAGGACTATCAGCTGTGTATCCACCTGACCAAAGCAGTAATCACAGCAAAGGTATATACTTTGAAGAACCTAGAATATAAAACATATTTTCAGTTGTTTCACACTTTTTTGTTAAGTATATAATTCCACGTGTGTTAATTCGTAGTTTTGATGTCTTCAGTGTGAATCTACAGTTTTCATAGTCATGAAAATAAAGAAAACTCTTTGAATGAAAAGGTGTGTCCAAACTTTTGGCCTGTACTGTATTTTGTTTAATTAGAAAAAAAGATTATTGACTAAAGATGTGACCCAGTTTTGCAAGTAAGTACACAACTTAATCTTTAATCTTTACCTCCAAATACAAAGGACTTTGACCCACTATGACATTTTCAACCATATTTGCATAAACACCAAGCAGCCCGTTGGTCGTTACTCACATTTCACAAAATGAATAATAATAAATTAATCTTGATGTGGACCCGTGATGTTTTAAAGATGGATTTTAATCTTTAAACCATGTTAAATTAATTCAAAGACCAGCCAGGTTAAATCTGAATGTACAAAATAGTTCTAATTGACATGTGAGCAAGCTTGTTCCCACTTCAGCTGAGTAACTCTCTTTCCAGATGTTCAACTGGCTTGAGAATATTTTCACACAAATTTGTCTATTTTGAATAAATAACTTCCCATCAGGAAGTCTACAACCAGTGAAAGGGAAAGTCCCAGCTTCTCATACTGTCTTCTGAGATCATTTGTCAAATAAATAAATACTGGAAAGTGTGCCGGTGGACTTGGGAACTCCTCGGTTGAATCTCGAGCTCAAAGCCAGAGATGAAATTTTGCGAAGAGATTGTTTTAAACTCTCAAAATACAGAAACTAAGGAAGCACTTGTCAGATACACACATCCATCAACACGTGATGTGTAATGAACACTTAAAAAGGTGTTTTAGTGAAATTATGGCAGCCTGTATGCTTTTACTTTGTAGTTTCCGTTTTTAATTATTACATGCTTTTATTTTTGTGCTCCCGGGCCGGAAGTAGGTCTAACGGAAAAAACGGTTAACTTTGATACACGGCTCAGTAAAGGATAGACGAAATACCTTACAACTTCGAAGATGAAACCACACATTTATTAAGCACCTGGACAAAAGTGGGAAAAAAGTATGTTACAAAAATATGTTTTGTGTGGAGTTATGTGTGTTTTGCTGATTGAAATTATTGTTTATTTTCTATATGACTGTTTAGGTTACCGTCAATTAAGACTTTAGCATTAAGACTTTAGCATCTTTTGTTTTATTTTATGGATAAAACTTGAGCTGATTTTGTTTTGTCTGTTCATACCTCTTAGGGTGTTTCATGAGGGATTCCTGTGCAGAAACATATGGCTGCCCAAGAATACATTTTAATCTTTGAAACATCAGTACGCTTCACCATTGTTTGGCCGGGTTCGCTACATGATTTTTTAGCTCAGAAAACACAAAGGACAAAACTGCTGTATGTTGGGTGGTTCCGAAACGTTTTTGTTAATTTGAGATTAAATTTAAGATTCAATATGTATATATTGTACTCATATATATATTGGTACTCAAACTGAAAATTAACGAGGCCAAGAACAAGTACAGGAGAAAGCTGGAGAATAAACTCCAGCATAACAACATGAGGGAGGTGTGGAGTGGCATGAGAACCATCACCGGCTTCCAGAAGACCGGCAACATGGGGTTGGATGGCCGAGTGGAACGAGCCAACGAATTGAACCTATTTTTCAATAGATTTGATACTGAGGCCCATCCCCCACAAGCCTCTGCTGATGGTTTCCCAACGACGACCACTCCTCCTTCCCCCACTCCTCCTCCTTTCAGACGCCCTGTCTTCTCCTTACCACCTCATTCCACACCCACCTACTCCACCCCTCCCCCCTGCTCTGCATCGTGTCCTCCACAACCTGAGGACTTATCCCCTCCCACAACTGTCAC